>CAWUFW010019092.1:0-198584 GCA_963921515.1 Calotriton arnoldi
TCACCCTTCTGTTCAACAATGGTATGGGGTCCACTCCATTTGTCTTGGAGAGCTGCTGGGGCCACTGGCTCCAACACCCACACCTTCTGTCCTGGCTGGTAAACAGTCAGTACAGCCTTTTGGTCATGCCAGGCTTTTTGAAGTTCCTGGCTAGCCTCAAGGTTTTTAGTTGCCTTTTTCATGTACTCAGCCAACCGGGAGCGGAGACCAAGTACATAGTCCACTATGTCTTGCTTTGAGGGCTTGAGAGGTAACTCCCATCCTTCCTTCACCAAGCACAATGGACCCCTGACAGGGTGACCAAACAAAAGTTCAAAAGGGCTGTAGCCAACCCCTTTTGAGGCACCTCCCTGTATGCAAATAAAAGGCAGGGCAAGAGTATGTCCCATCTTCGCCTAAGCTTTTCTGGGAGCCCTTTAATCATGCCCTTCAAGGTTTTGTTGAATCGCTCAACTAAACCATTGCATTGTGGGTGATAGGGTGTGGTGAACTTGTAAGTCACTCCACACTCCTTCCACATTGCTTTCAAGTATCCAGACATAAAGTTAGCACCCCTGTCTGATACAACCTCCTTAGGGAAGCCCACTCTTGAGAAAATTCCCAGGAGGGCTCTTGCCACCATAGGTGCTGTAGTGGTCCTAAGGGGAATAGCCTCTGGTTACCTGGTGGCATGATCCACTACCACCAGGATAAACCTGTGCCCAGATGCTTTTTGGGGATCCATGGGACCAACAATGTCAATCCCCACCCTTTCAAAGGGAACCCCCACCACAGGTAGTGGTATCAGGGGGGCCTTTGTAGTGCCACCTGCCTTGCCACTGGCCTGGCAGGTTACACAGGAGCGACAAAACTCCTTGGTGTCTTCAGACATGTGGGGCCAGTGAAAGTGAGGGACAATTCTGTCCCAAGTCTTGTTCTGGCCCAGGTGACCTGCTAAGGGAATGTCATGGGCTAGGGTCAATAGGAAGCCCCTGAACTTCAGAGGTATAACCAACCTCCTGGTGGCACCAGGCTTGGGGTCTCTACACTCTGAGTACAAGAGTCCATCATCCCAATACACTGTATGGGGACCACTAGCTTTCCCAGCAGCCTCAGCAGCAGCTTGCTGTCTGAGGGGTTCAAGAGAGGGGCAGCTCTGCTGCTCCTGGCTCAGATCTGCCCTGGAAGGGCCCCCTGTCCCCAAGAACTCAACCTGGTCAGGTTCAAGCTCCTCTGGGACAGTTCCTTCCTCAGGACTGAGATCATCCCCCTCAAGAGACTGATCTTCCTTCTGAGCCAAGGGGAAGGCACTGCCTTTACCCTACTACTCCTCTTCTTGGAGGGCACTTGGTCCATTATTCCAGAATCCAAGGCCTGTTCAGTGTTAGACATTTTGGCTTGTGACCTGGTCACAGCAAACACATCTGCAGGGATGCCCAGCATTTCTGCATGGGTCCTGAGCTCCACTTCTGCCCAAGCTGAAGTTTCTAAATCATTGCCAAGCAAGCATTCAACTGGTAGGTCTGCACTTACCACAACCTTCTTAAGGCCAGTTACCCCTCCCCAGGAGAAGTTAACAACTGCCAGAGTATGGTCTGTTCTGACATTGCTAGCATTGGTCACTTGGTACATTTCACCAAGTATAATCTGCCCAGGATTCACAAGGTCTTGTGTCACCATGGTGACACTTGCCCCTGTGTCCCTAAATGCCAAAGCCTCTTTTCCATTGATTAAGGGCTGTTGCCTGTACTTGCCCAGATTACTGGGACTCACAGAGGAGGTCACATTCATGCCTCCATCACAGACTAGGACAGCCTGAGTGAGTTCTCTGACTAGGTCAGAGCTCATCTCCTTACCCAGGGTCAACCCTACTAAACCCTTGGCTTGTGTAGTCCCACCACCAATTGTAACTGCACTAGGGGGAGCAGGTGCCTTAGGGGCATTGGTGGGGGCTGGAGTAGAGTCTTTGGACTTGGTGCAATCACTGGTCCAGTGGGTCTTTTGCTTACAGACCTTGCACCATGGTTTCTTTTGGCCTCTTCCCTTGTTAGACTGTGAATCCCCACCTGAAGAAGATTTTTGGGGGCCTTGTGAAGACTTCTGGTCTTTACCCTTCTCCCCACCCTTATCAGAGTTTTTAGAATCTTGCTTCTTAGGGTCACCACCTTGGTTCTGTACCTTCTGCCTCACCCTGGTTCTGACCCATTTGTCTGCCTTCTTTCCCAATTCTTGGGGAGAGGTCAGATCAGAGTCCACCAGGTGCTGATGCAACAGCTGATTTTGACAATTATTAAGGATCTGCTCCCTCATGATAAGATTGTACAATCCTGTGAAGTCACATACCTTACTGCCCAATAACCAACCTTCCAGAGCCTTGGCAGAACAATCAACAAAGTCCACCCAGTCTTGAGTCTGTGCCTTTTGGGTATCTCTGAACTTTAACCTGTATTGTTCAGTGGTTAGGCCAAACCCATCGATCAGAGCACTCTTCAAGACTGTGTATTTATCAGCATCCTCCTCTTTAACAGTGAGGAGCTTATCTCTACCTTTGTCTGCAAAGGAGAGCCACAAGATTGCTGCCCACTGCTCCTGAGGGACCCTCTGTACTTTACAGGCCCTCTCCAGTGCAGTTATCCATTTGTGGATGTCATCCCCACTCTGGTAGGGAGGGACAATCTTGCTCAGGTTTCTATGGTCATAAGACCTTTCCCTATCTCTGGGAAATTGCTGCCACCATGGGACTCTAGTCCCATCTTTTTCTCTCTTTGTAGAGATCTAGGGACTCCCTGTCTATAGCCAACTGCTGTTTTCTGAGTTCAAGCTGGGCTTGCTCATACTCAATCAGTCTCTTTCTCCTGTCATGAGAGGATTCTCTCCTATGAGAGGAGACAGAGGTCCCTATTGAGGTGTCAGAGTGGTTAGACTCCAGAGAAGGAGATCTAGACCTTCTGGGCACACTCACAATTCTTCCTGGGGGGACATAGGGGAGGTCATTCTGATCCTCCTCCTCCTCCACAGGAGGAATTGGGTTCTCCAGGTCAAGGTCATTTTCACCTTCCTGGCCAGTTTCAGAGGGGGGCCTGGGTTTCTTCACCCCTGACCCCTTCCTCATCTTCTGCCCCACCCTCTCTGCCTACCCCTTCAGACCCTAGGGGCCTGCTGAGATCATCAGCTAGTAGCACCTCTCTGAGGTGTTGGGTGCTGGCACTTTTGCCTGCCTTCAGCTTCCTAGTATTGCATAATGCTCTCAATTCCAAGAATGGGAGTTTATCATACTTGGAGGGAAGAAGCCCACTGGCTTCTGGCAAGGACTCACTGGGTCCTGGCTTTGAAGACATTACTAGTGAGGTGTGGTGTATGCACTACCTACTCTAGTGTGGCCTACTAAACTCTCTTGAGTTGTAGAAAGGGTGTGCTATCCCTTAACACACAACTCTAAGTTCAGTAGAACTTACTGTATACTAAGCTTGATTTATATGTACCTTAGGTACCCTTAGTGGTTTTCAGTTGATCAATTCAATTGAGATTATCTGGTAAAACAATAGTAAGCTGGAATCCCACACGCTGCACACCAATGTGAGAACTTGGCCTGGCATATGCTGTCCACTAATTATAGTGGGCACCTTGCACCAGTCCAAACAACCCCTTATTGGAGATAGGTTAAAGACAACCTTTATTGAAAGCTATCCTAGTGGTAGCTATGGAGAGCAGCCTTCAGGCTAAGTCTTGAAGGAATGTAAAGCAGCTTGTTTTACCAGTCTATAATCTCTTGGGTGACCAAATGAAAGAGGACCACACCAGGTATATATTCAAAATATATGTATTTATTGCTAAACACACCCCTCTAGTCTCTTTATGAGGCTAGAGTTCGAAATACATAAGTTATAAGTTAGTTATCTACAGTAATAGCACAAATACACGTTTGAGCCCTAGGGGCGTACCAAACCATATACCAATAAAGTGGTATAAGAACCACGACTGAGCTAGACACAAGGCCTAGAGCCTGTAGAAGTGCTTGGACCACAAGGAAGCACCCAAGGTAGTGACACAGGGGACCCACGGGGGACGCGTGCAGTGTGAGAACACAGCCGCGAATCGCCGTTGACTTCTATGGGGAAAGTCGCGGTTGGAATTTTAAAGAAAAGGGACACTTAGAGGAGGACTTGGAGCAAACCCTTTTAGAACCAGGCTGTTCTAGTGTCAATACCCACGGGGGCACCGGAGTACTCGAGTTACCTCACCCAGGGGAGCCGGGTGCATAGGTGCCTTTCGGGGTCGGGTTTCGTCGTCGTTTTCAATGGCGATCTGCTGCAAAGTGCTGCTGGCAGCCAAGTCGAAAGTGTTCGGGTGGATACAAAGGTGGATCGAAGATCTGAAGAAACTGAAAGCAGAGAGGACAGAGTCTGGGTCACTAGCCAGTGACCAGGAAGGTGATGAGCAGATGCCCACCGATGTCGAGTGCTTCAGGTAGGTTGACTGTCGTCTTGACTCTTCAGCCACGAGGTCCAGGAGGCGTCGATGACAACCAGGAGCTGGATTCGAGCTGTCCCATGATGTCTGTCGATTTCAGGGGTGTCGGTGACCGGATTGGACCCAACAAGCCTTGGCAACGGCAAGTCTTGTGGAAATGGAAGAAGGACGATGGTACAGACCAGCAAGGTCTGTGGGACTCACCCAGCAAGGGTAAGTCAGGGCACTCCTGGAGCAACCAGGGAGCCCAAGCAGAAGAAGATTGGCCTTCGGGAGGGCCTACTAGCTAACGGACTAGCGACCGCGAATGAGCCTCAAGTGGATGCACTTGGAGCTGGCTCACAGGACACTCGTGGAGTGGAGGCCAGTGATCTTTGGTGCATTCGGTGCAGGAGGCTGGGGCTACTGGAAGCCCAAAGCACAACTTCGTGGGAGACCCAGAAGAGGATGCACTTGCAAATGCGATTGGTGTCCAGGGGTCACGGTTCCACATTACCCACGACAGCTACGGTCCTCAGCTTTGCTGGAGACTCAGGGCAACCACGGGGAAGTCTGGAAATCCACCTCTGGTGATGGAAAGACTTCGGCGTCCGGCGGGAGCTTCAGCAATGCACACTGGACAATTGCTTCTTTGGTGCCTGCCAAGCAGGGGAGTCACTCCTTGACCCCAAGGAGATTCTTCAGTCCTCTAATCTTGAAGTAGAGCGTCGAAGGTCCAGGATTCTGTGTCAGAGTTTCGTCCAGGTAAATCTAAAGTCCTAAGGACTGGGGTCCCATACTTATACCAAGTTAGGGGTTGGACATACTCTGGGGACCCACCTATGGGAGGGTCAGGGCAGAGGGGTGGTTACACCCCTTTCCCTTTGTCCAGTTTCGCGCCAGAGCAGGGGCTGGAAGCCCCTGAGCCGGTTTGAACTGGGGTATGCACAGGGACACCAAATGTGCCCCCAGTGCAGGACTTCAAAGCACCAGAGAGTGCTCCCGCCCAGCCCCAATATACACTATCCTGTCTGGGGAGGTGGTTACACCTCCCTGGGACAGGAAACCTATTGTCCAGGCCTCCCCTGCCGGAGTTTCGGTCAGCAGCAGGAGGCCAGACTCGTGTCTGTGGCAGCGGCATCCATTTTGTGATGCCAGGGCTTGGAAAGAAGTTACCGGGCAGGCCGGGTGTGTACATGTCTCTCCCTCTAGAAGGGTGGAATGCTACCCCTGCCACCAGAACTGGCGGGGGGTAGTATTCCAAGATGTTTGACACCAAACACGAGATGTTTCCGTGCAGCCATCCCAAAGTTAGCATTTAACGCGAGGTTATAATGCGCTTAAGAGTATATGGTCAGGCTGCACTACAAACAGCATCAGAGAAGGGTCTCCGAATGCTGCAGAGGGGCTCTGCTCATGCAGGGGCACCCTCTCACATAGGAACCAAGCACTCTGCCTTCAGGATTGATAAGGCCTGCCATAGGAGTGACTTATAGGTTTATATGTGTGCATGTATGTAGTGATATAGATAGCCTATATCACAGTAAGGGGTGCATGCACCACCTTACCCAGGCTGCAGTAGCAGACCTGTGGTGTCATTTTGGATGGCCTTCCAGGGGTGGCACAATACATGCTGCCGCCCCTGGTTGGCCTCTGAGATACCTATGCCCTGTGTACATAGTATACCATATACTAGGGACTTATAAGGGCACTCCAGATTCCAATCAGAGATGTGCCTAAGGCACATGGAAACCATTTTAGAGAGGAAGCAGCTAGGCTGGGGTTCTGATTAGCAGGGCCCCAGCCAGACTAAAGTCGAAAAACAGTGAAGCATCAGCAAAAAGTGGGGGTACCCATGTGAAGCAGATCCTACTCTCCTACACCCTCTTCCCTTTTTCTGCACCTCTGTTGCCTCTTTCTGCACCTCTGTTCCTTCTTTCTGCAATCCTTTTGTTTCTTTCTGTACATCTCTTGCTTCTTTCTGTACCCCTTGTGCCTCTTTCTGCACCCCTCCTCCCTCTTTTTGCACCTCTCTTGCCTCTTTCTGCGGGAAGAGGTGTGGTGCCACGGCCAGGGCGACTGACGCTGGAATCTGGGGCTCACGGTTCGATCCCCAGCACCGGCGGCAGGTCAGCCCAGCACCATGTGACTCTGGGCAATAGCTTGCTTAATCTTCCCGACGCCCCCCAGCACCGGGATGCCTTCGGGTAGCTGTTCGCGCTTTACAAATACTGGATTTACAAATACTGGATTTATTTTCTGCACCTCTCTTCCCTCTTTCTGTACCCACTGCCTCTTTCTGTACCTCTTTTGCTCCTTTCTGCACTTCTCTTGTTTCTTTCTGCACATCTCTTGCTTATTTCTGCACACCGGTTGCCTCTTTCTGTACCTCTCTTGCCTCTTTTTGCACCTCTCTTGCCTCTTTCTGCACTTCTGTTCCTTCTTTCTGCACTTCTTTTGTTTCTTTTTGCACCTCTCTTGCTTCTTTCTGCATCCCTCTTGCCTCTTTCTCTACCCTTCTTCCCCCTTTCTGCATCTCTGTTGCTTCTCTCTACACTTCTCTTGCCTCTTTCTATACCTCTCTTCCCTCTTTCTGTACCTCTCTTGCTTCTTTATGCACTTCTCTTGCTTCTTTCTGCACCTCTCTTGCTTCTTTCTGCACCTCTCTTGCTTCTTTGTGCACCCCTCATGCCTCTTTCTGCACCCCTCTAACACTATTTCTGCACCACTCTTGCCTCTCTCTGCACCTCTGTTCCTTCTTTCTGCACTTCTTCTGATTCTTTCTGCACCTCTCTTGCTTCTTTCTGCACCCCTCTTGTCTCTTTCTCTACCCCTCTTCCCCCTTTCTGCATCCCTGTTGCTTCTTTCTGCACCTCTCTTGCCTCTGTCTGCATCCCTCTTCTGTCTTTCTGCACCTCTTTTACCTATTTCTGCAACTCTCTTGCCTCTTTCTGCAGTTCTCTTGCCTCTTTCTGCACCCCTCTTGTCTCTTTCTGCACCTCTGTTCGTTCTTTCTGTACTTCTTTTGTTTCTTTCTGCAGCTCTTGCTTCTTTCTGCACCCCTTGTGCCTCTTACTGCACCCCTCTTGCCTTTTTCTGCACCTCTGTTCCTTCTTTCTGCACTTCTTTTGTTTTTTTCTGCACCTCTCTTGCTTCTTTCTGCACCCCTCTTGTCTCTTTCTGCACCCCTCTTCCCTCTTTCTGCATCCTCTGTTGCTTCTTTCTGCACCTCTCTTGCCTCTTTCTGCATCTCTCTTGCTGTCTTTCTGCACCTCTTTTGCCTCTTTCTGCAACTCTCTTGCCTCTTTCTGCACCTCTCTTGCCTCTTTCTGCACCCCTCTTGCCTCTTTCTGCACCTCTGTTCGTTCTTTCTGCACTTCTTTTGTTTCTTTCTGCACCTCTCTTGTTTATTTATGTATCCCTCTTTCCTCTTACTGCACCCCTCTTGCCTTTTTCTGCACCTCTGTTCCTTCTTTCTGCACTTCTTTTGTTTTTTTCTGCACCTCTCTTGCTTCTTTCTGCACCCCTCTTGTCTCTTTCTCTACCCCTCTTCCCCCGTTCTGCATCCCTGTTGCTTCTTTCTATACCTCTCTTACCTCTGTCTGCATCCCTCTTCTGTCTTTCTGCACCTCTTTTACCAATTTCTGCAACTCTCTTGCCTCTTTCTGCAGTTCTCTTGCCTCTTTCTGCACCTCTCTTGTCTCTTTCTGCACCCCTGTTGCTTCATTCTGTACTTCTCTTACTTCTTTCTGTGCCTCTCTTGCTTCTTTCTGCACACCTCTTGCTTCTTTCTGCACCCCTCTTCCCTCTTTCTGTAACTCTCTTGCTTCTTTCTGCACCCCTCATGCCTCTTTCACACCCCTCTTCCATTTTTGTACCCCTCTTGCCTCTTTCTGCACCTCTGTTCATTTTTTCTGCACTTCTTTTGTTTCTTTCTGCAGCTCTTGCTTCTTTCTGCACCCCTCGTGCCTCTTACTGCACCCCTCTTGCCTTTTTCTGCACCTCTGTTCCTTCTTTCTGCACTTCTTTTGTTTTTTTCTGCAGCTCTCTTGCTTCTTTCTGCACCCCTTTGCCTCTTTCTCCAACCCTCTTCCCTCTTTCTGCACCTCTGTTCCTTCTTTCTGCACTCCTTCTGTTTCTTCCTGTGCATCTCTTGCTTCTTTCTGTACCCCTCGTGCCTGTTTCTGCACCCCTCCTCCCTCATTTTGCACCTCTCTTGCCTCTTTCTGCACCTCTCTTCCCTCTTTCTGTACCCACTGCCTCTTTCTGCACCTCTGTTCCTTCATTCTGCACTTCTGTTGTTTCTTTCTGCACATCTCTTGCTTCTTTCTGCACCCCTCATGCCTCTTTCTGCACCCCTCTTCCATCTTTCTGCACCCCTCCTGCCTCTTTCTGCACCTCTGTTCCTTCTTTCTGCACTTCTTTTGTTTCTTTCTGCACCTCTCTTGCTTCTTTCTGCACCCCTCTTGCCTCTTTCTCTACCCCTCTTCCCCCTTTCTGCATCTCTGTTGCTTCTCTCTACACTTCTCTTGCCTCTTTCTATACCTCTCTTCCCTCTTTCTGCACCTCTATTCCTTCTTTCTGCACTTCTTTTGTTTCTTTCTGCACCCCTCGTGCCTCTTACTGCACCCCTCTTGCCTTTTTCTGCACCTCTGTTCCTTCTTTCTGTACTTCTTTTGTTTCTGTCTGCACCTCTTGCTTCTATCTGCACTCCTTTTGCCTCTTTCTGCACCCCTCTTGCCTCTTTCTGCACCTCTGTTCCTTCTTTCTGCACTTCTTTTGTTTTTTTCTGCAGCTCTCTTGCTTCTTTCTGCACCCCTTGCCTCTTTTTCCACCCCTCTTCCCTCTTTCTGTACCTCTGTTGCCTCTTTCTGCACCTCTGTTCCTTTTTCTGCACCTCTTTTGTTTCTTTCTGCATATCTCTTGCTTCTTTCTGCACCCCTCGTGGCTCTTTCTGCACCCCTCTTCTCTCTTTTTGCACCTCTCTTGCCTCTTTCTGCACCTCTCTTCCCTCTTTCTGTACCCCCTGACTCTTTCTGCATCCCTGTTCCTTCTTTCTGTACTTCTTTTGTTTCTTTCTGCACCTCTCTTGCTTCTTTCTGCACCCCTTGTGCCTCTTTCTGCACCCCTCTTCCCTCTTTATACACCCCTCTTGCCTCTTTCTGCAGATCTGTTGCACCTTTCTGCACTTTTCTTGCTTCTTTCTGCACCTCTCTGGCTTCTTTCAGCACCTTTCTTGCTTCTTTCTGTACCCCTTAAGCCTCTTTCTGCACTGCTCTCTTCACTCTTTCTGTACCCCTCTTGCCTCTTTCTGCACCTCTGTTCCTTCTTTCTGCACTTCTTTTGTTTCTTTCTGCACCTCTCTTGCTTCTTTCTGCTTCCCTCTTTCCTCTTTCTCCACCCCTCTTACCCCTTTCTGCATCTCTGTTGCTTCTTTCTACACTTCTCTTCCCTCTTTCTGCACTTCTATTGCTTCTTACTGCAATTCTCTTGCCTCTTTCTGCACTTCTCTTGCCTCTTTCTGCACCTCTGTTGCTTCTTTCTGTACTGCTCTTGCTTCTTTCTGCATATCTCTTGTAAATTTCTGTACCCCTCTTGCCTCTTTCTGCACTGCTCTTGCCTCTTTCTGCATCTCTCTAGTTTCTGTCTGCACCCCTATTCCCTCTTTCTGCACCTATGTTGCCTGTTTCTGCAACATTCTTGCATCTTTCTGCACCTATTTTGCCTGTTTCTGCAACACTCTTGCCTCTTTCTGCAGTTCTCCTGCCTCTTTCTGCTCCCCTCTTCCCTCTTTCTGCACCTCTGTTGCTTATTTCTGCACTTCTCTTGCTTCTTTCTGCACCTCTCTTGCTTCTTTCTTTACCCCTTGTGCCTCTTTCTGCACCCCTCCTGCCTCTTTCTGCACCCCTTTTGCCTCTCTGTGCACCTCTGCTCCTTCTTTCTGCACTCTTTTGTTTCTTTCTGTACATCTCTTGCTTCTTTCTGTACCCCTTGTGCCTCTTTCTGCACCCCTCCTCCCTCTTTTTGAACCTCTCTAGCCTCTTTCTGCACCTCTCTTTCCTCTTTCTGTACCCACTGCCTCTTTCTGTACCTCTGTTCCTTCTTTCTGCACTTCTGTTGTTTCTTTCTGCACATCTCTTGCTTCTTTCTGCACACCTCATGCCTCTTTCTGCACCCCTCTTCCATCTTTGTGCACCCCTCTTGCCTCTTTCTGCACCTCTGTTCCTTCTTTCTGCACTTCTTTTGTTTATTTCTGCACCTCTCTTGCTTCTTTCTGCACCTCTCTTGCCTCTTTCTGTACCACTCTTCCCCCTTTCTCCATCTCTGTTGCTTCTTTCTACACTTCTCTTGCCTCTTTCTATACCCCTCTTCCCTCTTTCTGCACCTCTCTTGCTTCTTTATGCACTTCTCTTGCTTCTTTCTGCACCTCTCTTGCTTCTTTGTGCACCCCTCATGCCTCTTTCTGCACCCCTCTAACACTATTTCTGCACCCCTCTTGCCTCTCGCTACACCTCTGTTCCTTCTTTCTGCACCTCTTCTGATTCTTTCTGCACCTCTCTTGCTTCTTTCTGCACCCCTCTTGTCTCTTTCTCCACCCCTCTTAACTCTTTCTGCACCTCAGTTGCTTCTTTCTGTACCTCTCTTGCTTCTTGCTGCATACCTCGTGCCTCTTTCACACCCCTCTTCCATTTTTTTGTACCCTTTTTGCCTCTTTCTGCACCTCTGTTTGTTCTTTCTGCACTTCTTTTGTTTCTTTCTGTACCTTTTGCTTCTTTCTGCACCCCTTTTGCCTCTTTCTGCACCCCTCTTGCCTCTTTCTGCACCTCTGTTCCTTCTTTCTGCACCTCTTTTGCTTCTTTCTGCAGCTCTCTTGCTTCTTTCTGCACCCTCTTGCCTCTTTCTCCACCTCTCTTCCCTCTTTCTGCATCCTCTGTTGCCTCTTTCTGCACCTCTGTTCCTTCTTTCTGCACTTCTTTTGTTTCTTTCTGCACATCTCTTGCTTCTTTCTGCACCCCTCGTGCCTCTTTCTGCACCCCTCATCCTCTTTTGCACCTCTTTGCCTCTTTCTGCACCTCTCTTCCCTCTTTCTGTACCCACTGCCTCTTTCTGCACCTCTGTTCCTTCTTTCTGCATGTCTGTTGTTTCTTTCTGCACATCTCTTTATTCTTTCTGCACACCTCATGCCTCTTTCTGCACCCCTCTTCCATCTTTCTGCACCTCTCTTGCCTCTTTCTGCACCATCTGTTGCTTCTTTCTGCACTTCTTTTGCTTCTTTCTGCACCTCTCTTGCTTCTTTCTGCAGCTCTCTTGCCTCTTTCTCTACCCAACTTCCCCCTTTCTGCATCTCTGTTGCTTCTTTCTACACTTCTCTTGCCTCTTTCTATACCCCTCTTCCCTCTTTCTGTACCTCTCTTGCTTCTTTCTGCACTTCTCTTGCTTCTTTCTGTACCTCTCTTGCTTCTTTGTGCACCCCTCGTGCCTCTTTCTGCACCCCTAAACCCTCTTTCTGCACCCCTCTTGCCTCTCTCTGCACCTCTGTTCCTTCTTTCTGCACTTCTTCTGATTCTTTCTGCACCTCTCTTGCTTCTTTCTGCACCCCTCTTGTCTCTTTCTCCACCCCTCTTCCCTCTTTCTGCACCTCAGTTGCTTCTTTCTGTACCTCTCTTGCTTCTTTCTGCACACCTTGTGCCTCATTCACACCTTTATTCCCTCCTTCTGCAGTCCTCTTGCTTCTTTCTGCACCTCTGTTCCTTCTTTCTGTACTTCTTTTGTTTCTTTCTGCACCTCTTGCTTCTTTCTGCACCCCTTTTGCTTCTTTCTGCACCCCTCTTGCCTCTTTCTGCACCTCTGTTCCTTCTTTCTGCACTTCTTTTGTTTCTTTCTGCAGCTCTCTTGCTTCTTTCTGCACCCTTGCCTCTTTTTCCACCCCTCTTCCCTCTTTCTGCACCTCTGTTGCCTCTTTCTGCACCTCTGTTCCTTCTTTCTGCACCTCTTTTGTTTCTTTCTGCATCTCTCTTGCTTCTTTCTGCACCTCTCTTGCCTCTTTCTGCACCCCTCTTCCTCTTTCTGCACCTCTGTTGCTTCTTTCTGCACCTCTCTTCCCTCTTTCTGTACCCACTTGCCTCTTTCTGCATCCCTGTTGCCTTCTTTCTGCACTTCTTTTGTTTCTTTCTGCACCTCTCTTGCTTCTTTCTGCACCCCTTGTGCCTCTTTCTGCACCCCTCTTCCCTCTTTCTACACCCCTCTTGACTCTTTCTGCAGCATCTGTTGCTTCTTTCTGCACTTCTCTTGCTTCTTTCTCCACCTCTCTTGCTTCTTTCTGCACCTCTCTTGCTTCTTTCTGTACCCCTTGTGCCTCTTTCTGCACTGCTCTCTTCTCTCTTTCTGCACCCCTCTTGCCTCTTTCTGCACCTCTGTTCCTTCTTTCTGCACTTCTTTTGTTTCTTTCTGCACCTCTCTTGCTTCTTTCTGCTTCCCTCTTGTCCTCTTTCTCCACCCCTCTTGCCTCTTTCTGCATCTCTGTTGCTTCTTTCTACACTTCTCTTGCCTCTTTCTGCACTTCTATTGCTTCTTACTGCAATTCTCTTGCCTCTTTCTGCACTTCTCTTGCCTCTTTCTGCACCTATGTTGCTCCTTTCTGTACTTCTCTTACCTCTTTCTGCACCTCTTTAGCTATCTTTCTGCACCTCTGTTGCTTCTTTCTGTGACTTCTCTTGCTTCTTTCTGCACCTCTCTTGCTTCTTTCTGCACCCCTCTAGCCTCTTCCTGCACCATACTTCCCTCTTTGTATACTTCTCTTGCCTCTTTCTGCACTTCTCTTGCCTCTTTCTGCACCTCTGTTGGTTCTTTCTGTACTGCTCTTGCTTCTTTCTGCACATCTCTTGCAAATTTCTGTACCCCTCTTGCCTCTTTCTGCACTGCTCTCGCCTCTTTCTGCACCCTCTTGCCTCTTTCTGCACCTCCGTTGGTTCTTTGTGCACTTCTCTTGCTTTTATCCGCACCTCTCTTGCTTCTTTCTGCACCTCTCTTGCCTCTTTCTGCATCTCTCTAGTTTCTGTCTGCACCCCTGTTCCCTCTTTCTGCACCTATTTTGCCTGTTTCTGCAACATTCTTGCTTCTTTCTGCACCTATTTTGCCTGTTTCTGCAACACTCTTGCCTCTTTCTGCAGTTCTCCTGCCTCTTTCTCTACCCAACTTCCCCCTTTCTGCATCTCTGTTGCTTCTTTCTACACTTCACTTGCCTCTTTCTATACCCCTCTTGCCTCTTTCTGTACCCCTTGTGCCTCTTCCTGCATCCCTCTTCCCTCTATCTGCACCCCTCTTGCCTCTCTGTGTACTTCTGTTCCTTCTTTCTGCACTTCTTTTGTTTCTTTCTGCACCTCTCTTGCTTCTTTCTGCACTTCTCTTGCCTCTTTCTGCACCCCTCTTGCCTCTTTCTGCTCTTCTGTTGGTTCTTTCTGCACTGCTCTTGCTTCTTTCTGCACCTCTCTTGCCTCTTTCTGCACCCCTCTTCCCTCTTTCTGCACCTCTCTTGCCTCTGTCTGCATCCCTCTTCCCTCTTTCTGCACCTCTTTTACCTATTTCTGTAACTCTCTTGCCTCTTTCTGCAGTTCTCTTGCCTCTTTCTGCACCCCTCTTGCCTCTTTCTGCACCCCTCTTGCTTCATTCTGTACTTCTCTTACTTCTTTCTGTGCCTCTCTTGCTTCTTGCTTCTTTTTGCACCCCTCTTCCCTCTTCCCTCTTTCTGTACCTCTCTTGATTCTTTCTGCACCCCTCATGCCTCTTTCACACCCCTCTTCCATTTTTGTACCCCCCTTGCCTCTTTCTGCACCTCTGTTCGTTCTTTCTGCACTTCTTTTGTTTCTTTCTGCAGCTCTTGCTTCTTTCTGCACCCCTCGTGCCTCTTACTGCACCCCTCTTGCCTCTTTCTGCACCTCTGTTCCTTCTTTCTGCACTTCTTTTGTTTCTTTCTGCAGCTCTCTTGCTTCTTTCTGCACCCCCTTGCCTCTTTCTCCACCCCTCTTCCCTTTTTCTGCACCTCTGTTTCCTCTTTCTGCACCTCTGTTCCTTCTTTCTGCACTCCTTTTGTTTCTTCCTGTACATCTCTTGCTTCTTTCTGTACCCCTCGTGCCTGTTTCTGCACCCCTCCTCCCTCTTTTTGCACCTCTCTTGCCTCTTTCTGCACCTCTCTTCCCTCTTTCTGTACCCACTGCCTCTTTCTGCACCTCTGTTCCTTCTTTCTGCACCTCTGTTGTTTCTTTCTGCACATCTCTTGCTTCTTTCTGCACCCCTCTTGCCTCTTTCTGCACCCCTCTTCCATATTTCTGCTCCCCTCCTCCCTCTTTTTGCACCTCTATTGCCTCTTTCTGCACCTCTCTTCCCTCTTTCTGTAGCCACTGCCTCTTTCTGCACCTCTGTTCCTTCTTTCTGCACTTCTTTTGTTTCTTTCTGCACCTCTCTTGCTTCTTTCTCTACCCCTCTTGCCTCTTTCTCTATCCCTCTTCCCCCTTTCTGCATCTCTGTTGCTTCTTTCTACACTTCTCTTGCCTCTTTCTATACCCCTCTTCCCTCATTCTGTACCTTTCTTGCTTCTTTCTGCACTTCTCTTGCTTCTTTCTGCACCTCTCTTGCTTCTTTGTGCACCCCTCGTGCCTCTTTGTGCACCCCTCTACCCTCTTTCTGCACCCCTTTTGCCTCTCTCTGCATCTCTGTTCCTTCTTTCTGCACTTCTTCTGATTCTTTCTGCACCTCTCTTGATTCTTTCAGCACCCCTCTTGTCTCTTTCTCTACCCCTCTTCCCTCTTTCTGCACCTCAGTTGCTTCTTTCTGTACCTCTCTTGCTTCTTTCAGCACACCTCGTGCCTCATTCACACCTTTATTCCCTCCTTCTGCAGTCCTCTTGCTTCTTTCTGCACCTCTGTTCCTTCTTATTGTACTTCTTTTGTTTCTATCTGCACCTCTTGCTTCTTTCTGCACCCCTTTTGCCTCTTTCTGTACCCCCTTGCCTCTTTCTCCACCCCTCTTCCCTCTTTCTGCACCTCTGTTGCCTCTTTCTGCACCTCTGTTCCTTTTTATGCACCTCTTTTGTTTCTTTCTGCACATCTCTTACTTCTTTCTGCACCACTCGTGCCTCTTTCTGCACCCCTCTTCTCTCTTTTTGCACCTCTCTTGCCTCTTTCTGCACCTCTCTTCCCTCTTTCTCTACCACCTGACTCTTTCTGCAGCCCTGTTCCTTCTTTCTGTACTTCTTTTGTTTCTTTCTGCACCTCTCTTGCTTCTTTCTGCACCCCCTGTGCCCCTTTCTGCACCCCTCTTCCCTCTTTATGCACCCTTCTTGCCTCTGTCTGTAGATCTGTTGCTTCTTTCTGCACTTCTCTTGCTTCTTTCTGCACTTCTCTTGCTTCTTTCAGCACCTCTCTTGCTTTTTTCTGTACCACTTGTGCCTCTTTCTGCACTGCTCTCTTCTCTCTTTCTGCACCCCTCTTGCCTCTTTCTGCACCTCTGTTCCTTCTTTCTGCACTTCTTTTGTTTCTTTCTGCATCTCTCTTGCTTCTTTCTGCTTCCCTCTTTCTTCTTTCTCCACCCTTCTTACCCCTTTTTGCATCTCTGTTGCTTCTTTCTACACTTTTCTTATCTCTTTCTACACCCCTCTTCCCTTTTTCTGCACCTCTGTTCCTTCTTTCTGCACTTCTGTTGTTTCTTTCTGCACATCTCTTGCTTCTTTCTGCACACCTCATGCCTCTTTCTGCACCCCTCTTCCATCTTTCTGCAACCCTCCTGCCTCTTTCTGCACCTCTGTTCCTTCTTTCTGCACTTCTTCTGATTCTTTCTGCACCTCTCTTGCTTCTTTGTGCACCCCTCATGCCTCTTTCTGCACCCCTCTAACACTATTTCTGCACCCCTCTTGCCTCTTTCTGCACCTCTGTTCCTTCTTTCTGCACTTCTTCTGCTTCTTTCTGCACCTCTCTTGCTTCTTTCTGCACCTCTCTTGTCTCTTTCTGCTACCCCTCTTCCCTCTTTCTGCATCTCTGTTGCTTCTTTCTGCACCTCTCTTGGCTCTGTCTGCATCCCTCTTCTGTCTTTCTGCACCTCTTTTACCTATTTCTGCAACTCTCTTGCCTCTTTCTGCAGTTCTCTTGCCTCTTTCTGCACCCCTCTTGTCTCTTTCTGCACCTCTGTTGCTTCATTCTGTACTTATCTTACTTATTTCTGTGCCTCTCTTGTATCTTTCTGCACCCTCTTGCTTCTTTCTGCACCCCTCTTCCCTCTTTCTGTACCTCTCTTGCTTCTTTCTGCACCCCTCATGCCTCTTTCTATACCCCTCTTCCATCTTTCTGTACCCCTCTTGCCTCTTTCTGCACCTCTGTTCGCTTCTTTCTGTACTTCTTTTGTTTCTTTCTGCAGCTCTCTTGCTTCTTTCTGCACCCCTCGTGCCTCTTTCTGCACCCCTCTTGCTTCTTTCTGCACCTCTGTTCCTTCTTTCTGCACTTCTTTTGTTTTTTTCTGCAGCTTTCTAGCTTCTTTCTGCACCCCTTGCCTCTTTCTCCACCCCTCTTCCCTTTTTCTGCTCCTCTGTTGCCTCTTTCTGCACCTCTGTTCCTTCTTTCTGCACTCCTTTTGTTTCTTTCTGTACATCTCTTGCTTCTTTGTGTACCCCTCGTGCCTCTTTCTGCACCCCTCCTCCCTCTTTTTGCACCTCTTTTGCCTCTTTCTGCACCTCTCTTCCCTCTTTCTGTACCCACTGCCTCTTTCTGTACCTCTGTTCCTTCTTTCTGCATGTCTGTTGTTTCTTTCTGCACATCTCTTGCTTCTTTCTGCACACCTCATGCCTCTTTCTGCACCCCTCTTCCATCTTTCTGCACCCCTCCTACCTCTTTCTGCACCTCTGTTCCTTCTTTCTGCACTTCTTTTGTTTCTTTCTGCACCTCTCTTGCTTCATTCTGCACCCCTCTTACCTCTTTCTCCACCCCTTTTCCCCCTTTCTGCACCTCTGTTCCTTCTTTCTGCACTTCTTTTGTTTCTTTCTGCACCTCTCTTGCTTCATTCTGCACCCCTCTTACCTCTTTCTCCACCCCTTTTCCCCCTTTCTGCATCTCTGTTGCTTCTCTTTACACTTCTCTTGCCTCTTTCTATACCCCTCTTCCCTCTTTCTGTACCTCTCTTGCTTCTTTATGCACTTCTCTTGCTTCTTTCTGCACCTCTCTTGCTTCTTTGTGCACCTCTCATGCCTCTTTCTCCACCCCTCTAACACTATTTCTGCACCCCTCTTGCCTCTCTCTGCACCTCTGTTCCTTCTTCCTGCACTTCTTCTGATTCTTTCTGCAACTCTCTTGCTTCTTTCTGCACCCCTCTTACCTCTTTCTCCACCCCTTTTCCCCCTTTCTGCATCTCTGTTGCTTCTCTTTACACTTCTCTTGCCTCTTTCTATACCCCTCTTCCCTCTTTCTGTACCTCTCTTGCTTCTTTATGCACTTCTCTTGCTTCTTTCTGCACCTCTCTTGCTTCTTTGTGCACCTCTCATGCCTCTTTCTCCACCCCTCTAACACTATTTCTGCACCCCTCTTGCCTCTCTCTGCACCTCTGTTCCTTCTTCCTGCACTTCTTCTGATTCTTTCTGCAACTCTCTTGCTTCTTTCTGCACCCCTCTTGTCTCTTTCTCCACCCCTCTTCGCTTTTTCTGCACCTCAATTGCTTCTTTCTGTACCTCTCTTGCTTCTTGCTGCATACCTCGTGCCTCATTCACACCTTTATTTCCTCCTTCTGCAGTCCTCTTGCTTCTTTCTGCACCTCTGTTCCTTCTTTCTGTACTTCTTTTGTTTCTTTCTGCACCTCTTGCTTCTTTCTGCACCCCTTTTGCCTCTTTCTGCACCCCTCTTGCCTCTTTCTGCACCTCTGTTCCTTCTTTCTGCACTTCTATTGTTTCTTTCTGCAGCTCTCTTGCTTCTTTCTGCACCCCCTTGCCTCTTTTCCACCCCTCTTCCCTCTTTCTGTACCTCTGTTGCCTCTTTCTGCACCTCTGTTCCTTTTTCTGCACCTCTTTTGTTTCTTTCTGCATATCTCCTACTTCTTTCTGCACCCCTCGTGGCTCTTTCTTTACCCCTTTTCTCTCTTTTTGCACCTCTCTTGCCTCTTTCTGCACCTCTCTTCCCTCTTTCTGTACCCCCTGACTCTTTCTGCATCCCTGTTCCTTCTTTCTGTACTTCTTTTGTTTCTTTCTGCACCTCTCTTGCTTCTTTGTGCACCCCTTGTGCCTCTTTCTGCACCCCTCTTCCCACTTTATACACCCCTCTTGACTCTTTCTGCAGATCTGTTGCTTCTTTCTGCACTTTTCTTGCTTCTTTCTCCACCTCTCTAGCTTCTTTCAGCACCCCTCTTGCTTATTTCTGTACCCCCTGTGCATCTTTCTGCACTGCTCTCTTCTCTCTTTCTGTACCCGTCTTGCCTCTTTCTGCACCTCTGTTCCTTCTTTCTATACTTCTTTTGTTTCTCTCTGTACCTCTCTTGCTTCTTTCTGCTTCCCTCTTTCCTCTTTCTCCATCCCTCTTGCCCCTTTCTGCATCTCTGTTGCTTCTTTCTACACTTCTCTTCCCTCTTTCTGCACTTCTATTGCTTCTTACTGCACTTCTCTTGCCTCTTTCTGCACTTCTCTTGCCTCTTTCCGCACCTATGTTGCTCCTTTCTGTACTTCTCTTACCTCTTTCTGTACCTCTTTAGCTATTTTCTGCACCTCTGTTGCTTCTTTTTGTGCTTCTCTTGCTTCTTTTTGCACCTCTCTTGCTTATTTCTGCACCCCTCTTGCCTCTTCCTGCACCATTCTTCCCTCTTTGTACACTTCTCTTGCCTCTTTCTGCACCTCTCTTGCCTCTTTCTGCACCTCTGTTGGTTTGTTCTGTACTGCTCTTGCTTCTTTCTGCACATCTCTTGCAAATTTCTGTACCCCTCTTGCCTCTTTCTGCACTGCTCTTGCCTCTTTCTGCACCCCTCTTGCCTCTTTCGGCACCTCCGTTGGTTCTTTGTGCACTTCTTTTGCTTTTATCCGCACCTCTCTTGCTTCTTTATGAACCTCTCTTGCCTCTTTCTGCATCTCTCTTGTTTCTGTCTGCACCCCTATTCCCTCTTTCTGCACCTATTTTGCCTGTTTCTGCAACATTCTTGCTTCTTTCTGCACCTATTTTGCCTGTTTCTGCAACACTCTTGCCTCTTTCTGCAGTTCTCCTGCCTCTTTCTGCACCCCTCTTCCCTCTTTCTGCACCTCTGTTGCTTATTTCTGCACTTCTCTTGCTTCTTTCTGCACCTCTCTTGCTTCTTTCTTCACCCCTTGTGCCTCTTTCTGCACCCCTCGTGCCTCTTTCTGCACCCCTCTTCCCTCTCAGTGTACCTCTGTTCCTTCTTTCTGCACTTCTTTTGTTTCTTTCTGTACCTCTCTTGCTTCTTTCTGCACTTCTCTTGCCTCTTTCTGCATCCCTTTTGCCTCTTTCTGCTCCTCTGTTGGTTCTTTCTGCACTACTCTTGCTTCTTTCTGCACCTCTCTTGCCTCTTTCTGCACCCCTCTTCCCTCTTTCTGCACTTCTCTTGCCTCTGTCTGCATCCCTCTTCCCTCTTTCTGCACCTCTTTTACCTATTTCTGCAACTCCCTTGCCTCTTTCTGCAGTTCTCTTGCCTCTTTCTGCACCCCTCTTGCCTCATTCTGCACCCCTGTTGCTTCATTCTATACTTCTCTTACTTCTTTCTGTGCCTCTCTTGCTTCTTTCTGCACCCCTCTTCCCTCTTTCTGTACCTCTCTTGCTTCTTTCTGCACCCCTCATGCCTCTTTCACACCCCTCTTCCGTCTTTTTGTACCCTTCTTGCCTCTTTCTGCACCTCTGTCCGTTCTTTCTGCACTTCTTTTGTTTCTTTCTGCAGCTCCTGCTTCTTTCTGCACCCCTCTTGCCTCTTTCTGCACCTCTGTTCCTTCTTTCTGTACTTCTTTTGTTTATTTCTGCAGCTCTCTTGCTTCTTTCTGCACCCCCTTGCCTCTTTCTCCACCCCTCTTCCCTTTTTCTGCACCTCTGTTGCCTCTTTCTGCACCTCTGTTCCTTCTTTCTGCACTCCTTTTGTTTCTTTCTGTACATCTCTTGCTTCTTTCTTTACCCCTCGGGCCTCTATCTGCTCCCCTCCTCCCTCTTTTTGCACCTCTATTGCCTCTTTCTGCACCTCTCTTCCCTCTTTCTGTACCCACTGCCTCTTTCTGCACCTCTGTTCCTTCTTCCTGCACCTCTGTTGTTTCTTTCTGCACATCTCTTGCTTCTTTCTGTACCCCTCTTGCCTCTTTCTGCACCCCTCTTCCATATTTCTGCACCCCTCCTGCCTCTTTCTGCACATCTGTTCCTTCTTTCTGCACTTCTTTTGTTTCTTTCTGCACCTCTCTTGCTTCTTTCTGCACCACTCTTGTCTCTTTCTCCACCCCTCTTTCTCCTTTCTGCATCTCTGTTGCTTCTTTCTACACTTCTCTTGCCTCTTTCTATACCCCTCTTCTCTCTTTCTGTACCTTTCTTGCTTCTTTCTGCACTTCTCTTGCTTCTTTCTGCACCTTTCTTGCTTCTTTGTGCACCCCTCGTGCCTCTTTCTGCACCCCTCTACCCTCTTTCTGCACCCCTTTTGCCTCTCTCTGCATCTCTGTTCCTTCTTTCTGCACTTCTTCTGATTCTTTCTGCACCTCTCTTGCTTCTTTCAGCACCCCTCGTGTCTCTTTCTCCACCCCTCTTCCCTCTTTCTGCACCTCAGTTGCTTCTTTCTGTACCTCTCTTGCTTCTTTCTGCACACCTCGTGCCTCATTCACACCTTTATTCCCTCCTTCTGCAGTCCTCTTGCTTCTTTCTGCACCTCTGTTCCTTCTTACTGTACTTCTTTTGTTTCTTTCTGCACCTCTTGCTTCTTTCTGCACCCCTTTTGCCTCTTTCTGTACCCCTCTTGCCTCTTTCTGCACCTCTGTTCCTTCTTTCTGCACTTCTTTTGTTTCTTTCTGCAGCTCTCTTGCTTTTATTCCGTACCCCCTTGCCTCTTTCTCCACCCCTCTTCCTGCACCTCTGTTGCCTCTTTCTGCACCTCTGTTCCTTTTTATGTACCTCTTTTATTTCTTCCTGCACATCTCTTAAATCTTTCTGCACCCCTCGTGCCTCTTTCTGCACCCCTTTTCTCTCTTTTTGCACTTCTCTTGCTTCTTTCTGCACCTCTCTGGCTTCTTTAGCACCTCTCTTGCTTCTTTCTGTACCCCTTGTGCCTCTTTCTGCACTGCTCTCTTCTCTCTTTCTGCACCCCTCTTGCCTCTTTCTGCACCTCTGTTCCTTCTTTCTGCACTTCTTTTGTTTCTTTCTGCATCTCTCTTGCTTCTTTCTGCTTCCCTCTTTCTTCTTTCTCCACCCTTCTTACCCCTTTTTGCATCTCTGTTGCTTCTTTCTACACTTTTCTTACCTCTTTCTACACCCCTCTTCCCTCTTTCTGCACCTCTGTTGCTTCTTTCTGCACTTCTCTTGCTTCTTTCTGCACCTCTCTTGCTTTTTTCTACACCCCTCCTGCCTCTTTCTGCACTCTTCTTCCTTCTTTCTGCACCCCTTCTTGCCTCTCTCTGCACCTCTGTTCCTTCTTTCTGCACTTCTTTTGTTTCTTTCTGCACCTCTCTTGCTTCGTTCTGCACTTCTCCTGTCTCTTTCTCCACCCCTGTTCCCTCTTTCTACAACTCTGTTGCTTCTTTCTGTAATTCTCTTGCTTCTTTCTGCACCCCTCGTGCCTTTTTCACACCCCTCTTCCCTCTTTCTGCACCCTTCTTGCCTCTTTCTGCACCTCTGTTCCTTCTGTCTGCACTGCTTTTCTTTCTTTCTGCACCTCTCTTGCTTCTTTCTGTACCCCTTTTGTCTCTTGCTGCACCACTCTTGCCTCTTTCTGTACCCCTCTTGCCTCTTTCTGCACCCCTCTTTTCTCTTTTTCCACCCCTCATCCGTTAAACTGCTCCTCTGTTGCTTCTTTCTGTACTTCTCTTGCTTCTCTCTGCACCTCTCTTCTTTCTGCACCCCTTGTGCCTCTTTCTGCCACCCTCTTCCCTCGTTCTGTGCCCCTGCTGCCTCTTTCTGCACCTCTGTTCCTTTCTTTCTGCACTTCTTTTGTTTCCTTCTTCACCCCTCTTGCCTCTTTCTTCGCCCCTCTTCCCCATTTCTGCATCTTTGTTGCTTCTTTCTGCATTTATCTTGCCTCTTTCTCCACTCCTCTTCCCTCTTTCTGCACTTCTATTGCTTCTTACTGCATTTCTCTTGCCTCTTTCTGCACCCCTCTTGCCTCTTTCAGCACCTCTGTTGCTTGTTTCCGCACTTCTCTTGCTTCTTTCTGCACCTCTCTTGCTTCTTTCTGTACCCCTCTTGCCTCTTTCTGCACCCTTCTTCCCTCTTTGTGCACCTCTCTTGCCTCTTTCTGCACCCCTCTTTCCTCCTTCTGTAAATCTGTTGGTACTTTCTGCACTGCTCTTGCTTCTTTCAGCACCTCTTTTTCCCGTTTCTGCAACTCTCTTGCCTCTTTCTGCACTTATCTTGCCTCCTTCTACACCTCTGTTGCTTCTTTCTGCACCTCTCTTGCTTCTTTCTGCACCCTTATTGCCTCTTTCTAGACCCTCCTTCCCTCTTTCTGCACCCCTCTTGTTTGTTTGTGCACCTCTGTTGTTTTTTTCTGCACTGCTCTTGCTTCTTTCTGGACCTCTTTTTCAAATTTCTTTACCCCTTTTGCCTCCTTCTGCACCCCTCTTGCCTCCTTCTGCACCTCTGTTGGTTCTTTCTGCACTGCTCTTGCTTCTTTCTGCACCTTTTTTGCCTGTTTCTTGAACTCTCTTGCCTCTTTCTGCGCTTCCCTTGCCTCATTCTGCACCTCTGTTGCTTCTTTCTCCTTTTCTCTTGCTTATTTCTGCATCTTTCTTCCTCTTTATGAACTACTATTGCCTCTTTCCGTTCTTCTCTTGCTTCTTTCTGCACCTTTCTTCCTCTTTCTGCACCCCTCTTGTCTCTTTCTACACCTTGCTTCCTCTTTCTGCACCTCTCTAGCTTCATTCTGTACCTGTCTTGGTTCTTTCTGCACTTCTGTTGCCTCTTTGTGCACTTCTCTTGCGTCTTTCTGCACATTTCTTTCTTCTTTCTGCACTTCTCTTGCCTCTTTCTTCACATTTCTTACTCTTTCGGCACCTGTCTTGATTTTTCTGTACTTCTCTTGCCTCTTTGTGTACTTCTCTCACCTCTTGCTGTACTCAAATGGGAAGTGCAAGCTCTCAAGTTTAAAGGTCTGCGTGCTCTCAGGACTGAGGTATATGTCTACTTGTACATGTATTCTTACATGTGTTATGCATCTGAAGATGGTAGCTTGAAAAGTGGGTAACTTCTCTTATAGGTGGTCAAATCTTCTCAGTTCTGTTCTGTCATTCGGTTGCACAGGCAGACATGTCTTATGTATATTGGTTCTTATAGAGCCCCTCAAATATACTATTGAATACCCATGTACCCTGTATTTTGAGCAGAAAGAAATGCATATACCTTTTTGTATACAAAGTTACAGAGTATGCTGCTTGAAACACAGGTATTCAAGTATTTGTATGTTTATTTTTATGCAAAATGTCACTAGGTAAAAGCAGACACACACGCATGCATACCTTCACAAACTTGGTTAGCCTTACAACAGTGATATGGTTAGGATTGCTGTTTTACATTTGGTAGGCCCAACATTCTGAGCAATCGATGAATAGTAAACCTTGAAGAGAAAAGTGAGGTTTAAGACATCTTGGGAGAAGGATTAGTGAGGAGGCAACTTGGTATGAGTCTGTTGAAAGGTGCAGTCAAAGTAGGCTTTTTTCTGCACCTCTGTTGCTTCTTTCTGGACTTCTATTGCTTTTTTTTCCACCTTTCTACCTCTTTCAGGACTTCTGTTGCCTCTTTCTGCATTTTTCTTCTTTGTGCACCTTTGTTCCTCTTTCTGCACCTCTCTACCCTCTTTCTGCACTTCTCTTGCTTCTTTCTGTGCCTTTCTTCCTCTTTCTGTACATGTTCTACCTATGTAGGCATAGTTAGAAATTAGCATTTAAAAAACCTTAGAAATTCACTGCAAAAACCACAGGTTTCAGGGACAGTATAGTTAGTAAATAACATTTAAAAAACCATAGAAATTCACTGAAAAAAACACAGGTTTTAGGGACGTTATAGTTAGGAATTAGCATTCATAAAACCTTACAAATTCACTGAAAAAAACACAGGACTCAGGGACGTTATAGTTAGGCTGATATTTCACTCGTACAAAACCAGAGAAAGTCGGACGTTAAAAGTTAGCTGAGCTAACTATAACTCGCGCCCCCGCAATGCACTGCTGATGACATCACATATTACATCACTCATGACATGGTCAGTGACATCATTGATGACATCTCAAATGACATCACTGATGACATCACTGATGACATCATTCAGTGACTGAGTTTTTCTAAAAAGCTTAAGAATGTTATATATATACACGCCAAGGTTTATTGAAGAATGAGTGGGTGTATGAGTTTCTGAATGGATGATTTAGTGGGTGCTTGACTGACTGTATAAGTGAGTGATTAAACGTGTCTTAGTGAATGAATGGGTGAATGACTAATCTGTGTGAATGTCTGTATCAGTCTGTCAGTTTGTGTGTAAGTGGCTGCATGGGTTGGTGAGTAGCTACATGAGTGTCTATATGGGTTAATGATTGGTTGTCTGATTACCTGTATGGGTGCCTGAGTGTCTGTGTGGGTGGGGGTGTGTGTGACTCCCTGCATGGATGTGTAAGTGGGTGATTCAGTGGGTTTATGGGTTCATGAGTGCATCTGCGAGGGGCTGTATGGGTGAGTGAGTGTGCGTATGGCTGTGTTGGTGAGTGAATGGATGTCTCAGTGGTATATGTGTGAGTAACTATATACGTGAAAGGAAGTATATGCGAGTGTTTGAGTATATAACTGAGTATATGTGAGAGTGATTGATTGTGAGAGTGACTGTATGGATGAGTGTGTGCTTGTGTCAGTGATTGTATAAGAGAGTAAGTATGTGTTAGTATCTGTATGAATAAGTGAGGTGGTGTGTGTATAACTGTATAGGTGAGTAAATGGCAGTGTGATTGATTCTTTGGGTGACTGACTAGGTGTTTGAGTAACTCCATGGGTGAGTGGCGGTGTGTGAGTGTCTGTATGGGTGTATGAGTGGATATATCAGTGGCTGTATTGATGAGTGACTGTGTGTATGAGTGACTGTATGGGTTAGTGAGTGGATGTGTGTGTAGACCTATGAATCAGTGAGCGGGTATGTACTAACTGGTATTGGTGTGTCTATGGTTTCGAGATTGGTAGTCTGTATTTTAAAGTGGGTGTATCAAAGGTTATATTAGGGTGTGAGGAGGTGCATCAGATAAGCATGTGGATGATATCATCAGTGATGTCATTTCAGATGTCATCAGTGATGTCCCTGACCATGACATGAGGGATGTAATATGTGATGTCATCAGCAGTGCATTGCGAGGGAGCAAGTTATAGTTAGCTCAGCTAACTATAACGGCCGAATTTCTTTGGTTTGGTACGAGTGAAATGTCAGCCTAACTATAACGTCCCTGAAACCTACGTTTTTTCCAGTGAATTTCTAAGGTTTTTTAAATGCTAATTCCTAAGTATAACGTCCCTAAAACCTGTGTTTTTTTAAGTGCATATATATATTTATACATACATATATACATACATTATCTACTGGCGGTCGCCAGTAGATAGTTATAGTTAGGACCTATTTTCCATAGGAAATCCGCAACATTCTATTTGAAATAACTCTTGCATCCGTTGACAAATCTTCGCGAAATTTTCAAACTTTATGGCCCGGTCCGGTCCGCTCCTACCCTGAAAGTTTCAGGGTGATTCGTCAAGCGGGGGCCGAGAAAAAAGGGGGGTCCCAAAACGTGTTTTCCCCATTCATTTTCCCATAGGAAACTTTAGCCACGGCTACAGCCCGAACTGCTGAACGGAATTACACCAAATTTGGCAAAGAGGTAGTTCTTGGTTCAGAAAGAACCCTTTTGTTAAATGGTGTAAATCCGTTCAGTAGTTCCTGTGAAAATCAAAAGGAAAATCACATATATATCTATGGCCGCGTCGGATTCGCGCACCATCCCGATCACGAGCTGCATGCTAATTGGCTGTCAACACTCCAAATCAGGAAGTGTTGGCAGCCATGTTATCCCTCGGTAGAACCGAGGGACAGAAACTAAGTGCGGAAAGCGCAAAGGGGGCAGGGTAGAAACACCCTGACCCCCTAGGTCTGCTCAGGGGTCCCACAAGGACCCCTGGGCAGAAAAAGCATTTAAAAAAAAAAAAAATCGGCAGGATGCGCTCAGGGTGCGCGGATCCTGCCGGAAAAAAAAAAATCAAAGCGCGGTCTCCCGCGCTTCGATGCAAATTTGCCCCCGGGTGGCCCAAGGCCCGGGGGCATGCGGGGGGTGGGTTTATTGTTTATGGGGGGGCCTCTAAGGCCCCCCAAGCCCCGGAGACCGCCACCCCCGGGGCTTTTTAAAAAAAATGATGGCGGGAGGGCTGTGCGCCCTCCCGCTGCCCCGGGGACAGCCACCCCCCGGGGCTGTTTTTTTAAAATAAAAAACCTGTGTGGGGTGGCTCCAGCCCCCACACGCCCGGGGACCGCCACCTCCCCGGGGCACTAAAGATTTAAATATGGGGGTCCGTTACGGACCCAGAGCCCGGGGACCATCACCTCCCCGGGGCTTTGAACTAGGTTGGGAGGGCCGCGCGGCCCCCTCCTGGAGCCAGTGATGGCCCTGGGGACCACCACCCCCCAGGGCCGGCTCCTGCAGTGTCCCGGAGTGCCTACCCCGGGACACTGTAGTTTGCTATGACAGGACGGGAGCATCGCGGCTCCCGTCCTGTCATAGCAAACAGTTTGCATTTTGAAAGAGAGGCAGGAAGCCTGCTCTCTCTTCAAAATGCAAACTAATCCTTTCCACACGGGGAGCAGCATGTTAGCTGCTCCCCATGTAGAAAAGCAATGCCGGCTCGCGCAGGAGGCGGGGAGCCGGCTGGGACTATGGGGGGATTGGGGACCCCCCACAGTCTCCAACGAGAGGCCAGGCCCCGGGGGATGGGGTCCCCGGGGCCATAAGTGGCCCGGGAGGGGAGCCACGCAGCCCCCCTCCCCAATTATAAAAAAAGGGCAAGGCCGGCCCTGGGGGTTGGGGTCCCCGGGGCCTTAAATGGCCTGAGGAGAGGGGCCACGCAGCCCCCCTCCAAATATTTTTTAAAAATAAATAAAAAGAGGGCATGCCCCAGGGGATGGGGTCCCCGGGGCCAATAGAGGCCCAGGGAAGGGGGCCACGCGGCCCCCTTCCCGTTTTTTTTTAAAATAAAACAAAAAAAAATGCTCAGGCCCCGGGGGATGGGGTCCCCGGGGCCAAAAGTGGCTGAGGGAAGGGTGGCCACGCAGCCCCCCTCCCATAAAAAAAAGGATATGGAAAAAAACCAAAAACCGGCATCGTGCCGGAGGCCCAGCCCCCCTCCCTGCAGCAGTGTGCAAACGCGCCCCCTGGCGAGTTTTAAGAAGGGGAAGTAATTCCCCTTGAATACTGGGGGTCCCTGGGGGCCAACTAGCCCACCAGGAACCTCCAGTATGCGCCAGGGGGCTGTGTTCAGAGAGGTGTACAGAGGCCACGCCCCTTTATACACCTCTCTGCAACGCAGCTCTGTGGCGCTTTTTGGAGGTACATGGTGGGCTAGTTCGACTCCAGGGACCCTGAGGATTCAAGGGGACTTAATCCCCCAACTTAAAACGCGCCACGGGGCGCGTTTGTACAATGGTGAAGGGAGGGGGCGGGGCTTCAGGTGACATGTGTGCAAACAGGCCCCGTGGCGCATTTTATGATGGGGAATGAAATCCCCTTCAATCCTGAGGGTCCCTGGGGGCCAACTAGCCCACCAGGTATGTCCAGAAAGCACCACAGAGCTGCGTTGCAGAGAGGTGCAAAAAGGGGCGTGGCCTCTGAACACCTCTCTGCAACGCAGCTCCCTGGCGCATACTGGAGGTACGGGGTGGGCTAGTTGGACCCCAGGGACCCTCATGATTCAAGGGGACTTAATCCCCCAACTTAAAACGCGCCATGGGGCGCGTTTGCACAGATGGCACCTCAGGCCCCGCCCCCTCCCTTCACCATTGTGCAAATATTCCTCTAAAATCAGCCGAACTACGAATTCCGATTTACTCACCTGTTATCAGGAGAGACCTCAGTGCTGCATCTTTGAGCCCAGTACTGATCCTGAAAAGTAATTTTAACCGCACTTACCAGTAACTTGAATTTCCTTCCATAGGCTAACATTGACTGGTTTCACTTGGAAATTCTTCTAAGTGTGGAGTTTTGGAACTTTATAATATTCCTCTAAAATCAGCCAAAATACGAATTCCGATTTACTCACCTGTTATCAGGAGAGACCTCAGTGCTGCATCTTTCAGCCCAGTACTGATCCTGAAAAGTAATTTTAACCGTACTTACCAGTAACTTGAATTTCCTTCCATAGGATATCATTGCCTGCTTTTTGCTGAAAAAGTTTCTAAGTGTCGATTTTTGTAACATACAAATATTCCTCTAAAATCAGCCGAACTACGAATTCCGATTTACTCACCTGTTATCAGGAGAGACCTCAGTGCTGCATCTTTGAGCCCAATACTGATCCTGAAAAGTAATTTTAACCGCACTTACCAGTAATGTGAATTTCATTCCATAGGCTAACAGACTGGTTTCACTTGGAAATTCTTCTAAGTGTGGAGTTTTGGAACTTTATAATATTCCTCTAAAATCAGCCGAACTACGAATTCCGATTTACTCTCCTGTTATCAGGAGAGAACCCAGTGCTGCATCTTTTAGCCCAGCACTGACCTTGAAAAGTAATTCTAACCGTACTTACCAGTAAATTGAATTTCCTTCCATAGGATATCATTGCCTGCTTTTTGCTGAAAAAGTTTCTAAGTGTCGATTTTGAAACATACAAATATTCCTCTAAAATCAGCAGAACTACGAATTCCGATTTACTCACCTGTTATCAGGAGAGACCTCAGTGCTGCATCTTTGAGCCCAGTACTGATCCTGAAAAGTAATTTTAACCGTACTTACCAGTAACTTGAATTTCCTTCCATAGGCTAACATTGACTGGTTTCACTTGGAAATTCTTCTAAGTGTGGAGTTTTGGAACTTTATAATATTCCTCTAAAATCAGCTGAACTACGAATTCCGATTTACTCACCTGTTATCAGGAGAGAACCCAGTGCTGCATCTTTTAGCCCAGCACTGACCCTGAAAAGTAATTCTAACCATACTTACCAGTAACTTGTATTTCCTTCCGTTGGAATCCATTGTCTGGTTTTCAGCAGAAAAGTTTCAAAGTGTCGATTTTCACAAACTACAAATATTCCTTAAAAATCGCCTGTATGACTTAAACGCATTCTTTCAACTGTTTACAGGAGATGCACCAGTGCTGGATCCAGGATCCACCACTGAGTAAGAAAAAGTAACGATAACACTACTTACCTGCTAAGTGAATTTCCTCCCATAGGATAACATTGGTGATTCTATGTGAAAAAGTGTCTAAGTGTCAACTTTTAAAATACAATAATATTCCTTAAAAATCACTACTGTAACCAAAACGCTTTTACTCAACTGTTTACAGGAGATGTCCCAGGACTGAATCTAGGATCCAGTCCTGTGGTTAGAAAAAGTAATCCATAAAGTAACTAATTGCATTTAACTAGAAATTCACATTGAGCTCAATGTTGCATTGTGTTTGAAATTGTGTTCCCCATTGCAACTGTAACTACTGTACTTAAAAGTCTATTGCCTATTTGCAAAGTATTTAAACTAAAGTAATTCATTCTAAGAAAGTATATTTTGTAATGTAATGTATAATGAAATTACAATGTAATTTAAAAAATAAAATATGTAAAAATAAATAGTTTAAAAAAATGTAGTAAATCAGTATCAAAAAAATAAATATAACAATTAATACATTTAAAAATTGTCATTTACAAAACCTTTGAAATTCACTGAAAAAACCATAGGTTTTAGGGGCGTTATAGTTAGAAATTAGCATTTAAAAAATCTTTGAAATTCACTGAAAAAACCATAGGTTTCGGGCACGTTATAGTTAGAAATTAGCATTTAAAAAACCTTTGAAATTCACTGAAAAAACCATAGGTTTCAGACACGTTATAGTTAGAAATTAGCATTTAAAAAACCTTTGAAATTCACTGAAAAAACCGTAGGTTTTAGGGACAGTTATAGTTAATTGGACATTTCACTCGTACAAAACCATAGAAATTCCCCCGTTATAGTTAGTTCAGCTAACTATAACTCGCGCCTAACAATGCACTGCTGATGACGTCACATATTACATCACTCATGACATGGTCAGTGACATCACTGATGACATCACTGATGACATCTCAAATGACATCACTGATGACATCACTGATGACATCATCCACGTGATAATCTGATGCACCTCCTCACACCCTAATATAACCTTTGATACACCCACTCTAAATTACAGACTGCCATTCGCAAAACCATAGACACTCCAACACCAATAACTACATACCCACTCACTGATTCTTAGGTCTACACACACATCCACTCACTCACCCGTACAGTCACTCATACTTACGGTCACTCAGTACAGGACTATCATATGCACTCATACTCCTATATAGACACTCAAACACCGCCACTCATCCATAGAGGTACTCACACACCTAGTCAGTCATGCAAATAATTAAACACACTGCCATTTACAGTTATACACACACCAGCTCACTTACTCATACAAATACTAGCACATTCTTACGCTCTTATACAATCACTGATACAAGCACACACTCATCCATACAGTCACTCTCACAATCACACACTCTCGCTTATAGCTATTTATATACTCCAACACACATATATACTGCCTTTCACATATGTAGTTACTCACACATGTACCACTGGGACATACATTCACTCACTAACACACTCTTACACACACTCACCCACCCAAGCAGTCTATCACAGATGCACTCTTGAAACCATCCACCCAGTGAATCACCCACTCACACATCTATGCACAGAGTCGCACACACCCCACCCACACAAACACTCAGGCACCCATACAGATACTCAGACAACCAATCAATAACTCATATAGACACTCATGTAGCTATTCACAAACCCATGCACCCACTTACACAGCAACAGACAGACGGTTACAGACATTCACCCAGTTTAGTCACTAACCCTTGCATTCAGTAAGATACGTTTAATCACTCACTTATAGAGTCAGTCACGCACCTACTAAATTCTTCATCCACACACTTATACACCCACTCATTCTTTAATACACCTTTCCCTATATATTAAAAATATTTAAACTTTACAGAAACACAGTCACTAGATGATGTCATCAGTGATGTCATTTGAGATGTCATCAGTGATGTCATCAGTGATGTCACTGACCATGTCATGAGTGATGTAATATGTGACGTCATCAGCAGTGCATTGCGGGGGCATGAGTTATAGTTAGCTGAACTAACTATAACGGGGGAATTTCTATGGTTTTGTACGAGTGAAATGTCCAACTAACTATAACTGTCCCTAAAACCTATGGTTTTTTCAGTGAATATATATATATATATAGTTTTAGAGGTTGAGCTAATTTAACATTGATTTATATGGGTGTATTTTAATTTCATCCCTTCATTTGTTCGAATTGAATCATGCCCAAGTGTGGTACTTCACTTCCTCAAGGCTGGGCTGGAGTACATTTAACCCTTTTTGGCACTTTTAGGGCTTTGATAATTTTAGAAATGTATTTTGTGGACTGCAATTATCTTACTCTTTTCTGGGGGAGTATGTGTTTTGTATTAGTATGTCCTTCCAACCCTCTCCCAAAAATTCCCTAAACTCCTCCCATTTAGAAGTAATTATTCCCTGTTTTCCCACCACCATTGGGTGCCTCCCACATTTACTGCTAACACGTAAACCTATGTGTGCGGAGTTCTCAGATTACCTTCATTAAGCTTCTTACACAAAACGGCTAGTAGAGCCTGTAGCAGGAATACAAAAAAATCTATATACAAAACTACTGCATATTTGTGAAAAATGAGATGTATCATCTTGCAGCAAAACAACTATATGGAAACAAGCATGCAAACATTGTTAAATTTCCTCTCACCGGTTCTATTGTCAAGTTCTACTAATTTGTAGCAAGAGGCTGCTTGTGTTACTAAGTTATAAAAGCAATGCACTGAACATTGCCTTTTTGTACATTAATAGATCATTATTTGTGAAAAATGTTTGCTTTTACTGCCTTGCCTCAGTAATTGTTCCTACCTTTGTAATTTGCAGTATCGTCATGATATTTTGCCATGATATTTTTTCTTATTCCTCCATTAACATTACTTTTCCGTCCCCTGCTACCAAATTTTTCCGCCTAAGTATAAATACTATATAATTATAAAAAAGAAAAATACTGCTATATTTTTTGTTAAATCATGTTAATTGTACCTCCACACACTGCTTTATACGTCTCATCTTAAAAATCGAGCAGCAGGTAGTAAAAATGGCTACAACTGCATTTTTGTTTTGATAGTGTGCAAGAAGAGCTGAGTTTTGTTTCAAGAACTGGATAATCATTTTCCGTGTAATTAGGCACTTATGCCAGATGTTTAGAAAATGTAATTCCAGACTTGGGAGTTGTTGGTTTCAGAGGCATGTTGTGATAGTGCTGATTTCTGGTAGTTTGAATGAAACTGACTAGTGTACTTCAGAAAAAAAGTAACATCTCTGCAATTCTTACAATATGGTGTGTTTCTTAACCTGAACTGCCTGGTGCGCCGTCGCGCACAGAACCAAGACGCACAGCCAATATTCGACAAACAAGAGTCCAATTTGAACCCACTAATCCATTGTTATCAATTCTTTATTTCTAAATTTCACCAGGCAGTTCATGTGAATTTCTTACAAACTTTTAGGGCAGAGCATAAGCGGAGTTTGCACGCCGAGATTCTGGGCTTTGAGCATTTTCAAATACTATGGTTAACATAACGGTGTGCACTCTACACTTATTTGGTGTTTCTTGACCTGCCAGTGAGAACTTAATCGGGTTGCAACTTGCTGAATGCCCTAATGCTGGTCTCTTTGGGTCCTGCAGAAAGATTTACCAAAGGATTGTGTTGCCCTTATGCCACGCAAGGTGATGCGAGGGCAACACACTTCATAAGTCCGATTTACCAAGCCCTGCGTTGCTTGGTAATTCCAGAGTAATGGGAAGCAGCGCTAGTCGCTGCTTTGTGATGCTCATCACCAGGAAGGCATTACATGGGTGTTCCCACACATCCACGTATGCTTTTTGGCTCATTCTGAGATCTATCAGGACAAGTAAACCTGGGAATGAGTCAATATTGTACGCCTGTAGAAGTGCAATGAGGAAAAATATCATAATTTCTCATTGTTGTTTCTCTAAGTATACTGCATTCAGCAGCACACGTAGAAAGAGGAATAAGCCTGTAAGGATCATTTTTGTGGAGAAAGGTGACCTTTCTTGCACAAAACATCCTGCCTGCAATGCAGGCACCCTTGCACCATCGTGCCTGCTCTGGCACTCGGAAGCACATTGTTGCTCGAGTATGAATTTACCTTAGAAAATCTAAAGACAAGAAGCGTTGGGCAAAGAAGGACCAGTTGTTTAACTAAATGCAGTGGCTGTGAGATCAGGCAACAGAGCTTGGTGCTGAAAACTGGCTGAAAGCACATTGGATTTGGCCGACATTTTATACTTTGCATGACACATCATAAAGCAAGTTATGCCTTCCTTTGGCAACAAAAGTTTGGGCCTAGTCACAGGGCCATAAATCAGGGGTTTGATAAGAAGAGTAGGTGGGCCTCGTGGGTACGTGTCCAGATATTCGGCCTGAGGAGTGCGTGATCACTGTATGTAATTTGCATGCTGTGTTCTGATTTGCTGTGTTTTCCTAACTTTGGGGGTCATTATGATGTCGGGCGGATCGCCGCCGCCAGTATGGCGGTGGCGATCCGCCCGCCATTTTCGTCCGCCTGCCTAACATTTCCCCCCACCATATTACGATGGCGGTGGGGACCCAGGCGGACGGAAAGACCGTCCGCCAGTTTTCCGCCGGTAGGCAATCCGCCCGATTTCCTACCGGGCGGAAAAGGCCCGCAATATGGTGGAGGTGCCTTGCAGGCACCGCCATCCATATTACGATGATGGCGGTTTCATGCCTTTCCATGGCGGAGACTCCGCCATGGAAAGGCATGTGGAGAATGCCTTCAGGTGGTTGGGGGGGGTGGGTGGCTGCACTTGGGGTTGCCCATGGTACCCCCCGACATTTGCATGCACAAGGTGGCAGGCACTGCGCGGTGCCTGGCACGTTGTGCATGCAAATGCACAACATGCCCTTTTAACATTGTGGCGGGTGCTGAATACAGCACCGCCCGCTACAATGTTAAATATACAGGATGCGACCGTCATGGTGGCGGTCGCATCCTAATAGGCACAGCGGGACCGCTGCACCTCTTGCGGGCGGTCCCTTTTTCCGTTGCGGTGGCAGGCGGACTTTGTCCGCCCGCCATCGTAATGACCCCCATTGTGTGGCATCTGACTTTATGGTGTTTTTGATAATGCATTCCGCTCTGGCCAAATGTGTTTTATTGCCGCCAGTCTCCTGAGACCATGGTGGTGTCACTGCCTATCTGTGGGATCAATCTGGGTTTTCCTGTTTGTGTGTTCTGTCTAAGGGTTACTTGTCACCCGACCTGCGATCTGTCATTCAGTTTCTTCAGGCTTAGGTCGCAGGGCCTGCCTAACCACGTATTTCTGACTCAGGGTTGAGGGGGAGGTTACATTGGATAAATTCAACAGCGGAGATGTAAGTTCATTTCTATACTTACATATATCATGGTGTACATCAACATCATATTGTCCAATATTAACAATATAGTGAGCCAGCAAAGGGAGAGAGCAGAAATGAGCAATGTCTGGTTAGATATGGCACATTCCTACCCTCTCCTTTTGATGCAGCGCAGCAAGTTGTCTTGCTGCATTGCACTGCTTCAAACATTAATACATCTACCCCCTGGTTTACAATATAATTTGTGGAAAAATGTAACAAAGCTATAAATCGTTCGCATACTCCAGGGACTATTATTTTTAGGTATTTTAAGGTTTTGCAATTCCTCTGTCCCTTTTATTTCTATATGTTTTATTTCCAATATTTATCTGTTATTGGTGAATACACAAGGGTTATTTTGAATAAGACCCAGCAATTGCAATGAAAAATCCCCAGCACTCTATGTATAGAAGAGAAGGGTGTTGAAGGACTGTAATGAAATGTTTAGAAGTACAACATGCTCATCAAATGATTATTAATTGAAAAGCCTACAATGCAGCAAGTCTAAATCATATCATGAACATGTTCTGCACTTTTGTGCAGAATGAAACCATGCACACATCCTTAACATAATCATGCTTTGTACAGAGCATGCACTAAGAAATGCTGGGAGTTAGTGTTGGAAGGTTGTTTATTAGTTGGTACAGGTAGGTACCTACATCTAGTAAGAACACCAAAATCACAAATAAGGTCCAGTCAAGCCTCAATAAATTAATGCTTGCTCAACCCTTGGCAGCCCGGCTGACCAACAACCAGGCTTAACTTAGGAGACAGTAGTGTAAAGCTTTTAATTTCACCAAATAGTAAATAAGTAAGACACAAAACACAATACAAATTCAACACCAATTTATAGGGATAGAGAATATTTGTATCTTTACCATGACACCAAAATGACAAAAATTAGCTTTCTAGCACCTAAAAGTAAAAAGCACCAACCACGGCTATCTGGTCGCGCTGGACCGGGACAAAGTCAAAGCTTCAGGCCAACCACAATGGAGCGCAGGTCAGCTACGAGGAAAGGTAGGGTCCAGTCAAGTTTTTACCTTCTGACTTAGTCACTTTTTTAGAGCTATTTCTCTAGACATCAAGCAGTCATCTTCAACAATCCAGCTTTCAGTTCAATGATGGTGGCCTGCTGCAGCACAATGCCTCTGTGAATCCTGGAGGTCTTTGATTCATCGACGAAAAGCTCTGGAGCTTTCATTGGGGCAAACCTGCAAGTCAGGCCAATTAGCGGTTCGTCGTCACCAGCTTGACTCTCCTCACCGAGGTCGGTAAACTCTTAGAGCTTTTCCCCATAAGTTGTCCAAAAGTGTCCAAACTTCCAGAACTTCTTCTGGAAGGTATGTTGAGGGTAAGGGTGGGCGTTGAACTCCCCTCCGCCGGCGGAGTTCACAGAGATTTGCTACTCCGTGCTCTACTTTGAACGCGGAATTCAGCAAAAAACTCCACAGGACGGTGGCGGAGAGGAGTTCAGTTTACCACTTACCAAAAGTTACCAGCAGCACACTCATCACCCGTACTTTGTATATGCTGAGGGTACAGCCTGCGCATGTCTCAGTGAGTGATGTTCAGTAACGTCCGGTTAGGCGCACGTACCGCAAGTCCATCACTTCCTGGTTCACTGTACATGCTCCCGCAATCAGACAGCTACAGTGACGTATGATCACTTCCGGTTGCACTGCGGTCTACGGGTGAGAGGAGTTTAAAGATTCAGTCTACATGCCCCTTCTTCTTTCTAAACCCTGTGTGCAGTGCGCACCTTCAAGCCCCTCCAACCCAGGAAGCCAGTGCAGCTGCGGAGCTTGACTGTGGGCTTCGAAGTGATCAGGTCCCCAGAGAGACACGTCTGCAGGACACAAAGTCAGTGGAGGATGAGGTGATTAACTGCCACTGAAGCCTTTACTGCAGCTTGGTGGTCTCCTGGTAGGTGCTGACTGCTTCATCGTAATTTCTTGTTGACAGACTCCTCTATGTGTCCTTGCGCTGTGTTCCACCCAGACTAAGAATCATCTTGCAGCAGGTGTGTTGTTGTTGATTACATGAGTTTCCTCGAAGTAAGTCCTCTGCGAGGTGTTGTGTTGAAAAAATGGAAAAAAGCGCTCTATCCCTCACCGGGTGCGGGAGGTGCTGTAATGAAAGAGCACTGCCCCATCCCTACCAGCTCCATTATATGTTGTGCTCATAACACGTAGCCTCCCTCTGTCCTGAGACCTCTAAATGAGACAGCACAGTCCTCTTTCTAGCACTGCGTAGCAGTGCTGCGCGAACTTCTTTAATCGAGAGCAGGAAGACGGCAGCAGAAGGCTGCGCCCAGTGCACTTGACAGGATTTTAAATAAAAATAGCTTCCTGGGCTCAGCCTTCTGAATCAGAGAGCTTCATCGGGGTCAGTAATTGAAAAGTGGCTGCCAGACGCAGGGTTACTGCCTCTGGCACAACACACTTTTTTTCATAATATATTACCACAAACCGATAAGTGGAGGGGCGGGAATCTCAACAAGCATTGGTGCAAATATTTCATGTTTTGCGATCTGTTTTTCAACAACGTAACAAATATGATGCATCTGGGTGGACCCTGTGCAGCTCCTAGAGTCGGGGTCCAACCTGGACCTCCACTCTTGCTACTCCCGCCTCGATCTTCAGGTCCTGTGGGTGGCTGTCACTGTGCACAGAAGCCCCTTCTGGAACAGCATGAGCTAGGAATGATAAATGGGCCCTTTCATCATGAATACAGCGGCAAGGAAGAGCTAACGGAAGGTGACACATGGGTGTTTATTTTTGAAATATGAATTACAGGGGAAACTACAGGGAGGGAGAGGATGTGTCATATTATCTACTAGAAGGGATCCGGACACTCCCCTCCGAGCCAGAGCTCAAGGCTAGGGGTGGCATGCAATACTCTGCACGCTCGCAGAACTCCGCCGAATTTGGCGGAGTTTTTCATTAACTTCGCGGAATTCTGCGGAGTCACACTCTGCGAGCTCTGCCCAGGCCTGGTTGAGGGTCCTTGAGGGGCCACAACACCAGCTGTCATGTAGTTTGTACCAATCCGTAGGACCTGTGCATTGTTTGGACCACATATCTATCATCCATCTATCATGGAGCGAATGGTTTTCCGGCAACCACTGAACATGACAACCTTGAATCCTCAGGGATCGTGGAAACAGTACAGAACCTTTCACTTAGTCACTCATGCTTACTTATACTCAGGGAAATATACAGGGAATACACAGGGGGACATTTTCAATAATATTTATCGAACCAACGTTATTCTTGCATAAAATACATGTGCTGCAATGATTAGTAGACAGAAGCAGATAAACTTGATTACAAGCACCAAAAGCGTAAATAGTAGATATAGTTCTACCATGGTGCTAAACACTGTATATATGCAGGCATATAAACAAGACAATAATCTAGCATACTCCTACTATGCGAACCCTACTCTAAGTGTACTTGGAGTGTGTGTAGGTGTAGAGCCAAGAATCCCCCCAAGGGGCAATCCAACACCATTGCCTGATGGGATAGAGTAAAAGACCCCGTCTTGGTCACGAACTTGACACCACTCACAAGATGTCAGACTGCTGTGTGGTGATTTCTCAGCATGCAAGGACCCTCAGTGTCAGCGGAAGTACCTCTCTGCTAATCTATTGGGATGCTCATCTTTTATAATAGAAAGCAGCTTTGCGATGTGCACATAGATTAGTGATGTTATGGATATATAAAGATAGCCCTTTCACCCCATGGATGAAGATAGTGATGACATTTGTACATAGTGTGAAATGAGACCTTGTACATGACGTTCAGGGCATTGTGATAATGTGCGAAGCTAGATGTAAAAACAAGTTTAGTTTCAGAGAAACTAATCCAACATTGTTGTGCATGCAAGTGTGTGCAAAAGGTCACAACTGGAAATGTTATTTGTAAAGACAATGTAAGAAATAGGCTGCTTCGCTAAATGGGTATAACTTGGGAATATAACACCCACTCCTCATACTAAAGGTCAATATCTGAAAAGCTATCTAAAAAGCCAGCAGACAATTAAAAAAATTAAAAGATACTCTTAAAAGTATCTAAAACGGGCTTACCAATAAAATATGTATTAAAAAATCTTAAAGTCGTTACAATATTTGAGATCCCAAGCACTCAGAAAGCCATGGTGCCTAGAAAAAGAAAAAAGCTGTTTGGGTACATTTTGTTTTAAAAAGAGGCCAAGTTACTCCCACACAGAAAGATCCAATTGTTTATGTGTTCCGAGTGGTAGACACAACATTGCTGTTGCCCACATTAGCAGATGTTCCCAGAGGCACATCTCGTAGCATGTTTATGGAGCAAAGGCGATTCCATCTAGTTCCCACAGCAGCCGCTGAGGGAGGCATCATAACCCACAAGTTGTCCACAGAGCCATTGTTCACATCACTAGGAGCTGGAGCATCACAGGGTGGCTCTAAGAATGCATTCATCATCAGTGGAATACGCTGGGGCCAGCAATACGCATCGGTCTTTAAGGGGTCCATCAGTACTTCAATGTCCAATGGCATAACCATTTCTGATCTGAGGCATATATCCAGGATGCATTTGTGGCTGCACAGCAGGCAGTGGAAGACAGGTTGTATGCAGTCAAGTCAGATCGGCCTGAAAGACAAGAAGTAGGGCTTATTTTGATCTTGAAGCCGAGGTGTGCTGAAGCAGTGAATAATGCGCTCATGGCAATGCAGCACTAGCAGTACTGTCTCCATTCCGAGTTGAACTGGGACGTCCGTTGCAGAGCAGATAGAATAAAATCAGTATTCCCGCCAAAAGTAGCAGGACAAGCGGGAGCCCTCCAAAAATGCTTCCCAAACCGGAGTGTATAAAAGATGGTAAGGCTCCGAATATGGTCTGAAAGGTGCTAACCAGACCAGTGTCAATACATTTTAAAAAGTGTGCTATTCCTTTTGATCAGACATGTTAAATATACGATGGACCAGCTCCCCGAAATGCAGCGGGAAGTTACTATATAGTAGTGTCTGTAGCTAAGACGAGGTGCTTCGAACCTGGAGATCAAACGTCTCTTTGGTTGAAGTTAAGGCAATATCTTTTTGCAAAAGCATGGCTTTCAGTTCGCTTAGGGAATCACATTTTACGTCAGAAACATTTTTTGAAGGGCCTAGCACTGCCTCCCTAACTGTGCGGGCAGGTGGAACAGTACTTGTGTACAGCAAGTGACTATGGAATTAACCGTCACCAGATAAGCGATGCCCGGTTCCATTCCACAGCAACCTTGATCATTCAGCAACAAATAGCTCCCATTGGAGAGCAGCCTGAATATAGGATGAAACACGGCATCTGGGGAACCCTTCAGATAACAAGACAAGTTCACCATTGAAGCACTACATGCCCCGTGGAGAGAAATGTCATTGCAAACCAAGGAGCCGCTTGAGGGATCTTCACGGTCGGAGCCACTAAGAAATACTTCTGTGTCCCCATTCCTGCATCTGAGCCTGAATGGTAATTCCCAATACTTGTGCACATAGCCTACCTCTAGCGCTTCATATCTGTCTAACTGTTGGTATTGGAGACAATATTGGAATTGAAAGGTTGTCACCGGTAGGGTGATGTAACCATGGAATATCCAGTCAGTGGATGGTGTCTCAGCCATGGTATATTTCACATCTGTACATGCCATTGATATCTGTCTTTCTGTTAGATCGTATGCTGAAAGCAGATTTGTACTGTTGATGTAACGCCAAGGCACGTGGCCAGAACGTAACTTCTGTAACTTCCAGCTCAGTATTACTATTGACCGTAATTGTGAATGTCCATGTTGTAATATAAACATGTCTTGCTGTATTATGTCAATTGCGGAAGACACTATGATGGCCAGTGAATAAAATTCTGGATGATAATGTGGGCATACTGTTGTTATCCACAGCCAAAGCCTTTTCTAGATTAACCCTATCAATCTCACGTAATCTCTCAGCAACTTCCTGTTGAGAAATCTTCCACAGCTCGTTATATATTCCATACAAAAAGTGCTTCTGACGTGGGTTCTGGGGACCTAGAAAAAAAATCCTTAGATCCATGTCATCAGAAAGAAGGGACAACTAGTGTTGCTTCACTTGAGAGAGTGGTGAGGTTTGTAGCCAATCTAGGCATAACGTCCCAACACTATATGACGTGACCACCCCCAAGTGTTCTGTTTGTACATATCGTTGATCAGGCCTATTGATCCTAAAGCCACGAATCTGGATTGGCATCCATTTGTGTCCACATGCCAAACCAACCAACCCTTCCAATAGAGGTCTAATGAATTGAAAGAACCACTTTGTATCATGGTATCTTGTGTATGCTCACCAAAGTGTGTAAAGTAATGTCAATTCTTGAAAAGGAGTGCGTTCAAATCCTTCGTTTCGCTATACCCGGACATGAAGTTTGTTTCACTGTCTTGTTCAGGAAAATCATTTGATGTGGTATGAGGCATGTTATAAATAAGGCCTCCGTCCAGGGCCGGTACTAGAACTTCTGGGGCCCCGGGTGAGAGGGAAGATGTGAGGCCCCTCTAATTTGCATATAACATCACAAGAAGTGACATCACAGAAAGTGACATCGCAGGACTATTGATCTTATTTGGCATCACTGAAGAGACGTAATGTGGATATTAGTAACATGGACAAAAAGATAAATGTACAAATGAAATAAGTCCATATATTTGAAGACTGTATTAAATGGATTACATTTGTCACATTGGATGGCAAAGCTAGGTGCAGGTCTCAAAAAGATGGATATTTTTTACTCCATGTTTCCAGATTCCATGATTGTTTCCAGATGAGTGCATGATAACAATTCCAGTTCTGTCTCATAAAGGGGAGAGATCCTGTTGAGGTAATGAGGGGTGGGATAATTCAAAATATAAAATTAAACAAGACAAAAACCCTCACACCATGGATATAATCGCAAATTTCAAAAGGCTCCACTATCTTTCTGTGCCATTATTGTGCCACCTTAGTATGACATTAATACTTAGTAAGTTGTTTTAACGTAAATCCTCTCACCAGTATCCCATACGCACATGCTAAGACTCGTAGGACAGTCTTTTTTGTGTGTGGGCTCTTTACTCACCAGAATTATGTTAAGTGCAAAAACACAACACATATATTACAAAAATACAAGACACCATTGCAAACAAATAAAGATTGTACATAAATTTAAAAAAATACTTAGAACCACCGAGACCACTACTAAATCATACATTGACTTGAAGGTATGCTGCAGATTCAAGGGATTTTCAAATCAATGTTTTTGATTTAGTGTTGGAACTGTAGGAAGTGGTAGAGGCCATCTTTAGTGCTGGTGGAGCCCTGTGCGACAATGTTTGTTGGTGCCCCCAATGACTCCCTCTGCCACAGATTCCCTCAACAGTGCCCATCAAGCCTCCGCAACCACATTCTCGCTCAGATGCATTTAAATTTAATTTGATCTACAGCGCCACTGATACCAGTGTAGGGTGTCAGACCACTTTACATCACACACATTACACAGAGACAATCAATCATCCTTTCCCCCCCTGAACACCATACTGCCCCACTGAGAGAAACTCGCACTGCCTTCAACTACAACCCAATTGTGCCTTGCTTTAAACACCTGGATGTGACACAATTCAAAATTACGATTAATTAAGAGTAATATGCTGCCTAAAAAAACCAAGCATTGGCATAGCCAATAGGTCTCGCCTTTGGGACCTTATAAGTGTTTAGCCATGCAACAGTAGATGTTGTTGCACCAAGGATATTGTGCTGCGTAACTAAATACTTATAAGGTCCCAAAAGCGAGACCTATTGGCTATGCCAATGCTTGGTGGATCTACCCACACATTTGTGGATCCACAGACTTAAAATTGGATCCATGAATCCTGCAAGAAGAACAGGGTATTTATTTTAGTTTTCAAAGTAGTGTATACCCCAGTACTTCCCCCAATGGATATTGCCACAATGCTCTATGGGGGTCAGGGATGCTTACCCAGGTCCCATATTCATTCTCTGTTACTTTTGTCAGGATGCTGGTTTTAGTGCATCGCATGCTGTACAGGTTGTCACAACAGAAAATTTCAGTTGCTGGTAATATGATCCAATATTGCCTTCGAGTTGTTCTAGTGACCTCATAAACCCCGAGGCTGAAGGCAGAGTGGTTTGTAAATGTCAACAGAGCCCAGAGATAGCACCATTGGACCATAATATACATTACCCATTATGTACCTTTTATATTACATGTGTATTTTGGGGTAGTTACCTTGAAAATTGTGTTTTCTTCAAATTGCAGATAACAGTGGTCAGTGATTGCTAGTTGAATATTTAGGTTTACCTTTCTTGAATAAATTGTTGATAAAACTTGCAGATTTCGCACAAAATGTTATTCTAGCTAAAGTGGATGAAAATTATACTGCCAGATAATATGCTGCATAATTTTTTTGTGCCGCATATTAAAGATGATCTTGCCACATAATTTGGTCCTTCATGTTGCATAAATCCAGTAGCCCAGACGTTGGCAAAGCTATGCAGAATGGGTCGGGGTTAAAATATATCTGCTATATCAAGGTTCACTGTGAAGTATGGAATTTTATACTACTGCATTTTGTGCAATAAAACTACCCAGACATGTTATACATCTGTGTCTGCACTTGCCAGTCACTTAGTACTAAATAATGGGCACTTTATGTGGGCAGATGGGTGGCATGAAACTTATCGGACCAATTACTTGCCTCCATGTGTGCTACTTCTGGGTTACACATATCCGTTCGAGTCTTTGTTTTTTTTTCTCCTTTTTTTGTTGCTAGCTGTGCTCTCTGTGGTTCAGTTCACACCCAATCAAGAAAGCTATTCTTCTGTGTTAATCTAACAACACAGTCCTGGTGCTTACCATTGCAAACTGCTAAGGTTAAGAAATAAACTTTCCTACGGGGAGTCATCATGCAGTCGCTCCCTTCCCTGAAGCAGTTCTGTTGCTGAACGTATAGGAGGAATGCGAGATGATATGAACACGGAAAACGTCCCACCGAATAATTTTAGCAGTAAGCCACAGTGCAGTATCAGAAAATGTATGCTACCTACCTGGAGAATCAAAGATCGGTTAAAATAGAATCCAAAAGTGGGCGAGGCTGTTTAGTTCAAATTCAACAGAAAGTTTTATGTATTTTTTCTTATATATAATTTTAGCAGGCGTGGCCTACTTGTTTGAGTTCAGAGAGGGAGGCTGCAGTGTAGAGCGAGGGAGACGGAGAGGAGAAACAGCGTGGGGAAGGAACTGCAAGGGATGTTTGAGATTGTGGAAGATAGAAGAAAGGTCGGTTAGACAGTGTGGAGGGAGATAGGAATCAGTCTGGGAACAGAGCCATGATAAAAACCCATGTGAGAGACTTAGGAAGTGAGAGAAAGGGGCGGTGAGACAATGGAAGAGGGAGAAGACAAACCGTGTGAGAAAATAACTGCGTGGGATGTATGAGACGGTGGAAGATTGAGGAAAGGGTGGCTAGACAATAATAGAGAGAAAAGAGAAACTATGTGGGAAAGGAACTGCGAAGTGTGTGTGCGACTTTTGGAAGATAGAGGAAAGGGGGAGACTGTATGAAACAAACAAGCGACACAGTGTGGGAAAAGAACTGCAAGGGATGTGTGAGACTGTGGAAGATAGAGGAAAGGTAGAGAGAGGGAGAAGAGAAACAGTGTGGGGAAGGAACTGTGAAGCGTGTGTGAGACTTTGGTACATGAAAGGTAGGAGAAAAAGGAGGAAGAGAGAGAAAATGATGGGCGAGTGGACCAACAGAGAGTGGAAATAAAACTATGCCAATTAATGTGTGGAAGGGGGAGAAGGAGGAAATCAGGGCAAGGGCGAAGAGAAATAGGGCGAGGAAATTGATAATTTATTTTTGTGAACTTCGTTTGTTTGAAGGGGAAAAAAATCACATTTGTTGTAAGGCCAGGCTTACTGACTTTACCAATGCTTGTTGAAAGACTGTAGTTCATACTGAAGGAGAATGTATTTCTCAAGTAAGCAGGAACACAGTCGTCTTGACGCTCGCAGTTTCTCCTTCTCAAACTAGTCACGTTAGGGAGTAAACTGTACTTCCTCAATTGCTGTGATTAAGCAAACGTCACAAGTGAGACCAAGGAGCAAGTAGTGTGGCCTACACGGCAAGACTTTTATAGTTGGGTGTGTTAATCACCCAGAGAACTTGTTTGCTGGAGAGGACTGGTCCGCTGCTGACCTCGGGTGTGTGTAGCTTTATTTATACATAAGGTGCTCCGTTTTCTGTTTCTATTGTTTTATCCAAATACTGGCAGAAAACAAACAGTTCCAAAGTCTGTATTTTTTTCTACATTTGCAAAATGCAGAAATGTCTTGGTGTGAGTCTCTCCGTGCTATCTGTCATGACTGTGAGGCCGATAGCTATGTATGGCGACATCGTTTAAGGTTTAAAACAAAGGATGAAGTTTCCTATTGAAGCTTAAATAGGTGCAGATTTTTACTCGTCCTTGTACTACACCGCTGATCTATTCTGGTAATTGGATTTTTCATTGTGCACACCCACTTAGTGTACTAAAATCCTGCACACATCCAAGTGTGAGTGAACGCCAGTTAAATAAATGCAAAACTATTCTAGTTGCCAGCGACGAAAAATAGGTATTCGTAGACACCAATTGGATCTGAAAAATAAATATGGATCAGAACAGAGTGAAGTGTAAAAAATAAATACCAAGACCCAGGGATCCCTACTATAGTCAGTGCGCACCAAACTAAGTAGCACCTTGCATACATCAGCGATACCGGCACTTGCAGCAGGATGACCTGAAAGCAGTGGAAACCCCCAGACGTGTGGTATATTGCTTTCATCCGTTTTACCAGTGTGTATTTTCAGGTTAAGGAATGGTCAAGGTACTTACAGGTGTCAGGTTGAAATGCATACATTTGTGCACTTAATATCTCTGCGTAACAAAATGCCTGAATGGCATTGAATAGTTAACAGTTAAGAAATGACTTAACTTCAGAGACAACCTTGGTACTAGACGATGCTCTTAAATATGGGGAAAACCCTTCACCACAATCGGAATCTGAAGCCGTTTGTTTTGGTAATCTGTAGTGGGACATTTTGTGTTCCCTTTACAAGAATATCTGGCGGACTCGGATCTTGCATCAACACACAGCATTAGAAAACAAGACGCGCGAGCAAAAAGGAGAGGGAGAGGGCAGAGCGAGTGAGTTGCCGGGACTTGTGGGTGAGGAGAGAGGCGCGCGCGCGCGCTTGGGAGAGAAGTCTGCTCATTTTCAAGCACTGCACTCGTGCTTGTGGCACGCCCCTGCTTGCTCCCGCAAGGTGGATGCCGCCACAAACACGAGTGCAGTGCTTGAAAATGAGCAGAGCGACGGCTAAAGGCCCTCCTATGCAACGCCTGCGCGCTGCATAGGCGAGACCTAAAAAAGTAACAACATCCTGGAAAAAGCAAACACTCATAGGGAATGCAAGATTAAGTAACACATGTGAAATGTAGGAAGGAACAACATGGTTACCTTAACGCTTTTGCACTTATTATTCAGAAATCAGGGAGTGCTTTTGCCTGAAAAGTTAAGGAGATGACTACAGGGCCCAGAAGGGACCTATTTCAATGTTCATTACTTATATCCTTACAAATCATAAGCAGTATGGTTTAAAAAGACCACATCCGTGAACACAGAGCCTCGGTACGCATTTTATTTTCCAATCAACCAGGTATTGCAGTACCTCCAGGAATGGTGCACTTCCCCACCCTGGGAAAACAATGTTGTTCAAAGAAAGAAGAGAAAATAAAAGTAGCGCTTCACTGGCAAACTCTGTAAAGTAGCGCTAATGTGTTTTGGGTGTGAATAAAATCAATGTGGCCACTTTGCGACCCACTCTGTCTTGCTTTATTTAGTTATTTTTCACATTTTGAAACTTTTATTTCTCTCCATCCCGAGGCTGCACTTTGCAATAGAAAAATTTCCCAAATAGACATTTCCAGCAAAGTGTTTTTCTTTTTTGGTCAAATTCACTGAGGACCAAATAAATGAAAGGAGAGGAGAGGAAAGAGGGAGTAATGGCTACAAGGCCTAGGGAAGGGGGCCCCCACACCTAGACCTTACAGCTGGCTCCAGCGCTTCGAGGCCAAGGAAAGGGGGGCCCCCCTCCCCTCGGCCTTGAAGCAGTACGAGGCATTTTGCACAACACTGCCCTAACACCGGCAGTTCTACATACATTTTAAATGCGCATTCACATCAAAGCAATCTTTGCTATGTGTGATGCAAAGATTACAAAAGCCAGTTGATCTGGCTGTTCCCTCCTCCCCTCACCCACCTCTCCTTACCTGTGTCCGGCTGGTCCTGGAAACAAAGGGGCCTTCTGTCACCTAGCAACAAAATGCCGAAAGGGCGCCTAGAATGGCCGGTACTTAACAAAGGCGCTGCCTCGCTCCTGACACTGAGCCAACATAATTGCTGGCCCAGCTGCTGTACCAGCACCATTCTGTTTGCTCCTTCCCCCACCCCTGCTTCCCAGGAATGCCACCACGCTTGGGCTAACTGTGAAAGTGTGGCCTTTCACAGTGAAGCGGGGCCCCCTGTTTCTCAGCTGAGCGCGAGGCCCTGGGCAGCTGCCCACACTGCCCATGCCTAGCGCCGGCCCTGCCTCCGTCCCCTGAACCTGCCAATCTTTTGTTGCCCAGATAGACTGTGTGTCTATTGAGTCTTTCCAAAGGTCGAAACCCTGTATAAACAGTTGGGAAATAAAGGAAGCAGAGTATATCAGCTTGGAGTTTGTTAGCATATTTTTCTTTGCAGGTGTAGATGCACGCCTATAGTAATACGAGACTGGGTCCGATGTTTCAAAACCTGAAAAATTAGCAAACATCTGTGCAAAAGTCTTTGAACTACTTTTCGGCAGTCCTGGGCAGGATTCCCATTGTGTGTAATTATAAACAGCGCGTGGGATACTAGCTTTATGTAAAAAATGGTAATCATAATGCTGGTAACAGAACATATCTCCAAAATTACTTTTACTATCATACAATTCATCATTAGAAAATGCTGCTGATTGCTCTAAATCTGAAAGCAAATTTTGCACAGTTTCAATGTCCCAATCATCAGAAAAAGTGTTAGAGGTCATGATGTCCTTTAAAGAAATTTTAAATAAATATGGAATTTTGAAAAGTTCAGTAGGACCATATACATCATACAATAACCTGTCCCATACAATTCCTTCAGAAACTGGAACTGCTGTAATGTTCACCAGGGACAAGTCTCTTAGTTCACGGTGTGATGATGCATGTGGTTTAAGAACCAAGTTCACGAGTTGTACTGCGGAGCGTTCTGGGAGAAAGTGACCATTCAGAAGTACCAGGAAAAGTAATACAATTGTAATCTGGAGATGTATCCAGAGAACAATGAAGTAAGTCTTTTTCAGCCAAAGATAGAAAACAAACTTGTAGCTTGAAAGGGAGAGGCATTGTGGCAGCTCAAGTTCACTTAGATCTGATGAGAAACCATCATAATGCACGAAGTAGCCAGACGCCGTCTGGTCAATTCTTGGCAGTTCACCAGGTTTTGTAGAACTGGTAGATGACTCGATCTATGGCATGTTGACATAGACGTCGTCAATTATTCAAATTGAAATTTCTGTTGATTGTACAGTTGTAGTTGTTTCAACATCGAGAAGCATCATTTCATTGTCGTTCACAGCTTCTCTTTGGAAAGTGGAGTCTTCAGTCGTTATTAAAGCCTCCATCTGAACTTCCTGTACGGCAGAGAGAGGAGTGTGGCGGCTACCCAGGAGCCCACGTGGCCTACTGGTGAGAATCAGCCACATAGTGTGGCTTGGTCAGATCAATTGAGACAAATCTTTTGTCTCGGTGGCCGGCAAGGGGCAGAAGATGGACAGTTCTGGTTCCTTTGACAGCTAGGATAGGTACATGCACAGCACTGTCCATCATTTTCTCTCTGACCAGGTCCCCTATCTCCGGGACCCAGACAGGTCTTGCTAATACCATTTTCACTTCCCCAGTGGCGGTGCGTTTTACTTTTTTTAGCTTTGTAAAGCTCGGTGTTCTTTAAGGTCCTGTAAAACATCCAAACGATGATTGAGGTCAAATGGGGTTTCAGCCGCCACCGTGCTGACACTATCGAGGTCAAGTACCCACATCCTCACCCCAAACAGGAGTTCATAAGGTATACGACCCCCCTAGGGATTTTCTTGGCATCCTGTTAAGTGCTCTCTGGACCCCATATAGGTGATTGACCCAACTGCAACCGAGCCTAATACCCTTGCTGTTAAGGATTGCTTTAAGTCACGGTTTTTCCTCTTGACTACCGAATTTCCCAGGATGATAGGGGGACGAGTACTGCAAGGCCACACCCAAACTTCGCATGGCTTCTTTGTAAGCCCGAGAGCTAAAAGCCGAACCCTGGTCAGAATGTAGTGTGCTAATTGCATATTTGTTGATAAGGACTCGCAAATCCTTTATAACACTTCTAGCACTGGGGCCAAACCCACAGAAATCTAGAGCATTGATCTACTGCTACCAAGATGTACTTGTAAGCCCCATCAGAGTGTAATGGGTGCAGTGATCTAAATATACACATGCAAGAGGTTTGTCTGAGCTCAATAAAGGTGTTGGTGGTGGACGTGCTACGGTGGAGCCCTTCATCTGCTGGCAGATGCCGTATTTGAGGACAAAGTCCTTGGTCTGCTGAGTAATACCTGGCCACCAATAGCGCTGCTTTAGTAGTGAAACTATATTAGAGATCCCTACAAGTGCTGAACCCAGACCCTCATGTGCAGCTAGTATCAATCCCAATCTGTGATCAGTGTTTGGTATTACTCTATCCCCCACTCCTGTAATTTGAGCATACAGAATAATTTGTGCATCTACCTTGTAGGAGTACTCGAGTAGAAAGCCTTTCGGTAGGGATGAGCTGTTGCGCGTGGCATTGACAGCTATCCTCGTTGTTCTGTCTATCCACGTACTGGAGCGAGTTATTGCAGCAATGGCAGCAGTGCCTACTGTTGCTTTGGTGGCTTCATCCACCATTGAATTCCCTTCAACGTGATCACCAACAAGTTAATGACTCAATGTATGAATAACATGAGCCCGTGGCAGTCCTTTTTTCAGCTTTGCCGCCTGCTCCCAAAGCATCTTGTGCTTTGCTGTACAACCTTTGGAATCTCGAAATCCATTCTGGCCCCAATAGTGTAAATATTCATTATAGGACTGGACACAGTAAAATGAATCACACACTATGAGTGTGGTGAATTCATGATCCATACTTTGTAGTGCCAGTATCAGGGCTTTTAGTTCCTCCAGCTGCATCGTACAGTGTCCTAGAGACTGTGTGTGTGTTTTTGCAGGAAGAAACTTTCTGCGCTACATGCGCCCTTTTACAATTGTGCATGCTGCACAATATTGTTGTTTCATTCCTACGACCCGCTGGGCAGATTCATCGGTATAAATGATACATTCATATTGATCTAGAGGAATTATTTCATTCGGCAGAGGATATTCTTGTTCGTACTGCAAGAATGCTTGTGTTTGTAATGTAGAGTCAAATCTGTAATCTACATCTGTTGCAGTGACAGAGTTAGCCCATTGAATCCATTGTGGATGTAATGCTTTAGCATTCGGGATGCTTGCCTTTGTAACAGCCTCTATGGTCGGTACCGGGGTCACGACAATTATGCGTTTCCCCTGCGCTAGTGCTCTGTCTCTCACTACAGCAGTCTGTTCTGCTGTTAGTATTTTTTCTGTTGGTGCAAAACGCATTTCAGGATTTGTGTACAAATGTGATTTGTATGCAATAAGTACTGTATCGTCTTCATTGAAAGTGATCTCGGTAAACCCAGTTGGGCCAGTGACCACGTGGATCACCATGTTAGTTGTATTGACACATGTGTGTAAATGTTTAGAAGCTATCATGTCAGCTTGTATGGAATGTAGAATATCAGTATGTTCCTTTGTCCAATGGTGCACGGAAAAATCAGGTCTAATTAAGTCGTAGAAATGTTTCACCCTTTCTGCGTAATCCAAAATGTATGTCCTGCCAAAATTCAAGAATCCTAAAATGGGTTGTAGTCTTTTCAGAGTAGTTGGAGGTTGGAGCAGTGCACATTTTTCTAAAAAGTGCCCCGCCAGGCTTTTGTCTTTACTTGACAACTTGTACCCTAACAATAGGACGCAGAGGTGAGCAATTTTTGATTTTGAATTTGTATCCCAAGTGGGCGAACCCAAGAATTATGTGGTTCACCCTAGACAAGTGTTCCGTTAACTCACCGTCTAGCAGATAGATGTCATCTACATAGGAAAATGCCTCTCCATCAAAATTTTGAAGTAACTCTGTTACCCTGGCTGAAAACAACGTGGGGCTATTCTTATACCCCTAAGATAATCGACAAAATTGGCGTTGAGAGCCTCACGCCGAGAATGCTGTCAAATATCTGCTCCCAGGCACTATATTTTGACAGAAAAATCCATTTGAGATGTCTAGTGCTTTGTAGTTTTTCCGCACTATGTTATTCATTAGTGCGGCACTGTGTGCATTTTGTATGGCAAATATGCATGTGGATGCGTTTAAATGTCTGTAATCTAAGACTAGACAAGAATCGGGTTTCATTACGGGAAACAAGGTATTATTCATAGGTGAGGTGCAATTCTCTGTCACCCCCTGGTATTCAAGTTGATCTAGGATCTCCCTGACTTGTTTCTTTGCCTCATGTTTAATTGGGTATTGTCTCTGTGGTTGAGGAATTGATTTTAATGGGATTTCGTAATGAGGTGATTCACCAGCCCACCCTACATGATTGCCGTAAAGTGCAGGAGCTAACGCCCACTCCTGTGTGTATGAAGTTTTAACTGATTCCAGTACGAGGTCGGAGAAAGCAGGTAAAATAACTTCTTCTCTCATTGGGCAATTCATTACGAACTCAGGTGGCCAATTCTTCTCGGCCAAAAGAATATCGTAACCATGGGTCTGGTTCTCCCAAAAAAGACACTTTACCTTCCTGGGTATGTCCCCCTCCATTTGGAGCATTATTTCGTATAAACGATGTGGGACACTTACCCTTGTATCAGGTGTTTCCACCATGATATGCTCACTCAGCGCTACTAACCTCAGATAATCCATCAGGTTCTGGCGAGCTATTGTGACTTTTGCCGCGCTGTCGACCATCGTCACTGCCCACCCCCCATTCAGAAGCAGAGTACTCAGTAGCTTGGGCATTTCTAATTTTAATCCCGGCTACCTTTTTCTTTTTTAATTGAGGTTTTGAAGTCAGTTGTTTGTCTTCCTGTTTAATGATGTAGTCCAAAGTGCGAAGTGTGTCTCCCATTTTGGCTTGACTCTCTCTTCTGATCAGTATTTTGACCATCTGTTTCTCTCAGAATGCTTTTCAGATGTCTCCTGAAAGGTACGAGATGAACGTGTATCAGTATCCTGATACCTTTCAGGTTTTCTACTATTGTCACGGTTTCTCAGATTGTATTTTCTTTTAGTTTGTTCCTGTTGGGGAAACCCACCCTGTGACAGTGTTTTGCTTTGTTTATTTTTCTGTTTATCATCCATTTTTTCTTTGAAGAACCGGGTGCTTGCTTAGAATTATCCTTTTGAGAACTGCTCTTAACTATTGGTTTCTCAGGTCTGGCTCCCAGATTATCTCTGCCAAGTGAGGCAAATGTATCTTCGATAATCTTAGGCAATTCTATCTCCTGTTGTGCAGGAAAGAATTCCCTTACGCGTTGGAGTATAGCCACTGCTGATGCCTCTCCTTTTATGTTACTCAACATAATAGCTGATACTTGGGCAAAATTGCCCATCAGTTTCATCCCCAGATCTAAGGCAGGCTCTGTCCCATACTCATTCTGTATTTGCTTCAGCACATCTGGTATGACCGCTATCGAAGGGGTACCATGTGTTCTGGTATATAAGGCAGTGAAGATTGTACCCCAAGTGGCCCAATCTTCTATCTGGGAGTCATCCCCATTGCCAAGCAAATTGGCAGTATTTTGTGTTTTTCTTGCGGGCCATAGGGGGAAACACTGCTTCAAGCTGTGCTGTTTTTTGTGCTATCCAGAACGGAATTTTCTTCCGGCTGGTGGGAGCCTTTCCCATAACGGCATTTGGTGTCTGTGGGCTAATACCTGTAGTAGCCATGTGTTGTTGTGTAGCCTGAGAAGCCTCTGCAGGTTAGACTGAAAATCTAACATGTAAGATTTCTGTAAATTTTTACTAGATTTCTGTAAAGTGTGTGCATTCCTGCTACTGTTAAAGTAACAATGTCAGTATGCAGTGTAAAAGAAGCTAAGACTGGCCAAGTTGCTCCTTCTCTGCTGAGCAGACCGAGTCTCACGTTTTCTGTGGTACGGGGTAAGGCACCTTTAAACCAATTAATGTGCCTTTGGTATGTTGACGGTACTTCCAAGTCCACATACGGGAAATACTCGGGTGGTTCATCTTCAATGTATTCATGAAATAACTGTGTGTGTGCATCTGCAGATGGGAACTTAACTAGGCCTGGGCGGTGAACTTCGCTCCGTACGCGGAGTTTGCGGAGTTTTGTGCACTTTGCACTCCGCGGAGCTCGCGGAGTGCAGAAAACTCCGTTTCGCGATGTGCAGTGGAGTTTTTTCCCCGCTCGCGATCGCGAACGGTAAGTTCGTAAACGCGAGCTGCCACTCGGGTAGAATTTCTACTCGAGCGGCAGGAATACCAGCACAAACTGCAGTTCGCACTGCACTCCGCCACTCGCGGAACTTCGCAGAGTTTTTTTGTAAGTTCGCGGAGTTCCGCGTAGCAAAAGTCTGCGAACTACGCCCAGGCCTGAACTTAACCCAAGGATAGAATACCTCTGTTCTGAATGCTTCATGTGCATCAAACACAAAGGGAACCTCTCCACCCGTTGCCGGGAGGCCATATTGCAATAATTTCATGGTAACTGACTGTCTGCAATTTTCTGAAATATTTAGTCCAACTATATATTCTTCAACATCACCTGCTTGTTCGGTCATTGTTAGAGTAGTAGTATTTTAGCCAAAATTTTGTAGAGATATGGTATGCACAGTGTAGGAGAGTAGGATCTGCTTCCCATGGGTACCCCCACTTTTTGCTGATGTTTCACTGTTTTTCGACCTTAGTCTGGCTGGGGCCCTGCTAATCAGAACCCCAGCCTAGCCGCTTCCTCTCTAAAATGGTTTCCATGTGCCTTAGGCACATCTCTGATTGGAATCTGGAGTGCCCTTATAAGTCCCTAGTATATGGTATACTATGTACCCAGGGCATAGGTACCTCAGAGGCCTACCAGGGGCTGCAGCATGTATTGTGCCACCCCTGGAAGGCCATCCAAACTGACACCACAGGTCTGCTACTGCAGCCTGGGTAAGGTGGTGCATGCACTCCTTACTGTGATATAGGCTACCTATATCACTATATACATACACACATATAAACCTATAAGTCACTCCTATGGCAGGCCTTATCAATCCTGAAGGCAGAGTGCGTGGTTCCTATGTGAGAGGGTGCCCTGCATGAGCTGGGCCCCTCTGCAGCGTTCGGAGACCCTTCTCTGATGCTGTTTGTAGTGCAGCCCGACCATATACTCTTAAGCGCATTATAACCTCGCGTTAAATGCTAACTTTGGGATGGCTGCACGGAAACATGTCGTGTTTGGTGTCAAACATCTTGGAATACTACCCCCGCCAGTTCTGGGACAAAGGGAAAGGGGTGTAACCACCCCTCTGCCCTGACCCTCCCATAGGTGGGGTCACAGAGTATGTCCAACCCCCTACCTTAGTATAAGTAAGGGAACCCAGTCCTTAGGACTTTAGATTTACCTGGACAAAACTCTGATACAGAATCCTGGACCTTCGACGCTCTACTTTAAGATTAGAGGTCTGAAGAATCTCCCTTGGGGTCAAGGAGGGACTCCCCTGCTTGGCAGGCACCAAAGAAGCAATTGTCCGGTCTGCATCGCCAAAGCTCCCGTCGGACGCCGAAGTCTTTGCATCACCAGAGGTGGATTTCCAGACTTCCCAGAGGCTGCCCTGAGTCCCCAGCAAAGCTGAGGCCCATAGCTGTCGTGGGTAATGTGGAACCGTGACCCCTGGACACCAAACGCATTTGCAAGTGCATCCTCTTCTGGGTCTTCCACGAAGTCGTGCTTTGGGCTTCCAGTAGCCCCAGCCTCCAGTACTAACTGCACCGAAGATCACTGGTCTCCACTCCACGAGTGTCCTGTGAGCCAGCTCCACGTGCACCGTCTTGAGGCTCCTTTGCGGTCGCTAGTCCGTTGGCTAGTAGGCCCTCCCGAAGGCCAATCGTTTTCTGCTTGGGCTCCCTGGTTTCTCCAGGTGTGCCCTGACTTATCTTTGCTGAGTGAGTCCCCCAGACCTTGCTGGTCTGCAACATTGTCCTTCTTCGCTTTCCACAAGACTTGCTGTTGCCAAGGCTTGTTGGGTCCAATCCGGTCGCCAATACCCCTGCAATCGACAGACGTCGTGGGACAGCTCGAATCCAGCTCCTGGTTGTCGTTGACGCCTCCTGGACCTCGTGGCTGAAGAGTCAAGACAACTGTCAACCTACCTGAAGCACTCAACATCGGTGGGCATCTGCTCATCGCCTTCCTGGTCACAGGCTAGTGACCCAGACTCTGTCCCCTCTGCTTTCAGGTTCTTCAGATCTTCGATCCACCTTTGGATCCACCCGAACACTTTCGACTTGGTCGCCAGCAGCACTTTGCAGCAGATCGCCATAGAAAGCGACGACGAAACCCGACCCCGAAAGACACCTATGCACCCGGCTTCCCTGGGTGAGGTAACCTCGAGTACTCCGGTGCTCCCGTGGGTATAGACACTAGAACAGCCTAGTTCTCAAAGGGTTTGCTCCAAGTCCTCCTCTAAGTGTCCCTTTTCTTTTAAATTCTAATCGCGACTTTCCCCATAGAAGTTAACGGTGGTTCGCGGTTGTGTTCATACACTGCACGCGTCCCCCGTGGGTCCCCTGTGTCACTGCCTTGGGTGGTTCCTTGTGGTCCAAGCACTTCTACAGGCTCTAGGCCTTGTGTCTAGCTCAGTCGTGGTTCTTATACCACTTTATTGGTATATGGTTTGGTACGCCCTGGGGCTCAAACGTGTATTTGTGCTATTACTGTAGATAACTAACTCGTAACGTATGTACTTCGAACTCTAGCCTCATAAAGAGACTAGAGGGGTGTGTTTAATAATAAATACATATATTTTGAATATATACCTGGTGTGGTCCTCTTTCATTTGGTCACTCAAGAGATTATAGACTGGTAAAACAAGCTGCTTTACATTCCTTCAAGACTTAGCCTGAAGGCTGCTCTCCATAGCTACCACTAGGATAGCTTTCAATAAAGGTTGTCTTTAACCTATCTCCAATAAGGGGTTGTTTGGACTGGTGCAAGGTGCCCACTATAATTAGTGGACAGCATATGCCAGGCCAACTTCTCACACACAGTGTTAGAACTTCTAATACTCTAAGCTTGATTAACCTACAGCCAATACATAGGGTATGCCTACTCAGCTGAGGCAGATTTGTTTCCCTTCCCACTACGGGCGTCTCTGGTTAAAATGTGAGTAGGGGTCTCTGAGAAAGCACGAATGCACTACTCAGATTTGAAAACTAAATAAGAGCCTAACCAATGTTGGCGGTGTCATGTGGTGTTGTTTCTACCAATCTGTAGGACCTGCACATTGTTTGGAGAACATAAACTATGGGCTTGGTGTCAAGACTGATTCGGACACTCCCCCAGGATATGTTGGCATGTAGACCAGCTAGCTCACAATGCCACCGTAAGCCCCCCTAACCTGCCAGAAAGCGAATGGTTTCCTGGCAACCACTGAACATGACAACCCTGAACCCTCAGGGATCATGGAAACAGTATAGAATCTTCCGCTCAGTCACTCGCGCTTACTTATTCTCAGAGAAGTATACAGAGAATACACAGTGGGACGTTTTCAATATTATTTATTGAAGCAATATTATTCTTGCATAAAATGTGTATGCTGCAATTATTAGTAGACAGAAGCAGATAAACGTGATTACAAGCTCCAAAAGCGTAAATGGTTGATATAGTTCTATCATGGTGCCCTTAATATAAGCAGGCATATAAACAAGGCAGTAATCTAGCATACTCCTACTATGCGAACCCTACCCTAAGTGTACCTGGAGTGTGTGTAGGTGTAGAGCTAAGCATCCCCCCACGGGACGATCCAACCCCATTACCAATGGGATAGAGTGAAGGACCCCGTCTTGGTCACAAACTAGACACCCCTCACGAGATGTCAGATTGCTGCATGGTGATTTCTCAGCATGCAAGGACCCTCAGTGTCAGCAGAAGTACCTCCTCTGCTAATCTATCAGGATGCTCATCTTATATAATAGAAAGCAGCCTTGTGATGTGCGCATAGATTAGTGATGTTATGAATATATAGATAGCCCTGTCGCCCGTGGATGAAGATAGTGATGACATTTATAAGTAGTGCAAAACAAGACCTTGTACATGATGTTCAGGGCGTTGTGATAATGTTGTTCGAAGCTAGATGTAAAAACAAGTTTAGTTTCAGAGAAACTAATCCAACACTGTCATGCGACAATTGTGTGCAAAAGGTCACAGCTGGAAATGTTATTTGTGAGGACAATATAATAAGCTGCTTTGCTACATGGGCCTAACTCGGTAATATAACACAGCCAAGGGTCCAGAAGCTCTGATGTGCCTCTTGGGGGTTTTGGACTACAATTCCCACAATGCACCTTGTCAAATCCAGTAATATCCAGGTGAAGTTGTTCAGCTGAGCTTGTCCTTGTTGGAGATGATGTAGGTGATATCTTCCAGCTTTTTACTTGTTGTTGCTGATCAGGGATTCCACTCCTTAATCTTGGAAGCCAGGCAGTGTCCCCTTCTGTGAAGCCTTGAGTGTGCAGCAGGTGCAGCTCTTATGAGTGCAGACCAAGGGCTCAGCAGGGCAGTCCTTCTTCTGATGTCTTCAAGCACGGATCTAAGGTGCTGTGCAGCTTTCTCATATTTATTCCAGATTCTGGCTGGCAAGGGGGAGTGCACACCCAACGAATGAAGTTCAAGTTACCACCCTCTGTGGTGACCACTTACTTAGAAGTGTGGCATATTTATGTCCCAGAATGCACATCCCAATCCAAATCAAAATGAAGAAAATCTGTCCTGGGAGTTCAGGTCGGGCTAACCCAACCCACAGGTGTGGCTACATTTTCCCTACGTTCCCCTTCCAGACCCTCTCCAAATTGAATTAGAGAGGCTCACATCTAGCTAGGGGTGAGCCTGGTTCATGTACTATCAGTACCTGTACTATCTGTACCTGTACTATCTTCCTTTGAAGACCAGTTTGGCTACCCAGCCCTCTTCTTGTATTGCATCTGTAGGCAGCAAATCTCCTCCCACCAGATGGCCTCTTTGTTTCAGCCCAGATCACTTCACACCTAATCAGTGGCAGTTTGGCTCAGCATGTCAAAGGCTGGCCAATCAGAAAAGGCTGCTACACGTCTGCTTTAGGTAACTCCAGGAAGCAAATTCTAAAACTATTTCCCTGCAATAGTTATAAGAAATGTGGTTGTTGGATTTATTGTAAATATTATTTTGATACTTTAAATGAATGTTCTAGCTCACTCCTGTCAAAAGTTAGACTTTATTAAAGTGTAATAAAGCCATCCCATGTTAGACTATGGGGCTAGCAACACTACAATGGGGAAAAATGAAATTGGCAGTTTTTCTCTCACCAGGGATATTTGTCCCTGTTTTTAATTAAAAGGCACCCTACCCCCTGGGCACCACGGGCATACCTTAGGGGTGACTTATATGTAATAAAAAGGTAGTTTTAGACTTTGGAAGTACTTTTAATTCCAAAGTCGAATTTAGACACCGTTTTACTTTAAAATCATCCAGCAAAGCAAGGCTGGCTTTAAAATGACAGCAGACACCACAGCAGTGCAAACGTAAGTGCATTAAATCCGCTGGGGTCTCTAAACCTACATGCCCTACCAGACACTCGGAACTTATAGGTAGGTTGTCCGAACCAATTGTAATTACACCTAATTACCATGTGCCTTTTAACCAGAACACTGGCCCTGGGCCTGGTTAGCAGGGCCCAGGGCACATTCATAGTCAGTAACTATCGGTATCTGTAAAACAAAATGGGGGTGATAAGGGCAAAAACAATGACTTTCTCACAGTAAGAAAAATAACTTCCGAACTGCCAACAGCACAGCCTAAGGGCCAGATCATAAAACAGTTTTCTCTGGAGCCAATTTTTTTCCTTATTGTTAAGGCAGTGTTTCGTGCATACACCTTTCACCACATCACAAAAGCAGATCTATAGAGACAGTAACACATGCAAAAACATGTGTGCTTACTTAACCAGACAGATTGTTGTTGAGATACAGCTACACCACAACACAAGACAATTGCAACAAAACAATAAATAGACAGGGCAAAAACATAACTAAACAATATATGAACAAACCAGAGCATACCAGCACAAAATATCAAGATAACAGCCCAGTACAATAATACACCACCACAAAATAGTACAAGAGCAAAAAAAAATCATTTGTGTTTTTTAAGATGTGTTGTGCTTTAAGGTTCTGGTGGTTGTGCTCTTGTTCTTTTTTGTTAAACTGTGCCCTGCTATTGTTCTTTTGTTATTTAGCTTGTTTCTTGCTTTGTTTTGTTATGATCTGCAGTTACTTTAGAAATATCAACAAACACATCTACATTTCTTGCAAAAACAGAAGTTTTAAAGTTCCACTGACAACAATCATTTACCCGTGACTAGTGTGGTAACATACTGCTGCTCCAGCTCTTCAGCTATTCAAGAGACACCTACCTACCTAAAACTGTGGCACAGACCATGCCTTAAATTAGCATTCCTAAAGATCACTTTATTTGATCGAGTCTCAGGAACAAAGAGCTTTTGAGCTTTTTTTTAAAGATATGCAGATAGGAGGTCATGTTCTTATTTATAGTGGTACTAAGTTAGAATATGTGCTGTAAAAATAACAATGAACATCAGAGGTGGTAAGATGCACACCAGCGTAATCTCAGTTTTCCAATGCTTAAACCAATACAGAACTATTTGGGCGTGCATGCTTGCTCCGAGCTCCGTCCCATTGCGCTACAATGTAACCAAACACGACGGAACCTCATTTGGTTCCGATTCAAGCCGCACAGCCACGTGACTGAATGAATCAAATGAATCAAATTCATATTGCTTAATCTTCTTTTTATCCAATTTTTTCTCCATTGCTTTTTCATCATGTTCTTTATTAGTATTCCTTCAATTCGTTTTAATCATTCAAATACTTTACGAAGGTGTTCACACAAGCACAGGAGCAGAGATTGGTTCCACATGTCACGAATTTATTAAAAATTGCCCAATGCATTTCGGGAAAATCCCTTCATCAGGGGTATCTAAAATACAAAAAATTCAAAACAATTTTGTTTTTATACATCACTATCAGCATTGTGATTACACTCCCAATTTCAGTAGCTCTGTGTAGCATGCATATTTGCATGTGCGTGCTGTGATGTATGTGTGCCTGCATGTAGTACAGTACATAGAGTCCTGTGTGTTTACATTTTGGAAACCCAGTGCCTTGGAAAGGCATGTGGAGGCAAAGGAGCCATCTCAGACAGATTTGTGGATTGCCGCATTCCTGAAAGCTGGGTGGAACACACACTGGAGGAAGGAAGAGCCAAGATCTCCGGTGCACTTGAAATAGGCTATATGATTTTGAAAAAATCACTGGTCAGTTAGGCCTCGGCACATCATCAGGAAGACGATAGGGCTGATACTGCAGAAACAGGTAAGCACAAAGATGAGAGCTGGGGCCTTTGAAACCTTATTTTAGTGATATTAAGTGAGGCAGACATTCAGGTATGAACCTCAAGTTAATCCCATGGCCTGTGTTGTTGGGCAATCAAAGTTGGAGTCACTCTTGGTGTGACAGACTACTTCCTGTGCAAATGACAGGACAGGGTAGTGTTCACTTCAAAGGAGGCAACACCCCAGCCAGAACTTCAAAAGACTCAGACAGTAAATCACATCTATGTCTAAAAACAGGTTATAAAAAGAAAAAACATGAATCTCCTAAATTATCAAATGCCAAACAACCAAACTGTGGCTGTATGTCTGCGTGTAGAATCTCAGTACGACCATGACTGGGTGCCAAGGTCTGCTAATCTCCATGTGGAGCGAGGAGACATCACGCAGGAGAATGAAAATTACTTGATCTGGAGCCTGCATCATAATTATCAGTATCAGTCTACCATTGATACCAGATGACCCTGTGAGGAGGAGATCCAGTGGAGAACCTGTCGAGTGGATCCATTAAGCAGAGTGTAAGATTCTGGTCCTTTCCCTGTACCCCCATTCACACCCCCTGTATGCAAGTTGGTGGCTGCAGTGAAGATTAAGGGTTGTCGCCTTGGTGCATTGCTTTGATCAAAGAGGCTGTTGCCCTGTGCAGTGCTGTGACCCAGAGGGGCAGCTGTCCTGAGTGCAACTGTTTGTAACCCTCAGATGCCATGTGGGGGTCACGCTAAAGAGAGAGGGCAGTTGCCCTTGAGCAGCATGCAAAAGTGAAGTGTAGTGGGTTGAGACCTGTATAAAAAGAGCATCAACTCAAACATCAGAACTCAGAAGCCACGTGAGACCTGCGGTGAATCAGCAGGACTTACTGCTTGATGGGAGGAGCACTTAGGATACCGGCCGCTCTGCCTGCAGCATCCAAGCTACTGCTTATCGCAGGGCTGTTGAGACATACCCAAGCCTTCTGTATCGCTACACCAGCTGGAGTGAATATGACTGATCACCGGTGCAAAGAGCCTCTGGAGGAACTTTCTCTGGGGAAATTGCTCTGACTGTAGTGCTACGGGGCTGGGAATCTTTGATTAGTAAAAAAAGCCATTGTGGAACTTCTAAGAATGAAGTTTGAAACCTAATCTCTCTTCTATATTTTGACATATTGACATATACCCTCATAGTAGGACACCGCTTAAAAACATTGCTGTGGAGTGCAGGTGCATACTGAACTGCCTGAGCTGGTATTTTTTTTCATAAGAGGAGACGTTCATGTGGATTACTACACACTGGGGGGCAGATTTACAAGCCCCGTGCGTCACTTTTGCGCCGCCGTTGCGTCACTTCTGTGACGCAGCGGCGGCGTAAAGCTAGCGCCATGCTGCGGGGGATTTACAACGTGACGCATCTAGGGAGATGCGTCACGTCGTAAAGCCCTGCGCCACATGAAACCTGCGTCAGGTTTCATGTGGGCGCTCCGGCGCAGGGTGGGCGTTCCGGTGCAGGAACGCCTCGGAAAAGTGCCTGAGTGAAATCTACTTTTCCGACCCCGCTGCGTCAAAACCTTGCGCCTGCTTGAAGCAGGCGTAAGGTGTGACGCACCATGTGGAAGATAGGCCGGGTTGGCACAGTGCTGAAGTTGCGTCGCGCCCGCGACACAACTCCAGCACTGCGCCAACCTTATGCCGGCAGATGCGACACGCATCTGCCAATACTTGCGCCATGGCACGCCGCATTGTAAATGCGGCGCATCCATGGTGGCGCAACGATGGCATTGCGTGTCGCACGTTTCTTGGCGCATCCCTGCTGATTTGCAGGGATGCGCCAGGAAACGTAAATCTGCCCCAGGGTTTAAAGTGGGCCCGGGCCCGGAAAGAGATTAGCCCAGTCAAAGCAAAAACTGGACACTGAATCATGGATCTAGAGGGACACAATTGGTCTCCTTCACTTGCTTGCTCAAGATAATGGTTGTATCATGATAATAATAATAATAACTTTTATTTCAGATAGCAAGCCATAAAAACAGACATAAAAAACTAAAATAAGCAAATTTCATGCAATCTTCTATTTTGCACAGATTAAAAACAATAGATACAATTGCAGGTTGGTTTTTCCAATAACAGTTCGTATCAGTACTATGTACAGCTTTGTGTTAGAATGAACGGATGAGACCTCTAGAGCAAATAACAATCTATAAGAACTTCTATATGTTTAAAAATATTTCATAATCAATTAATTCAGACAGTAAGACCCTAAAGAGTGAAAAAGACCCAATACTAGTTACGAACACTGAATGAACCTACTAAGGGGCATATTATCAACGGCCAGCGATAATTATCGCTGGCCGTGCTTAGCGATAATATTCCTATCGCAGGCTATCTCTGGAATTTATCGCCCTGGTAGCGCTTTATTAACAACGCGTTTCTCCAGGGCGATAAAAATTCCAGAGATAGCGAGATTATCGCCGTTTTGTAGGGAACATCGCTGGTTTTCCAGCGATGTTCCTTGCAAAACGGCGATAGCCTTGCTGATACGACCCTGTGGTCGTATCAGCATAATCCACCCCCTATGTCTAACATAGGTAAGTCAGGATTTTAGCAGACGTTAGATTTTGGCAAAAACGGCAGTTTTTGCCAAAATCTAACGTCTGCTATAATCCTGTGGGCTGCCTTGTAAATATCGCGATGTGAACATCAGCGATATTTGCAAGGTAGTCCATCCAGGGTACGCCCAGTGACGCCCACTTTGCATCTCATTAGAGATGCAAAGGGGGGCGTTGGGGAAAAAGGGTGCTAACATGCGATTATGCATGTTTGCACCCTCTTGTTAATAGGGCGATAGTTTTATCTCCGCTTTTTTGGCTTTTTAAGCCAAAAAAGCGGAGATAAAGCCCTTGTAGATATGCCCCTAAGTCTTTTCTAACGGTTCAGTGATCAAAATTAACAATTATATAGGGCCTTCCTCCTTTGGTTCCAAGCACAAGACAGGTAGCGAGATTCAGTGAAAGCTATTTGTTCTGTAGTATCACTCTTCAATAGCCTTGTAGCTTCCCAATAATGTCTCTCTCCCATAAGTTTACATACCGCTATCAACCATTTCTTACGTGCAATTTTATATAGGGGACAGAAAAACAAGAAATGCTCTTCTGATTCATCAATGTTTAGACATCTTGGACAGAATTTAGAGTTAGGAGGTGCGCTGGACCATTTCAAAGTGTGAGCTCTCAGAGGGAGTAGGCCACATCTAAATTGTACATATAAACATTTAGACTAAAAGGGGGTAAGACCTCCGACCCTCGGTCTAGGTCCACTCTCCCCCCACTGCTCCGCTGTGCCGTCTCTTGCCTCCAGACCCCGACCTCCTCCTTGGGAGGTTCGAGGCTGCTGCCCGCTCCTGCGCCTGCTCCAACTGGGACCAGACTGCCTCCAACCACCGTAACCTTTCTCAGCCATTTTTTTCTTCTTAATTTTTTCCCTGTTGTGCCACTGTTATTGTGCCCATCTGTGTCTTGCTCTAATACCACCACTGTTTTTATTTTCTCATGCCTGCCTGTTCCTTTTACCTTTTGCCGCTGCTGCCCCTGCGGCCCCTAACCCCTGGAATTCCCCCCTGGAATTTCCCCCTGGAATTTCCCCTCGGAATTTCCCCCCGGAATTTCCCCTCGGAATTCCCCCCCAGAATTCCCCTGCTCCCGCCTCCCAACCTCTCCTCCCTCCCACCTCCCCTACTTAATTTGCGGCCGCTGCGCAGTCGCGCAGGGGACGTGCACAGTGGGCGTGCCGCCGGCGGGCCGAAGGCGCGCCAAAGGCAAGCCCATCTGCGCCCATCTGCGACCCGACCGCAGCCAGCGCCAGGAACCCTGGACCTCCCACTACCCATCGCTACGACACCACCACCCTCCTCGCACTCAACCCTGGAAGACTTAGAGAATGCCAACAGGCCTCGCCGAACATGACCCACAGCCAGTTCTCCTGCCTCCACTGCCGCCAGACCCTCACCGCCACCTCGGCCTCCAACACCGGCGACGCCAGCACCGGCGACACCCTAAAATGCATCCTCCTCAACGTATGCTCCGTACACAAACACGCCATGGAAATCTGGAACCTACTCGACTCTCTTTCGCCCAACATCGCCTTCTTCACAGAGACCTGGACCAACGCATCCTCCGCCCCCGACATCAGCACCGCCATCCCACACGGATACAAGATCCAGATGAAAGACCGCCCCAACCACCCAGGAGGGGGCCTTGCCATCGCCCACAAGATCACCCTCCGCCTCACCACCTCCAGCGAAACCTTCCCCTCCGCCGAACACCTGCACTTCAAGATCCAGATCACCCCCAAAGCCACACTCTGAGGAACCCTCGTCTACAGACCCCCCGGCCCCCGAACACCCTTCGCCACCACCATCACCGACTTCATCGCACCCCACGCGATCACCTCAACAAACTACATACTCATTGGAGACCTGAACTTCCACCTTGACAACCCCAGCGACCCCAACTCCACTATCCTTCGTGACAACCTCGCCAGCATCGGACTTAAACAACTCGTCAACACACCGACCCACAGAGCAGGACACACCCTCGACCCCATCTTCGCGGCAGGAAACAGCGTCCATTTCAGCCACACAACGCAGCCGCCATGGACCGACCACCACTGCATACACTTCGCCATCAACAAACCCAAGGCACCCAAACCAGCCCCACGCCCACCACGAAGGAACTGGAGCAAGGTTACCGACGAGCAACTCAACTCCACCCTCACCCGAGACAACCACACCTGGGCACCCGACGCAAACAGCGCAAATGACGCAGCCAGAGAACTCCACACCTGGATCTCCAACTGCGCAGATGAGCTCGCCCCGCTACGCAACCCCGACAAACAACGCCCCAGGAAAGCCGCCTGGTTCACAACCGCTCTCCAAGAAGACAGACGCACCTGCAGACGCCTGGAGAAGAACTGGAGAAACACCAAGACAACCGAAAACCACACCACCTACAAGGACGCCATGACGGACTACCACAACCAGATCAGAGCCACCAAAAGGAACTTCATCCACAACAAAATCCTGGCCAACTCCAAGGAACTTTTCAGTGTCATTCAAGAATTCACCAACCCACGCAGCGAAGCCACAGACATCACCCCATCCCAAGACCTCTGCGACAAGCTTGGAACCTATTTCCACCTCAAGATCAAAAACCTCTATGACAACTTCATCAACCATCCACCAGGCGCCACAGATGGCCCCCCGCCCCCCAGAAACACCAGCCAGCCCACCATCTCCAACTGGACACCAATCACGGCCGAAGACACCGCCTCGACCATGAAAAGCATCCACTCAGGGGCCCCCACCGACCCCTGCCCCCTCACATCTACCACAGAGCCGTGGCCGCCATCGCACCCAAACTACAACGCACCATCAACACCACCTTCAAAACAGGCACCTTCCCAGATGACTGGAAGCGCGCAGAAGTCAGACCCCTGCTCAAGAAGCCCACAGCTGACCCCACCGACCTCAAGAACTATCGGCCCATCTCGCTCCTCCCCTTCGCAGCCAAAGTTGCAGAGAAAACAGTCAACAGGAAACTGACACGATTAATTGAAGAGAACGTCGTCCTCGACCAGTCCCAATCCGGATTCCGAAGCAACCACAGCACAGAGACCGCCCTACTCGCCGCCACAGACGACATCCGCACCCTCCTGGACCAAGGCCACTCCGCAGCCCTCATCCTACTCGACCTATCAGCGGCCTTCGACACAGTCTCCCATCGCACACTAGTCGTCAGACTACACAACGCAGGCATACAAGGAACAGCCCTGGACTGGATCCGATCATTCGTCACCGGAAGGAGCCAAAGGATCAGACTCCCACCCTTCCTCTCCGACCCCACGAAAATCACCTGCGGAGTCCCACAGGGTTCATCACTGAGCGCCACCCTCTTCAACATTTACATGGCCCCCTCGCAGCCATCGTCCGACAACACGGCCTCAACAACGTATCCTACGCCGATGACACCCAACTCATCCTCTCCCTCACCAAAGACCCCACCACTGCCAAACTCAACTTCCAGAAAGGAATGCAAGACGTCGCAGTCTGGATGGCCAACAGCTGCCTGAAGCTCAACGCCGAGAAGACAGAAGTCCTCGTCCTCGGTACCACCCCTTCTGCATGGGACAGCACCTGGTGGCCAACCGCCCTCGGAAGCCCACCTACCCCCTCAGACCAAGCCAAGAACCTCAGCATCGTACTCGACTCATCACTCTCCATGAACCGACAGGTCAACGCCGTCACCTCCAGCTGCTTCAACACCCTCCACATCCTCCGCAAGACCTTCAAGTGGATCCCCCCTGAGTCAAGGAAGACAGTCACCCACGCACTCATCACCAGCAAACTGGACTATGGAAACGCACTCTATGCCGGCATCAACAAGTCCCTACTCTGCAAACTCCAGACAGTACAAAACACCGCCGCCAGACTCGTCCTCGGCATCCCCCGACACGAACACATCAGCCAACACCTACGAAGTCTCCACTGGCTCCCAGTGGAGAAAAGAGTCACTTTCAAAATCCTCACTCACGCCTAGAACTGCCTACACAACAACGGTCCCAAATACCTCAACGACAGAATAAACTTCCACGTACCCAAAATAAACCTCCGATCGTCCAACCTTGCACTGGCTGAAACCCCGCGCATCCACAGAGCCAGAGCAAGCGGAAGATCCTTCTCTCACATTGCAGCCAAGACCTGGAACGAGCTACCGGCAGACATCAGACGCGCCCCCTCCCTGAACACCTTCAGGAAGACCCTCAAGACCTGGCTCTTCGGCTAAACAGATCTGCCAACCCCCCCCCTCAGCGCCTTGAGACCCTCACGGGTGAGTAGCGCGCTTACAATTCCCTGATTGATTGAATTCAATCCATATAGGGCTCCAGACTTGGTACACACTTATGGTTCAGAAACTGGCCAGTTATACTACTCTCCTGGTGGTCTCTTCATGTTTGCTTCAAGATTTCCTCCCAATACAGATACTATACTTTAGTTTTTGTACGTCTCCTTTAGCAATCAGCTCTGATGACGTCCATAGTTCGCCCATTCCTATTTTGTATGTTATTTCTTTTATTACCTTCAGCCAGGGAATACTCAGGTCCTTGTCAAGAGCCAGCAGATCCTTTACAGAATCCTGGTATATTACTAGTTCTTGAGCAGACCAGAGTCTGATCCAGTATAGCAAAGGTTTAATTAAAATGATTAGATGTATTAGGTTTAAGGCTAGGTCTAATCTCAATGGTGTAATAGGCGAACTTGGGGGGACTTTAAAAAAAGCCTCTAATAAACTTGTTTTAGATTTTTATCAGGGTCTCTGTTTTAACATAGCCCCACATATTGGCTCCATAGATCGCCGATGTTACTGCTGAAGCTCTATATACAGTGATAACAGGGGACACTGCACCCCCTGAGGCAGCCCTATATTTCCTCCCTATTGCGGAGGCTTTCTGGTGTAGGGTGGCTTTGCATTTTTCTAACTGGGCTCCCCATGATTGGTTATCAGTTAGTCTGACACCCAAATAATTGAAGTGTGAGACTTTTTCAAGGGGCACCCCCTCTATTGTCACATTCCCTCTATATGTTCCATGGGGATTTATGGTCATGAATTTAGATTTGGGTGGATTCAGTTCTAAACCCCTTTCCTCACAAAACGTAACAACGGCATTCAGTTCTGATTGGAGCCCCATTGGTGTTCTCGAAATTAGTAGGGTGTCATCCGCGAACATCAAGATCGGGATAGACACTCCTGCTAATTTAGGGGCATCATGTTTACATTCCCTCAGCTTTCTCACTGCTCCATTAATATCTAGGCTAAAAAGTGTAGGGGCAAGAACACACCCTTGTCTCGCCCCTTGCTTAATATCAATCCTGTCCTTCAAGTCCCCTGCGCTGCTCCATCTCACCTTTGCGTAGGTATTTGCATGGAGGACTTTCAATATTCTTAATAAGTCTGAGGGAATGCAATACCCATCCAGAACTTCCCATAGAGTTTCCCGGAACCAGGTCAAATGCCGCTCTCAGGCCGATGAAAGGGACATATCGATGGTCATGCCTCAAGCTGACATATTTCCAAGTTATCAAAGGGGCTGATGGACGGAGCGTTTGAGCTAATAAAACACTCACCCCCAGTCAACTGATCTGGGTTTAATCCATCATCATTCTTTAGCTCACTCCACCACCCCAGTTCAGACATGGCCATATGCAAATCAGTCTGACCCTGTGCCTCATGGGAACAGTCCAGCCCGAACTGCCAAGCCATGTCTTCCCTGGACCGGAAACAAGCATCCTGGGACCGGTTTCTGGCTATTCAGCCGTCATCAGCCAGGCTAGCTTGAATCCAGTGGCAAAGTGAGCAAGGGACCCACGTCTGGGCATACCCTGCCAACTTAGGGCGAACAAAGCGATACCAAAGGGGATGATGGACGGAGCGTTTGAGCTAATCAAACACTCACCCCCAGTCAACTGATCTGGGTTTAATCCATCATCATTCTTTAGCTCACTCCACCACCCCAGTTCAGACATGGCCATATGCAAATCAGTCTGACCCTGTGCCTCATGGGAACAGTCCAGTCCGAACTGCCAAGCCATGTCTTCCCTGGACCGGAAACAAGCATCCTGGGACCGGTTTCTGGCTATTCAGCCATCATCAGCCAGGCTAGCTTGAATCCAGTGGCAAAGTGAACAAGGGACCCACGTCTGGGCATACCCTGCCAACTTAGGGCGAACAAAGCAATACCAAAGGGGATGATGGACGGAGCGTTTTAGCTAATCAAACACTCACCCCCAGTCAACTGATCTGGGTTTAATCCATCATCATTCTTTAGCTCGCTCCACCACCCCAGTTCAGACATGGCCATATGCAAATCAGTCTGACCCTGTGCCTCATGGGAACAGTCCAGCCCAAACTGCCAAGCCATGTCTTCCCTGGACCGGAAACAAGCATCCTGGGACCGGTTTCTGGCTATTCAGCCGTCATCGGCCAGGCTAGCTTGAATACAGTGGCAAAGTGAGCAAGGGAGCCACGTCTGGGCATACCCTGCCAACTTAGGGCGAACAAAGCGATACCAAAGGGGATGATGGACGGAGCGTTTGAGCTAATCAAACACTCACCCCCAGTCAACTGATCTGGGTTTAATCCATCATCATTCTTTAGCTCACTCCACCACCCCAGTTCAGACATGGCCATATGCAAATCAGTCTGACCCTGTGCCTCATGGGAACAGTCCAGCCCGAACTGCCAAGCCATGTCTTCCCTGGACCGGAAACAAGCAACCTGGGACCGGTTTCTGGCTATTCAGCCGTCATCAGCAAGGCTAGCTTGAATCCAGTGGCAAAGTGAGCAAGGGACCCAGGTCTGGGCATACCCTGCCAACTTAGGGCGAACAAAGCGATACCAAAGGGGATGATGGACGGAGCGTTTGAGCTAATAAAACACTCACCCCCAGTCAACTGATCTGGGTTTAATCCATCATCATTCTTTAGCTCACTCCACCACCCCAGTTCAGACATGGCCATATGCAAATCAGTCTGACCCTGTGCCTCATGGGAACAGTCCAGCCCGAACTGCCAAGCCATGTCTTCCCTGGACCGGAAACAAGCATCCTGGGACCGGTATTTCCAAGTTATCACCTTGAAGCGGAGGACCTGGTCCAAGGTACTAATCTTTGTTCTGAACCCTGCTTGCACGTCTTCTAGAATGCTATTCTGTTCTATCCATTCATTGAGCTTGAACAGCACATGCCTACAAAAAATCTTTTGTATGTTGTCCAGCAAACTTATAGGTCGATAGTTGGAGGGGCTGTTTCTTAGTCCCTTTTGTATATTGGTACAATAACAGCTCCATGCCATGTGGGGGGAATTGGGTCGCCTTTTAGAATGCTATTAGATACTGCATTCAAATACGGGGACCAGATGTCCGGTTGAGACAAGAAGAGATCGCCTGGTATGCCATCCATTCCTGGCGCCTTTTCTTTTTTCATTTGTATTAATGCCCTGTCTGTTTTGGCTAAAGTAAAATGAAGGTGGCAGATTCTCTGTTTTCTCTGTGGGTTGTGATTCCCACATACCCACGTGTTCCTCCCAGAGGAGAGCTGGTTATGTTTTTTTGCTGCTCCATACCCTTATACAAGCCACTAAAATGGTTGACCCATATTTCAGGATTTATTACTGGTTCTAAATGATTGGCGCTGCGGGGATTAACAGCTATTAATTTCCAGAAGGTTTTATGATCCCCTATTTCTAGGGCTCCTGCAATAGTCATCCATTGATCTGTCATGCCCTTTAGGATAATCCCATCATGTACATAACAAATTACATACATTTTGTACTATCCACATGACATAACGGTTCTACACAGGTGACCTTTTACCTAGTAGCTTACTTCTGTCTCTCCGACATCAGGCTCTCGGTACCCTATATTAATCCCTGTGCCTGACGTACATAAACATGTTCCCAGGCACGGCAGATTTATTCTGTATAAGGGTCACCACTTTTTTCATCCATGGCCAACAGCCAGCTGTGCATGATCATGTTTGTTTAGAAAAGGATTAGCAGAGGATTAGCGAATGTTTTCAAAACATATCGATTCTAGAAAAAACCCTGGAGTGACCACTTTAGTATAAAATACCCTCACTCCCCCTTACAGAATAGAGGAGAATTCCTTCCAGGCTGGACCGAGACTCTGCAGGCTGATCCTTTGACAGGCAGAGACCTGACATCCCTTGCGGGGTGCCATCCTCAACACAGAGACGGGGTCCTTCATTCAGAACCAACAGGTGAGGGGTTAGCACTTCCCTGGGCGTTTCTTGGCTACATTAGGATATATCCTAATACTTACATACACAGGCTTCACCTACATATCTAGGCTAGGTACATTTAGGTGGGCTACGCACCGTAGGAGTTCACCAATGCTATTTTTTATATAATCTGCTTTTATTCATCTTATTAGACCTATGGTCGAAATTTATCTGCTATTTATGATATTGGTGCTAGCGAATACACTTGTCTGCTCCCGTCTTTTGATTGTCGCAGCGAATATGTTTCACACTAGACCGACGCTTGACCAATAAATAATTATTGAAACCGTTCCAATTGTCATTCTATGTGTATTCTGCGAAAAGTAAGCACGAGTGACTGAGCAAAAGATACCGTATTGTTTTCCACGATACCTGAGGAATCAGGGTTGTCATGTTCAGTGGTTGCCAGAAACTACACACACAGCTGTAGAATACAGGGGGGTGGTACTGGCACTGTAGAGCTAGCTGGTCTAATGGCTGACTCATCCGTTGGGGTGTCCAGAGTCTTTCTGCACACCAAGCCCTCGGTTTAGGTCATCCAAAACATGCAGGTCCTGGGGGGTCCTAGGAACTACACGACATGGCGGCGCCAACATTGGTTTGGTTCTTATATTAACAGTTAAATCCGAGTAGTTCAGTTGTGCTTTCTCAGGAAGCCCTACTCACACTGTTCAGAAACATCTGAAGTGGGAAGGACTATCCGCCTCAGCTGAGCAGGTACGCCCAGTGTATTGGCTGAAGGTTTAGACAAGCTTGTAAGGATTAAAGGTTCCCATATTGTGCTAAACCCTACCGCTTAAACCTTTACTTTATTCTCCTTTCAAAATGACTGAAACTGCGAGTAGCAGTGGAAGCACGGAAGGAGACGACTTTACTAATGCTCTAAACATCACGGATAATTGCAGACAGGCAGTAACTCTGAGATTGGTAGAACATGGGGTACCTGTAACAGGTGGCCATGTTACTTTCTTGATTGAGGCACACGAGGTGTTCGGATCAGAGGTATTCTATTCCTGGGTAAAATTCCGACCTGCAGATCCACAGACACATTTATTCCGTGAATACATTGAAGTGAATCCACCAGAAAAACACATCCCATATGAGGACATTGAAGTCCCGTTAACTGACCAGCAACATAAAAACTGGTTTAAAGGCACCCTCAAACACACAACTTCGGTCGTAAGACTCGGTCCGCTGAGCATAGGAGGAGCGGCATGGCTGGTCTTAGCGAGTTACACTCCACATCTTGAGATAGACACACTTCCAGTAGGGGAAGTGCGTAGACTTTACAAAGAAGTAGTCAGGCTATACAGACATATTGTCCAGTTCGTCATGCGAACACTCACATTACAACCTGTGAGATCTGCTCCACTTGTAACAGTCCAGACCCAACACACACCAATAATTAGTCTACAGACACTAAAAGCAATAATGGGTGCATTCCGATCAAAAAGGGATTAAGCACCATTCTGGATTGCTAAAAAAATTGCACAGTTGGAAGCAGTATTTCCCCATACGGTTCCGCAGGAAAAACACAGAATGTTAACAATTTGCTTGCCAATGGGAATGGTTCCCTCACTTGAGGATTGTACCACATGGGGAACAATCTTTGCTGCAGTCTACATTAGAATACAGGGTCCCCCAACCATATCAGTTATTCCTGAAGTATTGGAACAGATAAAAAATGAGTACAGGGCAGGACCTGCCCTGGACTTGGGGATGAAACTGATGGGTAACTTTGACCAAGTCTGAGCCATTATGCTGAGAAACATTAAGTGGGAAGCAGCAGTGGTGGCTATACGCCAATGCCTAAGGGAAACAGCTCCTGCAAATCAGGAGCGTGCATTACCAAAAATGATCAAGGAAACCTATGCTTCACTAGGTAGAGATAGCTTGGGAGCCAAACCAGGGAAACAACAAGTGGTGAGTAATTCTGATATGGATAACTCAAAGCAAGCACCCACTTTTTCTAAAAAGAAATGGGATAATAATAATAAATCCAAAAATGATAATAATAAAGGAAACACTTCACGATCAAAGGGTGGGTCTCCCCAACGGGGGTCCTCTGAAAAGAGGTATAACCTTAGGAATCGTGATTACATTAGGAAACCTGACAGGTATCAGGATACTGATACACGTTCCGTTCATTCCTTTCAGGGTTCATCAAAAAGCTCGGAGAGGCAAGGACGGACAGAACAAAAAATTGAAGATCGACCAAAGGGAAAAAGGGAAACACAGCGCACTTCAGATTTCATTATCAAACAGGAAAAGCAACATAAAGCAAAGACTCAATTCAAAAAGAAGAAAGTAGCCGGCTTAAAAATTAGAAATGCCCAGGTTACTGACGACTCAGATTCTGAACAGGGAATGGGCTCTGACGATGCTAGACAGCGTGGCAGAAGTAACAATAGCTCTCCAGAACCTGAAGGAATTTCTAGTGACAGCAGTATTGAATAAATACATCATGTGGAAACACCTGATACAAGAGTGAGTGTCCCACACCGTCTACACGAAATTAATCTGCAAAGAGAGGGGGACATCTCTAGAAAAATTAAAGGTCTCTTTTGGGAAAATTTGACATTTGGATATAATATCCTGTTAGCAGAAAAAGATTGGCCGCCTGAATTTTTAATGGATTGCCCAAAATGTGAAAGCGTCATTTTGCGTGCTTTTTCTGACCTCGTTCCTGTTTCCTTAAAACACTCATACGTGCGGGAGTGGGTGCAAGCGCTAGCTCCGGCATTATACCACAACCATGTAGGGTGGAACATGGAGTCCGAACACCACGAGATCCCATTAAAAACTACTTCAGCTCCACAGAGACAGTACCCTATTAAAAATGAAACGAAGAAACAGGTCAAAGAAATCTTAGACCAACTGAATACCAAGGTGTGATTGAAATTGGCACCTCGCCAATGAACAACACTTTGTTTCCAATAATGAAACCTGACAACACATATCGTTTGGTTTTAGATTACAGACATTTGAACACTTGCACAAAAACATTTGCAGTTCAAAACGCACATAGTGCCGCATTAATGAATAACATTGTGCGGAAGAAATACAAAACAACACTAGATATCTTGAATGGATTCTTCTGCCAAAATATAGCTCCTGAAAGCAGATATTTGACAGGATTTTCTGCCCTCGGCAATCAGCGTCAACTTTGTTGTTTGCCCCAAGGCTATAAGAACAGCCCCGGGCTATTCTCGGCAAGAGTGTCAGAGCTATTACAAACTTGCGTTGAAGAGGCAGTGTCCTACGTAGATGACATTTATCTGATGGACGATAAATTACTTGAACACTTGTGCAGGGCGAACAACCTAATTGTTGGTTTCGCCAATTTGGGCTACAAATTTAACTTAAAAAAATCAAAAATTGCCCATCTCAGCGTCCTATTTTTGGGATATCAGCTGTAAGCTAACCCGATACCTCGAAGAAAACAGCATCCTGGACCCATCCCAATCGGGGTTCCGCAGCAACCACAGCACTGAGATTGCCCTCATCGCCGCCACCGACGACATCAGGATCCTGCTGGACAACGGTGAGACCGCAGCCCTCATCCTGCTGGACCTCTCCGCCGCCTTCGACACTGTCTGCCACCGCACTCTACGCGCACGCCTCCACGACGCAGGGATCCGAGACAAGGCCCTGGAATGGGCCACCTCCTTCCTCGCCGGCAGAACCCAGAGAGTCCGCCTCCCACCATTCCGATCCGAAGCCTCCGAGATCATCTGCGGCGTACCCCAGGGATCATCCCTCAGCCCAACACTGTTCAACATCTACATGGCCCCGCTCGCACGCATCGCCAGACAGCACGACCTCAACATAATCTCCTATGCCGACGACACTCAACTGATCCTCTCCCTCACCAAGGACCCCTCGCCGCCAAATCCAACCTCCATGAAGGAATGAAGGCCGTCACCGATTGGATGAAGATCAGCCGACTAAAACTGAACACGGAGAAGACAGAGGTCCTCATCCTCGGCTCCAACCCCTCAGCCTGGGACGACTCCTGGTGGCCAACGACGCTGGGAGCAGCCCCGACACCCACCGACCACGCACGCAACCTGGGAGTCATCCTCGACTCAACGCTCTCCATGGCCAAGCAAGTCAACGCAGTCTCATCCTCCTGCTTCAACACCCTCCGCATGCTTCGCAAGATCTACAGGTGGATCCCGACAGACACAAGAAGAACAGTCACCCAGGCCCTCGTCAGTAGCAGACTTGACTATGGGAACGCCCTCTACGCAGGAGCCCCGGCCAAGCTCATCAAGCGACTGCAACGCATACAAAACGCCTCCGCACGCCTGATCCTCGATGTACCACGCCACAGCCACATCACCCCCCACCTGAGGAACCTGCACTGGCTCCCCGTCGACAGGAGAATCTCCTTCAAACTCCTCATCCACGCACACAAGGCACTCCACAAGACTGGCCCAGCCTACCTCAACAGACGACTCCTCTTCTACGTCCCCAACCGCCAACTCCGCTCCGCTGACTTCTCCCTCGCCACCGTCCCTCGCATTCGAAGAACTACCACCGGCGGCAGATCCTTCTCCCACCTCGCCGCCAAGACCTGGAACACCCTTCCACTAAGCCTACGACAGACCCAAGACCTGCTGACCTTCAGGAGGCTACTCAAGACCTGGTTGTTCGACCAGTAGCAGCCCCCCCCCCCTTTTTTTCCCTAGCGCCTTGAGACCCTCGCGGGTAAGTAGTGCGCTTTACAAATTCTGTGATTGATTGATTGATTAAGTAAAGGCAAAAGCCTGGCCGCTAACTTTTTAGAAAAGTGCACGCTAATCCAGACTCCAAAGACTCTGAAGGGTTTACAATCCATTTTAGGATTTCAAAATTTTGGCAGAACATACATTCAAGACTACGCAGAAAGAGTCAAACCTTTCTACGACCTGATCAGACCAGATGTTACAGAAAACAAGTGGACTCAAAAACATACAGACACTTACCTTCAGTTCAAGCTGACATGATAGCTTCAAAACCCTTGCAGACACAAGCAAACGTCTGCAACCTGGTAATACGGGTCATCCCAGGGTTATCAGGGTATACTTACATTGCGCTCAATGAAGGTGAGACAGCTCGAATCGCATACAAATCTCATTTGCACGAATGCTGAAAATTGATTTACAGCAACAGAAAAAATACTGACGGCAGTACAGACTGCTGTAGGGAGAGAAAGAGCACTAGCACAGGGGAAACACATCATCGTTGTAACCTGTATAACGACTTTAGAAGCGGTAACCAAAGTCAGCATTCCGAATGCAAAGGCACTGCATCCATGATGGATACAATGGGCTAATTCTCTCACTGCAACAGATGTAGAATACAGATATGATCCTACACTGAGAACTCAAGCATTTCTGCAGTACGAACAAGAATACCCTCTCCTGAATGAAATCTTGCCTCTAGATCAGTATGAATACAACATTTACACTGACGGTTCTGCTCAACCTGCCATTGGAAGTAAACAGCAATATAGCGCTGCGTGTGCTATAGTGAAGGGTTGTATGCGGGATGGTAAGTTCCATACCAGAAATACGACCACGCAATCTTTGGGAGATTGTACAGCGCAGCTGGCAGAACTAAAAGCCCTGATACTAGCACTACAGTATACGGATCGGGAATTCCCAACACTGATTGTGTGCGATTCATTTTACTGTGTGAAATCTTACAATGAATATCTTCATTACTGGGGCCAGAATGCGTGTAAAGACGCCAAGGGTAGCATAATAAAACATAAATTGTTATGGGAACAAGTGGCAAAGCTGAAAACATGCCTGCCACGGGCTCAAGCTATTCACACCTTGAGTCATCAGCTTGTTGGCATACACTTTGAAGGGAATTCACTGGCTGATGAAGCCGCCAAGGCGACAGTGCAAACTTCTGCTGTTGCCGCAATCACTCGTTCACATACTAGAATAGACAGAGATATACTAGTAGCTATCAATGCCACAAAGAACGGCTCTGCTGGCCTGCCAAAAGGCTTTCCACTCAAGTACTCCTACAAGTTAGATGAGCACAACACAACGTATGCTCAAATTCCAGGAGTGGGGGACAGAGTAATACCAAACAAAGATCGCAGATTAGGTTTAATTCTGGCTGCACACGTGGGTCTGGGCTCTGCACACGCAGGGGTGACTGCAACAGTTTCATTAGTGAAGCAGCGTAACTGGTAGTCGGGGCTGACAAAACAAACAAAGGACTATGTCCTGAAGTGCGATATTTGCCAGCAGATGAAGGGTTCCACCATTTACAGGCCACCATAAACAACACTACTGATTTCAGACAGACCTCTTGCATGTGTCTATTTGGACCACTGCGGCTCCTTAAATTCAGACGGGGCTTACAAGGACATCTTGGTGGCAGTAGATTCATGTTCTAGATTCCTATGGGTTTGGCTCCATCGCTTGGCTGACGCTCAAACTGTTATAAAGGATTTGCATGTCTTCATTGGGACATACGCAATTGGCACGTTACATTCTGACCGTGGCCCTGATTTTAGCTCTCAGGCTTACAAGGAAGCCATGGAAAGTATGGGCGTGGGCTTGTGGTACTCCTCCCCCTACCATCCCGAGGGAAATTCGGTGGTGGAGAGGAAAAACCGGGACCTAAAGCAATCGTTAATAGCTATGGTATTAGGTGCGGGTGGTAGTTGGGTCAATCACCTATATGGGGTCCAGAGGGCACTCAATAATATGCCAAGAAAATCCTTGGGAGGCCGTACCCCTTATGAAATTCCGTTTGGGACAAGAATGTGGGTACCTTATCTCGATCATGCCAGCATAGTGGCTGATGCAAAACCATTTGAACTGAATGACCGTTTGGCTGTTTTACAGGAACTCAATGAATTCCAGGCGTTACAAAGCAACATGTAAGTCAAACGCACCGCCACTGGGGAAGTGAAACCAGTTCCAGCAAGACCTGCCTGGGCCTTGCAGATTGGGGACTGGGTCAGAAAAAAGATCATGGGCAGAAGAGAGTTTGGGCCATCTTACAGATCACCTGAACCTGTCCTGGCCATAGTGGGAACAAGGTCAGTACTTCTTCGGCCTCTTGCCGGCAAAAAAGAAAGAAGATTCGTCTCCATTGATCTGATCAAACCACATCATGTGGCCGATTCTCAACAGTAGGCCGCGTGGGGTCCTGAGTAGCTGCAGATCTCCTCTTGCTACTATACAGGAAGTTCAGATGGAAAGACTAATAACCTTTCAAGGCTCCACTACACAATGTGAAGGAGTAACGAATAATGGAGTACAAATCACACCAGTTGAAATTGAAAAACATCAAGAAGAAACAACAATGCAAGTTGCAATTCGGCCCAACAATGATGTCTACATTAATGTGCCTTCAAATGACACATCTGCCAGTTCTACAAAACCTGCGGAGCTACTAAAGATAGATCGAACTGCATCTGGCTACTTCATCAACTTTGATGATCAGATCCAAGTGAACCTGATCAAACGCCACCCATTTCAAAGAAAGAGAAATTCCAACAATTCTATCTTTTGCTCAAAAAGACTTACTTAGTGTCACCTTGGTTGCATATTTTGTTTGCAATAGGGGTAGTATACCTATTAATTTGGATTGGCACAGTGACTGTCTTTTTTCTGCTTCTGAACGGACATTATCTACCAGAACGCTCTGCAGTACAATCAGTGAACTTGGTCCTGAAACCACATACGTCAACATACCGTGAACAAAGAGACTTGTCCCTGGGGAACATTACAGCAATTCCAGTACCTGATGGTATAGTTAGGGATAAAGTTTCATATGATGTATTTGGTCCTACTGAACATTTGAAAATTCCACATTTGTTTAAAATTTCCTTAAATGATTTCATTACCCCCAGTACACTTTCTGATGATTAGGACATTGAGACTATAAATACTATGCTCACAGATTTAGAACAGTCTGCTGCATTTTCTTACAGGGAATTGTATGAGGATACAACTGACTTCGATACCATGTTTTGTTACCAGCATTATGGTCATAATTTTTTGCATAGAGCAAGTGTACCATGCACTGCTAGCACTTACCATCAATGGGAACATTGCCCGACACCACCAAAAGGTAGTTCTGCCACATTCATACAGAAATTCGCGTACTTTTCAGGGTTTCAATACATCCGACCCAGAATCGTTTTACTACAAACTTGCACAGGCTAATGCAACAACAAAGTAGATTATGCTGACCAATACTAAGCTGATATATTCAGCACCTTTTATCTCCCAACTGTCTATACATGGTTTTGACTACTGGAGAGACACCATAGACACCAAATCTATCTGGGGGACAAGAGAGTGGCAGGTTAAGGGAACTGAGGCTTAATTCAGAGCTTGCCTTATACCATTACAGATGATTTTCCTGAACAGAACAGTGCAGCAGACTACCTGTTACGGGTTTGCAAAAATCAAAGACCTGAAAACACTGAGAATCCCTTCACCCACACCTATTAAGTGTATCTCAAATAACACACTAACAGGTGAAGGGACACATGGTACAAATGCATACAATTCATCATCTCCCAATTGGAAGGGTTGGTTGGTTTGGCCTGTAGACACGAATATGTGTAACTCAAGATTCAAGGGTACCACTAAAGGGTTTAGTATCCATAGGCCCGACCCACGCTATGTACACACAGACGACCCAGGGGTAGTGACTTCCTATAGTGTCGGGAAGTTGTGCCTAGATTGACTAAAAACTTCGACACTATCACAGGTGAATCAACACTTGCCCCTTCTGTCAGACAACATGGATATTAGGGTTTTCTTGTTAGGTCCCAAGAAACCACGTAGTAAACACTTTTTGTATACCATCTATAATGAGGTATGGAAAGCCTCCCAACAGGAAGCTGCTGAGAGACTTTGTGAAATCGATAGAATTAACTTAGAAAAGGCCTTAGCTGTGGTAGACAATGGCATGACCACACTCTCGTCTCGTATTAATTCACTGGGCAGCATTGTGTCCTCAGCTATCGACATAACGGAACAAGATTTGTCTATTCTACAAAATGGGCAATCTCAGCTATGCGCTATTATGCTTCTAAGCTGGACGCTTCAATCATTACGTTCTGGCCACGTTCCATGGCAATACATTAAAGACACAAATCTGTTTTTGGCTTACAATCTGACCAAAAGACAATTGACCATGGCACGCAGAGATGTGAAGTACACCATGCTGCTCATTGAAAAACTAGAGAAGTTACCTTTTACTGTAGCAGAATCACCATCTACGGAATGGTTAATCCATGGCTATATCACACTGCTAGTCACGACATTCTAATTCCAATACTTCCTGAAATATTCCCCAGTAAGCAGGTATGAAGCGTTGGGCGAAGGGTACATACAAGAAACCTGGGAGTTGCCATACACATATAGGTGCAGGAATAAGGACATGGAAGTTTTCTTGAGTGGTTCGAACTGCGAAAAGCCTGGCTTGACTGCATTCTGCCAGTATTCCGCTGCCTTTATTGCGTATTCAGACGCATGTTAGACCTCTGTCTGACACTTCCATCGGTTGCGCCGCCAGACATAGACATGCTCCTGGCACCTTCACGGGCCCATGTGCACAGTTGTCCACAGCGTATTCCCATGTTGATGATGGCGTTCCTAGAGCCTCCAATGGATGCTTCAGCTCCTGTTGGAACGGAGTTCGGCTCCACTACAGATGTGCAGGCATCAGTCTCAGGCACACAGGCATCTAATTCTTCCCCGACGGCTGCCGTGGGAACCAGTGATGACTACCTCTGCTCACTTGATATCATACTAGAGGCACTGGCGTAGCAAGGGGGGGGCGAATTTGGGTGCAGCGGCAAAAATCATCGCCAGCACCCCCCCGCTCTTCAGCGCGGCGGCAAAAGGCAGGGACCGCCACGGCAGAGTGCCTAGCTACGCCACTGACTAGAGGTGCTAGAAGGACTGTCTCCTGCGGAAGACATGTTCAGTGATGTTGAGTCGTCAGCGCAGGATTCTTAAACAATCTGGCCTCTCCTGTGCTGGGAACTGTTTGGACAATTTTAAACATGTACCAAATTGAAGGTCAAACTGACTTTGTTTTTCTTCTCTGCTCTATCTGAACATAGTGGCTTTCATGGTGCTCAGAAAAACAATGACGATATATTCAAACATATAGAGAACCTTCTATGAATGCTTTTCTAGGGAAGAATGCTTTCGATATAGACCTTGCTTTTATGAAAATTTTTAAGAGATTTTGTAAATGCCTTTTTAGTATGTCTTAATATACATGATTTTATGCCTTTTTTACCATTTTCTATCATTACCTAGCTGACCTTGTTGACCTTTTGATGAGGAGTGGGTGTCATGTCCTTTAGGATATTCCCATCAAGTACATACCAAATTACATACATTTTGTCGCATCCACACGACATAACGGTTCTGCACAGGTGACCTTTTACGTATAGCTTACTTCTGTCTCTCCGAAATCAGGCTCTCCGAACCCTATCTTAATCTCTGTGCCTGATGTACATAAACTTATCCCCAGGCACAGCAGATTTATCCTGTATAAGGGTCACCACTTTTTTCATCCATGGCCAACAGCTAGCTGTGCATGATCATGTTTGTTTAGAAAAGGATTAGCAGAGGATTAGCGAATGTTTTCATACCATATCGATTTTAGAAGAAACCCTGGAGTGACCACTTTAGTATAAAAGACCGTCACTCCCCCTTACAGAATAGAGGAGAAATCCTTCCAGGCTGGACCGAGACTCTGCAGGCTGATCCTTCGACAGGCAGAGACCTGACATCCCTTGCGGGGTGCCATCCTCGACGCAGAGACGGGGTCCTTCATTCAGAAGCATCAGGTGAGGGGTTAGCACTTCCCTGGGGGTTTCTTGGCTCCATTAGGATCTATCCTAATACTTAAATACACAGGCTTCACCTACATATCTAGGCTAGGTACATTTAGGTAGGCTACGCACTGTAGGAGTACGCCAATGCTATTGGTTTATATAATCTGCTTTTATTCATCTTATTAGCACTATGGTAGAAACGTATCTGCTATTTACGATATTGGTGCTAGCGATTACATTTGTCTGCTCCTGTCTTTTGATTGTCGCAGTGAATATGTTTCACACTAGACTGACGCTTGACCAATAAATAATTATTGAAACCGTTCCAATCATCATTCTATGTGTATTTTGAGAAAAGTAAGCACGAGTGACTGAGCGAAAGATACTCTATTGTTTTCAACGATACCTGAGGAATCAGGGTTGTCATGTTCAGTGGTTCAGATCCTCATCCCATTCCCCTCTAGCTCTGGATAGTAGGATTTTGTATTGATTCCTTGCCTTGGTGATTTCAGGTCTTATGCCCTTTTTGATGGCTCTTAGTAAGTTGGATTTTTCTAAGCGACAGGTTTTAGTATACCAGGAGGGGAGTTTTTTGGGGAATCACCTCTCCTCTGTTTCCCTCACAAAACATGGTCTTAATAAATCCATGAGTTCGCAATGTATAGAAACAAAGTTAACATTACGAATATTCATGAAATCAACCTGTGAGAGTTTTTGCACAAACAGATTATATAAAAATGTCATATTCTTTACATTCATTGCAAACGCTGCCCATTTTACATTTCTTAAATTATTGGTCGTAGCTATTGGAATCTTAGTTATGACGGGTTCCAGTTTTCCATCTCTGAATGGGGCCATGGAGAAGGTTGCGCCTAATGCCTTGTAGTCACTATCGGGTCTAGGAACTACCTTCATATCATATAGATGTAACCATAAATCATTATCCACTAGTATGTAGTCAATTCCTGAGGTACGTAAGCCTCTTTTGAAAGTTGGACATGGCAGGCAGTCAGATTTCATATTACCATTTGCGATTTTCAGGCCATGATCAATAATTAGATCTATCATTTGAGCTCCTACTTTTGATATTTTCTTATGGTCGTATAGAGGAGTCCGGGGCATTTTATAGCTGCCATATAGTTGGCTTCTAGAGCATTACAACCTACGATTGGTGGAATTCGGGTGTTGATATCCCCCACTACAATTTTTATAGTTTTCCGGTTAAACTGTCCCATCCAGTCATCAATTTTATTTACTGTAGGGGATTGGACATTTGAATGGACTGATCTAATATATATATTCACCAGGGCTATATATTTTGGTTTTGTTGGAGTTGTAATTTTAATTTCAAAGGCGAGTAGATCTCTTGAATTAGAAGGAACAGCTCTCACTATAGGGAACAAATCTAGACTTAACCATATCAGAAGTCCTCCTGATGGGCAGCCTGTTGAGGAAGGGATTGCGTTTTTGCTAAAGGTCAGGAAACCAGGTCTAAGTATTGGGTTAATAGCCCATGTTTCCTGAAGAAATATGATGTGATGCCTATCGATAAATGTACCCCACTCTGGATCTAGAAGTTTGGACTTAATTCCCGCAACTTTCTAAGATAACATGTTTAAACAGTCATCCTTTGTTGAGTTTGGGGTCGACAGGTTATAGTGGGTGTACTCCTGTATTAAGAGGGTCTGTTCCCTTAGGCCCTATAATGGAATTTACATCAGGAGATAGATTAAGCAATGTTCCTACAGCTACAGGAAAATGATGTCTTTTTGATTTCATGGGTGACTCAAAACTGTCATCCCTAACTCAATCGATGTCTGATGTATTCATGAGGTGCAGGGGTTCCCTATGGTTGGGCTGCCCAATACATAGTGATAGATTTTGGTTCTTTTCACCAGATTGATCCATTGTAGGGCCCGGGAGATTTAGTTTTAATCTTATTTGAACATAATTTTTTGGTCTATGACACAGTTCGAGTGAAATTAAACCTTCTGCGAGAGCCTTATCCCTAAATGCCACCCCTATATGATCCAGCTGTGAATTTTCAGCAGCAAACCATTTGACATTGAGTATATCCTCCCTTATTATTTATCTACACCCCCTTTTGTATCATATTTAGTGGCTCATCCTATTTACCAATGCCTCACGTGTTTCAACGGGGACCCTCTGAGTTTTGGGGACGTTGATCATAAAAATATCAAAGTGTTTGCCATTACTTTTAATAGGGGTGGCATTTCTTTTCCTTCTTAGTTATTTGTAGAAGGGGTATCTTTGGGTCTAAAGCTCATAGCCACCTTTATAGGTTCTACATGCATCTGGCTGTGCGAGGGGGCAGAATCATGCCTGGGGGTAACATATGCCGACAAACTTTCCTCTCTGTTGTGCCACCAGTGCTCTTTGGTCACATGCTTACATTGTTCTCTGTGTGGGTTGTAGTTCACAGTGTTTGCCGGATGGCATACAGAGAACCCAGCATCAATACCTTCCCTTGATTTAGATGACTCTTTGACTAGAGCAGTAAGAGTGTCCAACTTATCATTTAACAATTTAGCCATCCTTCCCATACTCTCCCATAGGCTCTACCATAGGCTTATAATTTCGCCCCTTAGTTTGTTCATTTGCGCATCTACATCCGCAGTAATTTTAACTTCATTTGCCCTTCTGGTAACTTTCCCCCTAGATACACAGGAAAATTTATTCTTCGAGTTCCATAGGTTTTCTAGTGCTGTGTATTGGTTGGAACACTAAACATTGATAATTGCACATTCCTCCTTGGAGCTTACAGGGTCAGCTGATTCCTGGGGAGGATGCGCTGTAGGCGATAAAGGGCTCTGAATATTGAGGGTCTCAGCTGAAATAGCAGACTAAAACGCAAAGGTGCACCACTTAGTAACAAGAAACAATAGACACATCACAAAAAATCAAGTCCGTGTCCATAGTATTTTCCATATATTTTCTTCTTTTATTTCTCAAAGTATTCTAGATATAAAACCACAGCTGACGCGTTTCGTCCAGTGATGGACTTCTTCAGGGCATTAGAGCCAAAAAGGCGGGCACTCCTGGAGATAAGTCAACATCGGAGTTCCACCCTCTGGATATATGTTACGCTGAAATTGCCCAAAGCTCTTATCCTCTGTATAATAATAAAATCAAGATAATTATTCCTTAATTGGAAAAGGCAGGATTCATTCATGGGAATAATACCCTCCACAGGAATCCTTCCGAAGTGCGCCTCACTATGATAAAGTGGGCCAACAGTAGAAACGGGCAATCTCCCAATACAGCCTTGATATGGCTAAGACAAACGGCGACCTCGAGCAATCTCCTGTGAGGTTTGCGTTTTAGTCTGCTTGTTATAATCCTGTTTTGGATTGCACCGCGGCGGTGGGTGTGTTAACGGTGTGCACACACTATCATTGGAGAAATCCTATTACTAGGGATAGTGGGTCAGGTGCTAGGTCTTTACGGGGTACACTGCCAAACTTGTGTGTTTCTCAGCTGAAATAGCTTCAGGTGGTTGGTCAAAGTAAAATATGATGCTCTTCTGAGAATTAGAGTTTTTTCCAGCTAGACTTGTTTTCCTCACTTGCTGGTTTGTCCCTTTGTCTTTGGATTTAGGGGCCTCAATGAGATCATAAATGTCATTAAGAGTGCAATTTTCTGCTGCATGTCTTGGGATTTTTCTCGCACTTCCTGCTCTCATGACCTTATCTAGTGTCTTCCTCTTAACCATTGCTTATTTTGGCTTAAATAGGACCAGTAACCGTATTGATTACATCAGTACTTCATTTTTACATCCCGCTCCTACCAACAAAATGGTGTCATACTTACAGTTAGGGCCAAAGGGGGTGGCCCTGCACTTCCTCTTCCTGTCGATGACGGGCGCAGGACGGGCCCGCCCTTGATCCATGCATGTCCCGCACAGCAGGAGAAGGTGATGCACTTTGTAGCACTATTGTTCCTGGTCCTGCCCGCAGCTGACATGCGGTGCCTCCTAGCACGCGGGTTCCTGGAGTCCCCTGTGTCAAGGCTGAGGTACGGCATCCCACGCAGCAGAAGAAGGTGATGTGTTTTGTAGCGCTGTTATTCCTGGTCCTGCTGCCAGCCTGGCGCTTGGGTTCCTTGGGCTTGGGGTCCCCTATGTCAAGGCTGAGGTACGGCGTCCCCGTATTCTATATAAACTGTTAAATATCTTTTTGCCTGCTGAGCTTGGTTATACTTTGACCGGTAAGAGTATATTTATGAGTTTATGAAACAACATTCCAATTCTACTTCATATGTGTTAGGCTATGCCTCTTGGTTAAGCTTCTTAGACACACTTCTTAAACTACACCACTTTCACCTCTCACATCACCTTATTCATCCACCGTAAAGTACTGAGTACACGCTCGTACAAACACACAAAATCATGGCAGATACAGATTCTTGGGCCATATGGCAAATTACAAAGGAAGGAAAACTACAAAATATAGCACTGGAACAAAGTCATTGGTCTTATTATGAACTGGGAGTATGTCCCTGATGAATGTTACTGAATACCTTTTTCAGCAGCTTACTTGATAAAAATCAATGGAAATTCTAATTGTTGATTTAAGGACTGTAAAGCCGTCCTTGATTGTGAATATAATGGACTCAATTAATTGAAAATCATTTTTTCTCTGGCCTTGGGAAATGCTTTATGCATCCCAGGACCAGTTTCGGGGTATCACCCCTCATTTTTCTTTTTGCATATGTCACCCTGAGTGAGATGGGTATGCCAAAACATGGGTCTTGTGCTTGCCATGCCACTGGATTCAAGCTATCCTCGCTGATGAGGGGTGAATCTCCGAAAGCGATCCTATGATGCTTGTTTTTGGTCCGCGGAGGACCTGGCCTTTCAATTCAGGTTGGACTGTTCCCATAGGGAGCAGGCTCAAGACGTATTTGCATATGGCTCGGTCCAAACTGGGGTAGAGTGGTGAGCAAAAAAACAATGGATTTAGGCCCAGATCTCTGTACTAGGGGTGAGTGTTTGACATTGTTCAGCATTCCATCCATGAATTGTTCTTTTTGCACCTTTAACATATAGCCTTATTTCTAATCAGTCTATGCTGCACTCAAAGTTTTCTTCGAGGTGGAGTTTGATGTGTGCATTGTAATACTCACAAAATATGAAATGCACTTCTATTCTTTGCTGAGGTTCTTAAAGCTAAACACCACTTTGTATTTACACAACGATTATGAATTTGCAATTTATGATGCAGATTTTCAAACTGTGATACAAAGCAGCTCAGGACCCAAAGTTGCTGTGCTGCATTGTGTGACAGGGAGAGAGCAGGAAAGTGCCATTTCTACTAAGATATGGCACTATTCTGCTCTCTCCCTAGTGTTGGCGCACAATTAGTCTGCCCAGTGCTTCGCACACACCTTAGTGCCATAGTGCAAAGTTGTCTGTGCTGTCCCGCATAGGTTTTGTACTTGAAGGGTACCCTTCCAGTAAAAATACTATGCCTAGACTAACTTTAAATCTTTTACCACTTTGGATGTGTGCTGTACAGAGCAGTACACATGCAAAGTGGCAAGATTTAGGAGAAATAAAAGCATTTATCCTTTTTAACGCCTTCTTTCAGGTGGTACTATTTTTTTGTGCAAAACCCTGTCTACTATTGCTAGTAGATAGGGTTATGTCTCAAAAACCATGGGTAGTTGCATGGTAACACCCATGTAATACCAATGCAACGCCCCCTTGGCACTTTGCAATGCTTTGTGTTACTTTCAGGCAACTTTCCAGTGCAAAACTAGGTTTGTGCTGGAGAGTAAATTTTAAAAAGATTTTGTGCAGGTTTGTGTCACTTTTGGGATGCAAACCCAGAGGAAAATGTGTGTAAGTCTGCCCCTTAGTGTGACACAAAGACAAACAAAATAAAGGTTTCTTTTTGGAGAGCAAGCGGGCATAAGACAAAATGCACCAAACTGCTATTTGCATTATATCAGAATGATCACACTGCCAACAAGTTTTCTATTCAAATATTTTTTGTATGCTCCTTTTTTTCAAGAATATTGGTGGATACATGCATATTGATTTGCAGATAAGTGAACTCGCATATCAAAATAATAGAGATGAGGATGGAGAGAGAGTTAATGTAGGAGAGAGTGGGGCAGAGCGATAGATGATGACAGATTGTTATTTATTGTGTTTTACAACACTATTTTGCCATTGAGGAGTTCTGATCATTAGAAAGAAGGGTTAGTGGTTTATTAGTCATCAGAACCCCAAGCTGGCTTTATATCTCCTAGCAATTTAATAAAGATAGACATTTTAGGCCTCAGCAATTGACATCTCTGTGGGTAGACATATTGGGGCATATTTACGAGGAAGTGGCGGAGTGCGGCGTTAGCCTCCTTGGTTTAACGCCGCGCTCCGCCACTTCTGAAACGCATGGCTGCACCTTATTTACAAGGATACTGTTCAGTTCTGCAGTTCCCCGTGCGCTGGCGATAATTTAGCCACCTAGCGCTAACGCATACTCCCTTGCACCATAGTGTAAGGGTGCCGGCAGGGAAAAATTGTTTATGTGCAGGAAGGTGTCCCTTCCTGCACATAAACAATCTGAAATGGCTTTTTGTAACTTTTATGTGTGCTGCCTAATGCAGCACACATAGAAGTTACAAATCATCTTTTTTTTTAATGATTGTTTATGTGCAGGAAGGGACATCTTCCTACACATAAACAATCAATGGCCTTTTGCTGTTTCTAAGTGTGCTGCACAACGCAGCACACATGGAAACAGCAAAAACAAGGAGAAATTGAACATTTCTCCTCGTTGCGCCAGGGTAAGACCAGAATTTCCCTGGTCTTAACTTTGACACGGCCCCATATTTACGTCACCCTTGTAAATATGGGGCAGCGTCAAAATCAATGGGAGTTGTGGATGGAACGCCCACCACAACACCTATTGCCCTCCCTTTTCGCGCTAAATATAGCGTGAAAGTGCACCTTATTTACAAGGCAGCGTAAAGCCACGTTAAGTGGCTTATTGCTGCCTTGTAAATAAGGCGAAGCCCCTATTGCCACCACAATGTCAGAAATAGTGATGATGTGGTGGCAATAGGAGCTTGTAAATATGCCCCATTGTTTCCAATGCATAGCATATATATAGAGTGGGCTTTGGATTGGGCACCTTGCTCATAATTAGATAACTTTGAAGCCATCTCAATTGTCTGCTCGTAATCCAAAGTTTATTCTTGTGCGTTGTCCTCTTAAGTAGCATTTTGGTCTCACAGTATTCTGATTGGATGAGCTGTTTCTTTCTAATACTAACTTGTCAGAATTCTGTTTATTTTTGAGTAAACACTCAGTGGAAGTGCTTGTGTTTCCTCTCTCTTCGCTTGCTCCTCTGCACCCTGCGTGCTATTTTTTCTCCCATTTCCCGGACTCTGATGTTCACAACCCGCTCCCTGTCCCCATCCTTTTTTGTGCTGGCACTCATGTTTCACTTTTTAAAACATATTTATGTTTAAAGAGAAAGTTTATTCATATAAGAATAGCACAATCATGAGATTATTCATAAATACATCAATTGATGGAGGGAAGGAAACAATATTAAGGAAAGGGGACACAAAAGTAAGTGTATGCACAAGTGGAATAAACAATACATATATAGGTCTGATTATAAATAACAAATAAACAATAGGAATCTGAGTCTAAAACACTGTATAATAAACAAGAAAGATAATGCAATCAAAACTAGAAGTCAGGGAGGCTTAAATACATCTTTAGCAGTAGGTAGGGGTGCAGATGATCTTTTGGCAGAGTTGTCTAAGAACTGCTTAATCAGTAACTAAAGCTCTTGCAGTTTAAAGACAAGAGATACAGGTTGCATCTATGCCGTGTCTAGTCTATGATTATAACATACTGCATACCACCATGCTTTAGACGACAATTGCTTAGAGTCTTTTCAATGTGTAGAGATTTGCTGAAAAGCGATTGCTATTAGGTGATCTACTATTTTTACATTAAATGGAACAGTAGCCCAAACATTAGAAGCACTTTCTGAGAAAACATTAGCAATAGAATAAGAAATGTTTGAATGAAATATAAAATTTATTTGGGCCCAAACTTGTAACAGAAATTGGAAAAATAGGGATAGGTAAATAGAAACTGCTTCAGGTCGGCGTGATGTGCAGAACATGTCCAACATGTATTTGGGATGTTGGAGTTGATCTTGTGGAGGAGAACAGGTTTTGTAAATAATCTGTTGTAGATAAAGAAAAGTGTTTGTGTTGAATTTGCTGCTCAGGAGGATTTCCTGATTTTGATCCAAATATGTTGCCAGGTTAAAACAGGTAGGGTGATATGAAGGTCAGTTTCCCAAGCAAATTCCACACTAGATGTGGTTCGATCATTGGAGGTATGTTGAAGTATTGAGTAGATATAAGAAGCTTTTGGGTTTTGTATGTAATAGGTTAGTAAGGTCAATGGATGATGATGTATCAGGAAGAGAGAAGGACTGAAAATGAATGCATGATTGAGACACAATAGCTTGTAGGTTGATGGATTTTTGGTGAAAAACGGATGGTAAACCAAATAATGTTTGGGCTTGTGTAAAAGATATAAAGGTGTCTTTGCTATATAACTGTTTGATCCAGATTAATCCCTTAGATTTCTAAATTGACCAGTAAATGGATTTGCTGTTTATTTGGATGAACTGATTATGCCAAATGGTGGCATTCAAAAAGGAATTTAGGTCCATGGGAGAGCATGGAACTACAGAAGCCAATATTTTACAGGCATGTCGAAAGATCAGGGTGAGTAATTTCTGAGGTTTTCACAGGAAAGTGATGAGTTTGCAAAAGAAGAAGGGAGAAAGAAACTTGTGCCCCAAATCAACCCAGAGTGGGGTAGGAGAGAAGGAAGATGTGATCCAATGTATAGACTTTTTTAACAAGAAAGCTTTGTGATAGTTAGCAAAGTCTGGGAAATTTACTCCTCCTTCTGCTTTAGGACACTTCAGTTTAAGTAAACCAAGGAGACAATGGACGGAGCACTGAAACTTTTCAGACACTCACCCCCAGTTACAGATCTGGGTTGAATCCATCATTGTTCTTTAGGTCACTTCTCCACCCCCGTTCAGACCCAGCCATATGCAAACCAGTCTTGACCATGTTCCTCATGGGAATAGTTCATCCAGGCTGCCAAGCCACGTCTTCCCTGGACCAGAAACAAGCAACCTGAAACAAATTTCGGGGTAACACCCCTCATCAGCCAGGCTAGCTTGAATCCAGTGGCAAAGTGAGCAAGGGACCCACGTCTGGGCATACCCTGTCAACTTAGGGCAAAAAAAGGACGCAGGGGTTTTTATTGTTCCAAAGGAAGTGGGATAGAATTAAATACATTTTTGTATACGATTTGAGCAGAATATTTCATGGGATGTTGTATATAGTAAAGAGAATAACAGGGACTAACTTCATTTGAATAGTATCTAACCAGCCCCACCAAGATAAATTTAAGGGATGCCACTTATTTGTTAAATATGTAATCTTCTGAATACAAGCATCTAAATTAAGAGAAATATAAGAATTAAGCGACTGAGTGAATTGAAGGCCAAGATACTTTATATGGTTAGGTTAAAATTTGGGAAAGAAAAGTTGTGTTTAAAAGTAAACTTGTTTAAAGGTAAGATTTCACATGTGTCATCATTTCATTTATATCCAGAAACTAAAGCATAGGATACAACCTCAGTTTAAAAAGCTGGAAGAGAGGATTGAGGATCCGACATGAATAATAAGATATCATCAGCATATGCAGCAAGTTTAATAAGTGTGTTTTGTCTAATTTTAGATAACTTTAGCGTCTCTCGACGATTTATTAGACTGATACTCTGGGGGTACCATCGTCCTAATCGCTGGTGACTTTAATGTGTCTTTTGAGCCTCTTACAAACGAGAAATGTGATCTCACTGCTGATGAAGATGCTCAGTGGGGTATCCCAAAACTAGAATTAGCACCCATAAAAAAATGGTCGGATGTGGCTATTCAAATAAATTCCATTTGCCTGGAGAAAGGCCTACGCGCAGCAAATAGAAGATCCCCATCTGATAGACATGGGGCTAGCACTATTAATAATGGTCACAGTGCTAGCCGCATAGACTATCTACTGACCAACTTGCATCTATGGCACGCTCTTAGGGATATGGTTGTGAGAGAGCGGTTAGAGAGCGACTACAACCCCCTATGTGCGACCTTTGATTTATTGCCACAGAGAGAACTCACTCAGCCAGGCAGTGAATTGCTCTCTCTTGATGTGGTTCCCGCTAATGACATGAGATGACTAAAATGGGTTAACATACTTGAGAAACCTGATGTTCCAGCTAATATTTCCATGGACATTGATGGTGCGATAGCTGAGCTAGAGGCTTGTGTGGCCAATCCTGTGATTTCTGAGTCCATAATTGGCACCCATAACACATTTTTTGCCCAGCTACGCACTCATTTCATTAGGCAAAGTAAGGCATGGGGCACTCAACCAAAGAAAGCTTGCCAGTGGTTTAGTGAAGACTGTAAAGTGGTGCGCAGATCCCTAGGGGATGCGATTAGAGTAGGGGACCCTGGCAAAGTACGGGTTTTAAGGCAAATTTACAGGAAAGCCCAGGAAAAGGACAAAAAAGCATGACATGAGAATAGATGGCAGGACCTCAGACTGGCATGTGCAAGCAAAAGCTCTAAACAGTTCTGGAATATAGTAAAGTGGGACCGGGGTGGTCAGCCATCACAGCCGCAAAATCATGTAACCCAGGATCAATGGGTCACCCGTTTTAAACCCCAATATGCCCGTAGCATAGTTGAAAGTGAGGTGGAGGAGCCCCTACACTCGTACTATCAAGGCACGGTTTTTGATGAGGCTGATATCAGCCTCGCCCTGGGAGCAGTAACGGGAGGAAAAGCACCGGGCCCAGATGGTATCCCGGCCGATATATATCCTTTATGATAAGACCAAATGGTGCCAGTATATAGTGCTGCTGGCTAATGCAATTGCCCAGGGTGCACCAGTCCCAGATTACTGGAAAGGGGCTGAGATTATGCCCGTTTTTAAAAAAGGGGATAAATCTCACCCTGGAAACTATAGGCCTATCAGCCTAATGGACTCGCTGCAGAAGATAATGGGGCGGTTAGTTTTAAACAAGGTGCAGGATTGGATAGAAGAGCAGGGCATCTTATCCCCACTGCAGGCTGGCTTTCGGGCACGTACCAGTACTATTGACAGGTATTTCGATTCATCTTGCTATATTGGAAGATGGTGGTCCTGGACAATGGCAGCTTGTATGCTGCCTTTGTGGACCTCAAGTCAGCTTTCGGCCTCGTCTCCCGTAGCAAATTATGGGTAGTACTGCAAGAGATGGGGATGTCCCCCGAACTGTTATCCCTCATTGCTAGACTTCATGAGGGTAACTATGCCCAAATTCGTTGGGGCTCGCAGGGTAATGTTACAAATCCCTTTCCGATAGAGAAAGGTGTGTGCCAAGCCTGCGTACTGGCACCCACACTATTTTCCCTGTTTACCAACGGGATTGCAAAATTCTTGGAGTCTACTCCAACTGATGCTCCAGCTCTAGCAGGTGTTAAAATCCCTATTTTAATGTTTGCGGATGACACGTTAATTATCTCAAAAACCCTGAGCGGTCTCCAGCGAGCTCCGCTACTTTTTGAGGAGTTTTGTCGCTTACGGGGCCTGGAAATTAACGTGTCAAAAACGAAATTTATGTCTTTTAACCCTCACAGAGCATTTAGAGGAGGCATAGTGTTGAACAAACTGTCTTTAGAACAAGTCACCGACTTTACATATTTGGGGGTCATTATGCAGAGGGACATGAGGTGGAATCGACAGCTTGATATGGCTTCGCTGAAGCACCGGCAACTGGCTGGAACCTTGCAAACTGAGTTTAACACCTCTCTTACAAAACCAGTTAGCCAGTGCTTCAAATATATAACATGAAAGTGGTCAACTCCACCTTATACGGGGCCGAGCTTTGGGGGTATGAGAATCTCTCTAAGTTAACTGCAGCAGAAAATAGGTTCTTGCGTAAGATCACTAACCTCCCGCAAAGCACCCCAGTGCGCCCACTGCTTTATGACATAGGTAGGAAAGCAATGGCCGACATCGCAAGATTGCGTCCTTTACTTTATTGGCGGAGAATCTGGTGCACACCAGAACTGGTAACCTACGCTGCTGGTCTCAAGGATCTAATTAGAGCAGACCGCTTTAACAAAATAAAATGGCTGCAGGAGGTCAGAGTCTCCCTAATAAGTATTGGTATGGCAGCACTATGGGAGAATGCAGCTCGTACCCCGATCCCCCCAAGGTGATTCTAAAAGAAAAGTACTGGGATTGGGTGACCCAAAATGCTTATAGGAGTAGTGACACTTCTTCACTTACGGGAAGTTTCCTAGAAGTCAAACCAATCCCAAGGTTGGAACAGTACTGGGATACCATAACTAAGCCGCATGATCGGAAGTTATACTTCCAATTCAGAGTAGGCTCATTACCAGTAAGATTGTTTACAGCAAGATGGGGTAATCTAGGTGACGAATCCTGTCCCATTTGTCATGCCCAATCAGAGTCACTGGCCCATCTGCTGTTTTTTTGTGCAGCCTATGCTGCCCCCGCCGAGCATGGCTGACACCAATTTGCAAATCATTGGGCACCAGAAGGAATGACGTTGAGCTAAGAATATTGCACTCGGAAACTTTAACCCCCATCGTCATTGCTTTGGCAAAGTTTCTGGGATGGACATGGGTCATTAGATCACAGGCACTTCCCGTAGGCTGAAGGCCTGTATCTGTACTATTCCTCTGTATATGAATTTATGGCCACTCGCATGCTAGATGCAGTGGTACTGTTCTGGTATGATCTGGCATGTTAGTGATGTAATTATTTGTGACCCTGCGTTATGTAATACGATGAATTGTAAAGTATTTAAGTGGTTTTATAGTATTAACATATTCAGTTGTTTTAAACTGTTTTAATGTATTTTTACCACTTTAGAGGACAGATTTTTTATTATTTTATAAACAAAGGGGGTTTCAACTGTGTTCATATATGTGTCTCAAGAATTATTTTCTGTAGTAAGCTTTGATGATATATCTGTCGAATAAAGCTTCTTTGGATTGGATTGGATAAGAATGCTTCTAGAACTAGATTTAAAAGAAATGGAGAGAGAGGACAGCCTTGTCGTACTCTTCTAAGGTAAAATAAGAAGAGACTAGGCCATTAGCACAGATGGTAGTGAAGGGAGATGAATATAGGAGGGATATTAAGTTAATAATCTTAGAACCAAAGCCAAAACAATGAAGGGTATGAAATTGAAAAGACCAGTTAACACGATCAAAAGCCTTTTTGGTATCTAAAGCAAAGGCTGCTAAGGGTGCAGGTATATCAGCAGACTTAGAAACAATATAAAAAAATAGACAGGTGTTTTCTGAGATATATCTGCCTGCCACAAAACCTGATTGCTCCCTTTCCTAAGAGATTAGGAAGTTGAGATTGTAATCTAGAAGCTAAAGCATAATCTAAATTTACCAAAGTGACAGGCCTGTAATTTTTACAATAGCATGGATTCAGAACAAGCAGAGGAATCTGAAAATTAGTGGACTAACGTGAGTAATTTGGATAAAAGAAGTGTAGAGAAATGAATATCAAATTCTGCTATAAAGCTATCAGGGCCTGGAGCTTTATCTTTTTTAAGAAATAGCAAAGCTAGATACAATTCTGTGGACAATATGTTATTCTCTAAAGATTGAAAATCTGTTTGAGGGAGAGTCAGTTTTTGGATAAAGGAAAGGTATTGTAAGATATCCAGCTCTGATGGAGCATATTCAGGCGTTTACAGGCTGGCATAGAAATTACGAAACTGATCTAAAATGTCTAAATCGCTGGAATGAGTCTGGTCATTATCATCTATAATTTATTCAATAAGTAACTTTTGTTGTTTAAATCTGCAAGTAATTTGCCAATAATTTACCAGATTTATTTCGACCGTCGTAGTATTTAGCACTGGTTTTAAAGAGATAGGATGAGGCACAATCTGTAGACACCTTATTGAAATGTAGCTTGGCTTTAATAAGTTGTTGTAAAGAATGCTGTGTACGCAAAGTGTAGTAAGTATCTTCAAGGCGTTTCATATATCTTGTAATTATTTCATAGATTGGGCCTCAGATCCTTTCCTGTTCCTAGAAACAAAGTTAATGATAACATCACAAGCAGAGGTTTTAAAAACATCCCAAATGATAGGAAAAGGAGTGTTATCAGGAAGATTAAAATGAAAATATTCTTGAAAGAAGGAGGTAAAGGAAGAAGTGAATTACTGTTCAATAGCAAAAAATTGTTAAAATCTCCATCTCTTAGGGAAAGCATGTTTGGGTAATAGGTCTAATTGGACTGAAACTGGGGCATAGTCAGAAATTAGAATGGACCTAATGTCTGTGGCAAGTAAAGACTGAGTTCGTTGATGTGAAATAAAAATATAATATATCCTAGATTAAGTTTGGTGAACTGGGGAAAAGCATATACTTCTTCAGGGAAGGATTGCAAAATAGCCAAGCATCAGTAAGGTGGCGCTGTTGAATAGCATGTTCAAATGTTTTTTGTGGTTTGTTGGGAATATAATGAGAAGATGAATGTCTGTCAAGAAAAGGATCAACACAATGATTACAGTCACCTGCTAGAATAAGATTATCATCAGAGTATTGTAGGAGTTTCTGAGCAATGTTGGATCAAAACTTGCAATCAGGAGCATTAGGAGCATATATGTTACACACAACAAGGGGAACTTGGTTAATTAATAATTTAAGCAATAACCATCTCCCTTCAAGATCCATTTCCTGGGAGAGCATTTCAATTTTTAAAGATTTATGGCATACATTTATAACCTCATTCTTTTTACCATTGCCAGGTGAAAAAAAGACAATTCCTACCTAACGTTTACTAATTTCGTGCATTCATGCTCTTTTAGATGAGATTCGTGCAAACAAACAATGTTTGCATTAAGTTTCAACAAGTGCGTTAAAACTCATTGGCGTTTGATGGGAGAATTTAGACCCCTGACATTCCAGAAAAACACTGTTTAAGTCATGAGAAACATACAATATATTTGATGCAATCAGTTCAAGTTTTAAGAAGAATATAAAACATCAAACAAGATTGGATAAGAAATAAAACAAATAGCAAAGAAGAAACAATGTGATGAATCAGTAAAGATTGTGCAATGAAGAAAAGGTATAAAGTTAAACAAGAGAAAAGTGAAAAAAAGAAAAAGAAAAGAAAGAAGAAAGCATAAGATGAGAAAAAGAGAGAATTTAAGAAAGAAGTAAGATAACAATAAAAATAAATATACCTACAAACGTTGTTGATGAAGACGGGGGTAGACCACATGAGAAGACTGGACGTCCTAATCCCAGAGGTAGGGAGGCACACAAATGGCAGTATAAGATAATACAGGAGACAGGAACATGAAAAAACAACAAACAGCCCTGTAAGAAAAATTTGGAGTTAGTTAGAATATCATAAAGAATAAATAAAATCAAAATATTGCTTCACAATAACAAGTCAGAAAATTGAATGAAGGAAAGCAGTAACATCATGCCGACACAACAAAATTACTCGAATTTAAAGAAAAGCATAGACGAAAAAGTCAAAAAACATAATTCTATTATGACACATGAGCTGATGAAGTAAAGTCCATATTCTCCTGCTTATGTATTGCAAGAAAGTCCCCCAGACGAGAGGGATCTTTGTACGTTTTCATTTTGTTATTGTACATGACCTCGAAGAGACAATGATGAGAAAGTCCAAAAAGAGCTCCAAGAGAGCGAAGCATCAGTCTCATGTTCAGGAACTCTCTTCGTTGATCTGCAGTGCTCTTGGCGTAATCTTGAGAAAAGAATAAATCGTGTCCAGACTAAGAGATACGTTTAGTTGTCTAGCGGCTGAGATGACTTGCATAAATTGTGTATATTCTAGAAAGTACAAGATGACTCCTAGAGGTTTCCTAGATTTAGCCGGAGCTTTGGAAGAATGACCAAGTGTATGAGATTGCTGTATATTACTTGGAGGGCCATCAGGCAGGTTCAAGACCTGTGGTAGGAAAGTTTTAAAAAAAGAAATAGGACTTGCTCATACCATACCTTCAGGAAGACCATAAATGCATAAATTATTTCTTCTGTCTAGATTTTTTAAATCTTCAACTTGTTTACGCAAGGTGGTTACCTGTTTCTGAAGGAGATTCACCTTAGAAGGAGTAACCTTAAAAACAAATGTCTTGCTCCTTATTACAGATAGGCTCTTCAACAAGAGACCATCAATCTGAAAGACTTTGTCATTTAGCATTAGTTTTACTCCATAAAAGGGCACAACGCTCTTATTTCCTATAATAACAAGTCCAGAGAGGCATTAGAAGAAGATTTAGAGGGTGACAAAGGATCTTTTTTGAGCCTTTTCAATGGCTGCCTTACCAGTGGAAGGTTGTACACCACTAGTGGATGTAGCCAAGGCTGAAGAAGCAGCATGCACTTGTGTGACACCGAGTTATCCATTCTGAGGTAATTGCAGGATCCAGAATGAAATTTAGAAAACCTGCCTGGAGAGAATCGAGTTAGAAGCTTTGACATTTTAGTCTTCCCTTGCACAAGAAGCAATTGCTGAAAAGCTTCAAGTGTATGAATTAATAGAGGGAAATAGGACCAGGTCTTGAAAACATCAAGTAACCAAAGATGAGTGACAAACAAAGCTTACTGGTAATAATTAAGCAGAGTGTATTGCCTCAAGCCTACCAAAAGAAGAAAGTGCTTCAAATAAATAAAAATGCAGCTCGAAGAAGGTCATGGTTTAGAGTCAAGTAGCAAGTATAAGCATTTTCCCATTTAATATAATTAAAGGTTGCTGACTAAAGAATTTTTTTTAGAAATGTTGTGACATGCTTGAAATCATATCTCCTCACAGCATGCACAAAATGGCAGCCACGAGTGAGGAGAAAAATGCGCTTTGTTGAAATTCAAGTTTTACACACTCCCAATAAAGGAATGTGTGAGTCACGGCATCTTGCTTACTTCCACATATAAGAAAACGGCTTCAGGAATGAAGAAAAAGCGAGGATGCTGCATTTACAGAGCCACTTCAAGCGGTATCTCTCAGAGCCTCAGTGGAGCGCTGCCGTCTTCATTCGGCATCAAGCCACACACCCTTTTTTTAAAAATGTTAATTTGCCAGCCTAAACTGGATATCCGAAGGTTAGAACAGTAAACACAAAATGGGTGCTGTGCATCAAAATGAATTGAAAAGAATGCATCATGACGCACATGTGTGCATGCGTCATGATGCATGCTTGCTCATGTGTCACGACCCATGTGCATGTATTAGCATCCATCCTGGAATGGATTTCTTAGTAGAAAACCCATTGCAAGATTACCGACCATGCATGCACATACCTCAGCATGTGACAGAACACATGCAAATGGCAATAAAAAAGGTATTGGCCAAGCCGATAGCTTAATCTTTTCCACCCGTACCTATTGGCTTTGTCTGTGCTTATCTTATATCTGTATTATTAACAATGGCTTGGAAAACATGTTTGCTTTTTATTCATCGAACACACTAAGAATAAATCACATAACTTTCTGAAATTTCAGTAGAAATAATGGAGCACAGTTATTTTGAAACTCAGTCAGAAGGTAACATTTCTAAAAACAGCTTTTAAGATGTGTTAAAAGCATTTTTTGAATGTTTTAGCGTGTTTATGTCATCTGTAATTCATTTGACAAGGTGCTTCAAAATTTCGCTAAACCTTAGACTTCCCCATAATGCAGTGAGGAAAATTGTGAAATGGAAATCAAACTTGAAATAATTAATTGATTTCAAAGCGTGGTCAATTGTCCGAGATTCAGGAACTTGTCATAGTGAATATTGAGACATTAACCACTTCTGTTTGTATATTTAAAAGCTTTGTTAAAAGAGGATTGACAGTTCCATTTCTCCGGAGGTTAAAGCAGAAAAGAAGACGACAACGTAGAAAGCACAATCATTATATCTGTAGGTGTTGGCTTTCACTACCAAGGCAGGAAGAAAGATACAAAAATTATTGATTCCTATTGTAGGTTCTGTCAGACATTACTGGCAACTTGGTAGAGCTGAGTGCTTTGTGGATCAGGTAAGGTCACTCACTGGTGAAGGACATTGCGAGGCTCAAACTCTTTCCCAGACTTTAGTTGGACGACAAAACACCTTGGGACATATTCTCAAGGACTCATCACCGATTTATCGGCACTTTAGCGCCGCAAAAGTGGCGATAGATTTTCCGCCCTATTCACAAGCTGGTGCAAACTGCCGACATCGCCAGTTTCCCTGCGATAGCTGCCGCAAAATACATCGCCACGGATGAGTGCGACAACTAATGCTAATGATATGCAGAGCAGGCGTTCCCGTGCAAAAACACACGAAAACACCACTTTGCGCGATTCGCAACGACCAGTCAGATCTGCGATGCGAACCAAGAACAGGCGATAAGGCGCGTTAGCTGCAGGGATTTAACACCTGCCTTCTGCTGGTGCTAAGCAGGACGACTACCTGCAGTATGAAAGGGAGCCCAGCCCAGAGCCACATCTGAAGACCCACAGATGCCATGGAGCCAATGAACGTGCAGCTCGGAGACCCAAGAGGGCCACAACACCCACCGCCACCACCCCCAGGACCCCCCCTCACCAGACCCACCCCGGACTACCACCGAGGCAGCGCAGGACAAGACAGCGGACCTTCTGAAAACGGCATGGCCCCTCAGCCACACAAGTGCAGAATGTGGCGAGAGGTGGGAACCAAGTATGTGTGAAGGAGGCAACTCACCCATGAAGAAGAATGTACACAATGCCAAGTGTGGCGGTGATGTGCTGGACAGACCACAGAATGCAGAGCACAGATATGTCCATGTGGACATATTCTGCTGGGGTTTGTAGTGTTGAGGACAGTGGACGCAAACATGTTACCTCAGGCAGTGGGGAAGTCCTTGGACATGTAGCTGTGCCGTCCCCCCCTGTAAGCGTAAGCGCAGTGGGCTGGGCCGGCGTACGCCACTCCAGCATAGGAGTGCGGATAAAAAGGCCGGGGCTTTGGGCATGGTTCTCTTCCGTGATGGGCAACGCATCTGCCAGGGTGGCGCACCTCACCCTGCCACGAGTCCGCTGCCGTGACCTCCAGACTCCGGGACACAGGCCCCCAGCGCATCCAGCGGCACAGCAACACAGAGTCATGTGTGCGCCGGATACTGCCTTAGTCCTACACTGCGGACAGCAGGTCCCACAATTCAAATCGGGCCACATTTCTGTTAATGGAGGAAACCACTAGTCAACAGACATTGCCCCCAGTGCGGCCTGCCCGGACGACGCATCATCGTTGGCTGTGCACCTGCTGAGCGCTCCAGGTGCCACTGACCCTGTGCAACACAAGTCGACGCCACGTGGCAATATTGAGGCAGAATTCAGTAGGCAAAAACATTGCTCCCAGTGCGGCTCCGCCCGGACGATGCATCATCGTTGGCTGTACACCTGCTGAGCGCTCCAGGTGCCACTGACCCTGTGCAACACAAGTCAACGCCACGTGGCTGTGGGCCCTTTCTGACCGCTGCCTCCGGCCTACACTGGGGTCAGCAGGGCTCACAATTCAAATTGAGTCTTCATTTATTCATGGCGCAGTCCAGTAGGCAACAGACATTGCTTCCTGCCCGAACGACTCATCAGCGCAGGCCGCGCAACCGCCGAGCGCTTCCGGTGCCACGAACTCAGTGTAGCTCAAGTCATGGACCCTTTATGATGTAATCATATGTGTGTGAGTCCAGTTCTGGTGCCCCTACCTCAGTGCACTGCAAGTCATTGACCCTTCATGAGTGACTCTGTGTGTGTGATCCGATGATCACTGTTCTAGTTGTTGCCAGCACCAACCACTCCCTGAGGGCAGGCTTACACTCACCCCACACCCATCCAGCACAGGCGTCAATGGACATGTGACCCTGGTAATAAAAAGGGGCCGGGCGCACGTGCCCGTAGCCAGTTGCACTATCTATCTAAGTGTGTCCGTGTGGTCATTATGTATGCGTGATGGCCCCTGGCCCTAACACATCACATCGTGCTGTGGACAGCGGACGCAAGCATGTCACCTCAGGCAGTGGGTAAGACCTTGGACATGAAGCTTTGTCGTCCCCCCCCTGTAAGCGTAAGCGGAGTGGGCTGGGCCGGCGTATGCCAGTCCAGCGCAGGGGTGTGTAGAATTGGCCCGGGGCTCAGGGCGTTGGTCAGTTCTGGCCTGGACAAGGAAGTCACCAATGCGTGTGTCTCTGTTGTAGTGTCGGTGCCACCTAGCCCGCAATTGACAATGTTGCAATGTAGCATGCACCCGGAGGGCGGTCTCGCACCAACAGAGAAATGAAGGAGCACAAGACCGCTCGGGGTCTTGGCTCATACATGCCAAGTGTTGTGTGTACCTGCATTGCTGCAGCATGAGCCAAATGCATAGCCTTAGTCGCAGCGCGAGTTCAGCCAGGCATGCACTCTACATCTGTGTCCGCACTATCCTTGCCATAGGCCTACACTCACGTGGCTGCCCACCTTCAACGGCCAACATCACAGTGTCGTTGTCAGGCTTGTGGGCATGCGCAGACAGCATGACAATGGTGTGCCGTTGCAGTGCAAGTGATGCAACTGTGCAGCGCACACAAGTAAATAGGCTCGGCGGGAGGGAGGAGCAGCTGTGAGGCAACGTAACACACAGTGATGCTGCTCATTTGCCACATGCAAGTCATGTCAAACATGAATCCCAAAGTCGCACACATCCCACCCACACCCAACAAGCCACATCACACTTCATGAATGCAAGCAGATGACAAACTGACATTAGGGATGAAAGCTCCTTTGTCTGAACTATCAGGCGGAAGCACATCTGCATATCCGACCTCGGAATTGCATGTGCCCGGCAACCCCTAACAGATACGATAGCAGTTGAGGACGACTCCCACACTACGCACAGCCCGACGACAGACCAACGTGTACACACCCCACACACAGAAGTCCTTGCTCGGAGTTATCTTGCATGGAATGGCCTTCAGACTTACTCCCACACCATCCCAGGTGTACAACCATTGCACACTTCAACAACTCATTGATCCGAGCTGTGGCATTTCATCCACAGAGCTGGCGCAGGTCAGAACAGTGCCGCTTCAACCAGAGCCACTAATGCAATGGCAGACCATCCCGGACACATGCACAACCCCTGTCACGTGGAACTGTACCGTGCACGTATGCTGCATTTACTGGGGGCACTGCCATTGGTAGTGCTGCGGATCAGTTACCGGCTAAGCTTCCGCCTTGCCAACGTCACCTGCGTGCAGCCTGTGTTGCATTGTCGCTCGTGCATATTCAAGTGGTCCATGGATGTCTGCCTATCCAACAGGACGGTAGCCAAACTGGATTTCGACATGTGTGTGCGCCCCCTGTTGGCCCACGACCATGTGTGTCACCGTGACACCCGTCTATGGGATGCCTGGATACTTGGCATACATGCTGGCAGCTAGACCTGGGAGATTGCAGAACTCCTCGTGTGCAGTGACCAAATTGAGCCGCTCCCTATTGGGCTGTAGTGCTAATTGGTGAAAGGGGGTGGACGCAGCACATCTGTCCGGACCTGCTAATGGTTAGCAGCACCGTCCTGTTCGATGAAGTCGACAACGACCTCATGCTGGAAATGATTGCCTGCGAAGCTGTACTAGCTTTCATGGACGTGTAACTAAGTACCTGCAGACACAACAGTTTGGAACACATTGCACATGTCCAGACACCTTGTTGGAACTTGGGGTTCTGGTCACATCTCCCACAACAACAGTGGACATGGCTGCATTCGCCTGGACTCCGAATACATGAGCGGACAACAACGCGGGTAAACACACACCTGTGAATGGTGCGGCACTCCCCCGGAGTGGACAGCGGCGCTTGGCAACGTTCCACGTTCTGACATACTGCTGCATTGGTCTGCATGTTGTGGCACTTATCTTGGCCGTACTGACACGCATATGCTAATAAAGTCTATGCACCTTCACTTGTATTCAACTGTGATGAGTGTTGATTTGTATGACAATGTGTGTCTCACTGCCTATCTGGGTCACGGCCATACATGCATTACTACACCATCAGGGATGTGGGGTTGTACTAGTACATTATCATCTCACAGTTTCCTGCTATGCCACATGCGAATGGCCATTTTCCACACACAAGCAGCAGCAGTTGTGTCCTCTGTTCTGTTGTGCTGGTGTTGCTGTTTGTTCAACATTGTTGTAAATGTTGCAGTGCTCTGGATCTTATGTGTGTGTGCTGCATTGTAGGTGAGTTGCCCCTCCAGCTCTGATTTGGCTGGCCCTTATCCCTTTCAGGCGGTGTGCCTTTCACTTCTGTGCTTATGCAGTGCTGTGATGTTGCAGACTTGGGTAAATTGGGCTCTTGGTTGGAGTTGTGACTCTTGGCCATGGTTTGTCCGCAGATGTGCTCGTCTTAATTGTGCATGTGTGCCATTGTGCCCATCTCCCCCGTCCCCCCAGTCCCTGGTGGTTACTCACCCTGTTGCTGTTGTGTCGGGTCATGTTGAGCAGTGTCCGGTCCCCCAACTCCTGCCACCGTCTCCCAACTGATGACTGTGGTCACCATTTCATCCAGCTCCTCCTGTGGCGCTGGACTCCCACCTCCAGTCTGCATTACTGCCTTCTGGTTGTCTGCGAGTTTCGGCTTGGTCTTGCGCTTCACATCATTCCAGCGCCTCTTGACCTCGTCCATTGTCCTCCTCAGCACTCCGACTGCATTCGCCTTGTCCAGGATGGACTGCCATATTCCATTTTTTGTTGCCAATGACACAGTGGAGGTGACGAACAGTTGTTGATGGTGTTCTATCACCTCCGTGATCAGGATCCTGTTTTCCTGCGGACTGAACCGCGTCTTCCTCTTCTTCTTCTCCTTGCATTTCCTGACCCCGAGGTCCCAGGCTGGTCCTCCGTGGGGCTTGAGGGGTTCTGGTTGTCCTCTGTGCTTACTCCAGCTACCTCCATCGTGCTTCGCAGTTGTTTGTGTTTTGTTTGTGTTTTGTGTTGCCGCTTTTATTGTGCTTTTTGCAGCCTGACTTGTGGGACTTGCAGGCCTGGCGCTGCTTATCGCTGGATTTTTTATCGCGGTTGGGCACATCGCAACTTTTTTCACGTTCGCGTTGAGATTTTTATCGCTGTCCCGGTAATGTTATCGCGGACATTTGCTGCGTTATCGGGGTACTATCGCATGTTACCGCCGTGTTGAGAATGCCACGTTAACACAGAGTTATTTTCCCGCGATAGACAGCGATATGAAAACTTGTGTTAACCTATTTTGGCGATGATTATCGCACGTTCTTGAAAATATCCCCCCTTAATTCTTAAACAGGACTCTCAGTGATTTTTCCATTACAGTGCTGCTAGGGGGAAGAGAAAAATAAAAACATATGGCCTGTCGAGTCTTGGCTTTATGGTGGCTACTATTCACAGAAGCAAGAGAAGAGCTCTATGGACCTGCCAGGGTGTAGAAAGTTGTGGCTGAACTGCCCAATCCGAAGACTGGTACACAGGATGACTCCTTCGATCAGCCGACCGACCCCCACACTGCTCTCTCTGTCTAGAAAGCTATTTTTCTTCCTGACAATCCGGAAGTGTGCAATGTTCAAATGAAATATCCACCCAGTGAATCCCTGACACAGCCCTTTTTATTGGCTGCTGGGGTTACAATTGTGCCATTTGTTCAAGCCCAGGCTCACTGACTGGGTGCAAAACGATGCCTTCTCTGCAGTCCAATACTCTGATAGTAATTATATTCTTGAGTCATTTTTAGGTCTAGCATTCGAGACCTCTTGTATATACTTTAGTATATACTTATTATATACTTATATGTGTATGTACTTTGTGGGCTCTGAAGATCAGCCCTAGGACTTGTCTACTTCCGCTTAGGGACTATTTTTTCTGTTTAACTGGCTCTATTTAACTGTCTTGATAGAAAACGAACAGCAGAGGTCAGAAAAATACCATAATTGCTTTCTGCTGAGGGACTTTCTTTTTTAAATTTTCTGGCAACTGCCTCTATTTAACTTTCTTGATAGAAAACGACCAGCAGAGGTCAGTAAAATACCAGAATCACTTTAGCATTCTCTAGATTCCAGTCCATAGAAATTGTCTTCCACGAGCACCCGTAGACAATAATATTTTTTTCAAATCTTGTATTTTCAGTGATATGACCACCGAAGGCCCTGATTTTATATTAAAAACAGAGCTTTGGACTATACCATTTCCCGCTGAAAGGCAATATTTCTCTCCATGTGTTCCCATACCTGGCGTGGCACGCAGTTTGGTGCTTACTTTCCCTCCATGTTAAAGAACAGTAGATGTTTCAGCACCCAGGCTAATGTGCTGCATAGCTAAATACATATAAGGTCCCAAAGGCGAGACCGATTACATTGCAAATGCTTGTTTTCTATTTTTATTGCTTTAGCACTGGTACATGAGACAAAGGCCACTAAACATGAATATAGTAGTCAGGAGATAAGGTAACATGAGCAATAAAAAACAAACACATACCCTAGATAGAAACGCATCAAGGCTTCTAGTTTTACGAATGTATCTTTCACTACAAAGCTAATCTACAGAAGAGATATGTCAGTGCTCTGTAGAAGATTTGACATTGTTCCCTTATCTAGCGATATTAAACCATCCAAAATAAGATTGCAATAAATGTCAAATCAAGACCACCATAGATTGCCACCTTTAAAATACCAACCATAATATTTTTTGCAGTGTTTTGAAGACTTAGGGGCCTATTAGGATGACGGGCGGACTTTCGTCCGCCCACCACCCTAGCGGTGCTGGGACCGGCCGCCAGTGGTGCGGCGGTCTCGCACAGGCGATTAGGATGCCACCACCACCGTGGCGGTGGCATCCTCCATTCCCAGCATTGTGGCGGGCGGTGCGCACAGCTCCGCCCGCCACAATGCTGGGAATGCACTGTGTGCATCGTCATGCACAAGGTGACAGGCACCGCAAGGTGCCTGCCACCATGTCCATGACAATGCAGGGGGTACCATAGGTACCCCCATGTGCACCCCCATCCCCCAACACCTTGGGGGCCCGCAACGGCCCCGAGCGGAGATCCGCCTGGCTTTCCATGGCGGAGTCACCGCCATGGAAAGCCCTGCACCGCCGACCATCGTAATATGGATGGCGGTGCCTGCAAGCGCACCGCCACCATATTGCAGGCCTTTTCCGCCCGGTAGGCAATCGGGCCGATTGCCTACCGGCGGAAAACCGGCGGACGGTCTTTCCGTCCGCCTGGGAAATGTGCAGCAGGCGGTGGAAAATAGCGGGCGGATCGCCCGCTATCCTAATGACCCCCTTACTAAATATCTTAAATAATTCTCACAATATGCAATCTCCTTATGAAATTAAAATATGTGGTGAAAGATAATCTTAAAACTGTCATAAGCCAAAAGAAAATGTGTAATACCTGTCAGCCTTAGGGTGGTCTTTTACAAATGTTTTGCCTACTTACCTATATTTTTGTGCTGGAATTCCTTTTTTTAGCCTAAACCAGTGCTAAAGTGCTTGTGCTCACTCTCCTAAACATGGTTTGATTGGCTTATACCTGATTGGCAAATTTAATTTACTTGTAAGTCCCTTGTAGTCTTGTATACCATATACCCATGGCATGTAAATTAAATGCTACCAGTGGACCTGCTGCACTTATTGTGCCACCAATTAGGTATCCCTTTGGAACATGTTTCATGCCTGCCATTGCGGCCTGAATGTAGTTTTAAATTGCCAATTTGACTTGGCCCTATAACCCCTTTGCCAAGCCTTAGATTCCTCTTTTATTGCATATATGACACTTCAAAGTAGGTCCTAGGTAGCACATAGGGCAGGGTGCATTGTATTTAAAAGGCTGAACATGTACATTTAAGTTTTACATGTCCTGGTAGTGAAACATTTATTTTTCACTACTGTGAGGCCTACCTGTCCCATTGGATAACATTGGGTTGCCTTATTACATTTAATAAATGCTAACCTTTAATTGGGACCACGTATCTAGGTGATGGTTAGTATCTATGAAATTGTAATGAAGATTCACTTTTGATGATACAGTTGGATTTTCAATTACAATTACAATTTTGAATTTTGAAAATGCCACTTTTGGAAAGTTAGTATTTTCCTGCCATTAGCTCTTTGTGTCTTCAGCCTGTCTTGGGTCGCAGGAATAGGTGTAACTGACAGTTAGACTTTGCAAATTCCTCCCAGACAGTCACACGGTCTGTCTGAGCAGCCAGCTTGGAGCCAGGGCAGGAGAACCAGGAAATTCCATGCACTTCAAAGACACTTTTTAGAAGCTTCTCCCACCTTCCAGAAGAAGTGCAACAGGGTATACAAATTGACCCTTCAGACCCACTCTTCAGTTCACCCCTGGACCTGCAGAAGGGCTCTCAGACTGCCTGCTGCTGTGACCTGCTGTGCACTCTGTAAGGCTGCTTTGCTGTACCTAGAGTGACTGTTTGCTGCCTGGAGCCTGCTTTGAACACTCACAGGCCAGCCCTGTATCTTCACCTGACTCAGGACTACCAGAGTGACTCCAAAGACTAGTTTGCTGGCCTCCTGTTCTGGGCCACAGGGACACAAAAGGCTCCCACCATCTTGAAACACACCTGGACCCAGCCTGAGTGAGCCCTCAACCCCAAAGTGGTGTCCCATCAGTTCTGGACCCTTGGTTGTTGTGCTAAACATGCCCAAATGGCCAAATTTCAAAACCGAGGACCCAGAACATTTTTGGCCAAATCTTGCTCCAAGAACCACTAGGAGCCCGGGACCACCCTGCTCAACTATTTGCCTGAGGTGCATTGCTGGTCGGATTGACTTTGTGGCTTCTCCTGCTACGTTCTTCTCCACAGAAGCAAATTCTGTTCAGCGGTCCTTCACCAAAGGGGTATCTGGCCTTGTGGAACTGTCTTCAACTACAGCCCTCTGCCTCGTCCTGCTGGAAATTTGCAACTTCCTAAGTCCTAATGTAGAAATCATCGCTGCGCTCCGACCCAAGGCTCGCTGACAAGGAAACTCTCTCCTCAGACACCGCCTACAGCCTTACTTAGCTGAACCCTACCTTCTCAGAACCTTTTTCTCAAAATGTCTTCTAAGTCCGAAGGTCAGCGGTGACTGCACCCAATCCACTTCTGGTATCTGAAGCCCCGCTCCATTACGGTTGGCCACATTTTTTAACTTTGACCCAGTCTTGCATGACCAGATGCCCTTGGTTGGCGCTTTAATCTTTTATGCATTAGTTTTTACTAAAAGCTTTAAAAATTCATAACTCCTGTTCTATTAGCTGGATTTTTGTTGTTATGGTGTCAAATAATTTAGTAAAATTGACTCTATTTTTGTAAATTGGTGTGGGATTTTTCTTGTTTGTTTTATCACTTTATTACTCTGTGTGTGTGTGTGTGGGTGCGTGCTGCATAAATACTTTACACATTGCCTTTAAGTTTAGCCTGATTGCTTTTTATGCCCATCCACCCAGTGTTAAGCACAGGCTAATTTAGTGACTTTGTGTGGGTCCCCCTGCAAGGGATTGAGGCTGCTGCTTGACCAGGTTTCACACCCCAGTCAATCATTAGCCCAATTTCTCATAAAATGTTTCTTGAATCATGTCCTCTTTCATGGAATAAGACAGTGTCTAGACTGTTTTAAGTCTCACAGTAGCTCCAGTAAGGCATGGAAGGCAAGATTTACCACCATTTTAATTCATTGTTGTATCTTATTACCAGAGTCAGATACAGATATTATCAATACAAAGTATATAAAATTGACAGATCGTAGGGCTAAAATTAGAGGCTAAATGTAGAACCACAGCACATTTTGATTTAACATGTATAGCTCTATTGTTCCCAGGATGACAAAACAATGTATTTGGAAGTATTTAAAAACATTCAACTTTGTCAATTTGGCAATAATGTACGACTCATGATTCAACTAGATGTGAAAAAGGGAGGACACTAAGGGCCATATTTAGAGTTTGTTGGACGGGTTAATTCATCACACATAGTACGGATATCACATCCACCTAATTACATGTGCATTATGCCCTCTGGCACTTACAATATAAAGGATTCAATATCTATCACATTTGAAATGGAGTAACCCGTGCACCAAACTATAAATCAGTCCCTATGCCTTTTTAGAATTGCAAGTATCCACTGTATGATCCATAATACCAAAAGCATTAAAGAGATGGTCTCCAATATTCTTTGCTGTGCTGATTGTCATCACAACTCACAAGGCTGGCTAATCATTGTTATGTATCAAATTAAACAAAGAAAATTATCCTCAACAATGTATTGCTTACCATGCTGACCCAATGACCTCTAGAAATAAAATTCAAAACCCTGAAGAGTCCATCTAACCTGCACAAATCGTACTTTCATGCAACTACTGGGTTTGCACAGTTTCTAACAGCATCTACAAACTACACATTGATGACTTCAGTCGCTTAAAAATTGGGAGTGACTATACAGTGGTATTGAGCAATGTAAATGTAAAAGTATGGGAAGATTCTTTATCTTTCTAATGCTGAATTGACTTGGGGCAGTACTCCAGGAACTTCCTAATTAAGTACAGGATTACAATGAAGTTAATTTTTTAAATGATTGAGTTTATAACTGTTAGAAATGGGATTTCTGGTTGGCTAGGGCATGCGCCCAAGCCGAGCAGAAACCACCACTCTAGTCAGGGCAAGGGAGTTACACGCTGAAGATCACCCCTGCTCACCCCTTTGGTAGCTTGGCACGAGCAGTCAGGCTTATCCCAGAGGCAATGTGTAAAGCGTTTGCGCAACACACACACACAGCAGCAACACACTAGGCACACCACAAAAGGAACTCCACACAAGGTTATATAAAAAATAGCCTTTGTATTATCCAAAACACATTAGATCATAATCACACATATACACTGTGACAACTGGCACCAGGTACTAATTTACAGGGGATTATATACATGACAGGGCCAATCGGGCCACTGTCAGAACCATCACAAGCACAAGTAGTAAAAATGAAACACTACTAGTTACTACTGGCGAAATACTGTACTTAGCATCACCTTAGGCATAAAACATCATAAGCATAAACGCATTATACCATCTCATTAGGCCTAAACATCACAGCATGACATTTTCATTAGGCATCACATTAGCATAAACACATTATGCAATCCTCATATTAGGCACAAACACATTATACCATCTCATTAGGCCTCACCATAAAAATTACCCCAGGCCAACTGGCCTTTCACTGGGGCCCAAAGGCCCTTTGTCCCAAATGTCAGGGCAACCAAGGTGCGCAATGCGCTGGGGGCGGGGGAGTGTAACTCACCCCCTCCTCATCATGAAAACCAAAATGCCCCCTTTGTTGCAGCTGCCCTCTGTCCGGCGGGGCAGCTGTAGGAAATTGGCTGTGGCACCACTGTGCCTGGGGAGCCTCACTCTGGGGCTCCTACAACAAACTTGCCCCAACGTTGCAGCTGCCTGCTCTCTCTCGCGGTGCAGCTGTAGAAATTAGGCCTGGCACCACTGTGCCTCCTGAGCCCCCACTGGGACCCTAAAGACAAAATGGCCCAAGGTTGCAGCTGCCCGCTCTCTCTCGCGGTGCCGCCGTGAAGATCAACGAGCACTGGCACAAACAATGCCATAGAGAGCCCCGTTCACGGGCTCCTCCCGGTGCACTTCACTCGGCACCAAATTGGCCCCAATGCAGTGAGAGTCTCCTTCCCTGGGACTCTCCTGGTGCCACTCAGACAGCACCAAAATGCGCCATTCCAGCCCTACTCACTGGGCTCTCCTTCTTCCCCGAGCCACTCTGGGGATTAGGGCGGGTGCAGGTCGCGTCATCCTGCGGTTTCTCCGCTCTCTCCTCTGTGCGCCTGGGACCCACGCCGGAGTTTAGCTGGGAGCCTGCGAGGCTCCGATCCCCACTACACCATCAGGCACACGCGGGGCTCTCCTCTTCCACGAGAGTCCCGCCTACAGCTGGACAGCAACTCTGCCTGTCTTCCGGCGGCCTCTCCACCGGATTGGCCATGCGCCGCACGTCTCTGCAGAGCAGCAGGCCCCGCCCTCAGTCAGGCACGGGCGCCTGACTTCCGTTTTTCAGCGCTCCTCTTCTCCGGGTCAATGCGGGGTGGGCTCCCGCTCTTTACCAATGCGGGGTGGGCTCCCGCCTTCAACAAGGACACAATTGTGGGGTGGGCACCCGCCAAAAGGAGCACATAAACAGCGGGGTAGGTTCCCGCTTTCAGTGACGTCAATGCGGGGTGGGCTCCTGCTTCCAAGGCATCCATGAGGGGGATCCCAACGTCGGGATTCCCTCTACATATGTTGCAGCTTCGCGCTGCAGGCCACCAGCACTCCTCCTGGAGTAAAACTATAGCGCTCTCGAGGCGCGAAGCCCACAGTCTCAGGGGCACAAGGCTGGGCCCAGGCAGGCCAGCTCACAGGGCCCTCCAGCAGGGAGGCAGTCCCTCGTGGCGGTTCCTCATGTGGCCCAGCAGCATCAAGTCCCCCCCAAGTCACAAGGAAGCACAACAAATGAGGTCACAGCCCCAGTACTTATAGGACATTTCTCTTTGTCTGCCCTGGCACAGGGCTTGGGGGAAGCAGTCTCAACTGGTTCTGGGGGGTATTGGAGCACTCTGTTTACAGGGCTCCAATTCCCCTTTGCCTGATGGGGGCTCGGTCATCAGACACACCACAGGGGGGCGGAGCCAGCATTCACCTAGGCAGGCACAGACCTATTCAGGGTCAGGGGACTACTCCTCACACTACTCCAAATGCAGATCCCCTATTCAGCCTAGCGCTGACTCACCCTGCCCTCCTTGGAGCCACACACACCTCAACAGCCACTGTCACTCCAAAGCCAGACATGCAATACACATCAGGCAGGCAGACACATAGCACACAGAAATGCCAACTTCTAGAAGTGGCATTTCTAAAATAGTGATAATAAATCTGTGCACACCATTGCGCAACATTTATTATTACTATTCCAACCATACCAAACTTGACCACGCTGCTCCTCTCATATCAGGAATTACCACTGAAACACTTATCAGGGAATCCCAATGCATTCCTATCGGAGGGCAGCCTCACAGCAGTAAGAAACCAAAATGGCGGTTTGTCGCTACCAGGACATGTCACACACTTAAGGTGCATGTCCTATCTTTTACCTACAATGCACCCTGCCAATAGGGCTAGCTAGGGCCTACCTTAGGGGTGACTGACATGTAGAAAAAGAGGGGTCACAGACGTGGCACACACTTTAGGTGCCACGCCACAGCGGCAGTTACACTGCGCGCACAGGCCCTGCATGGCAGAGGCCTGAGACAGGTTTGAAAGGCTACTTTGGTGGGTGGCGCAATCAGCGCTGCAAGCCCACCAGTAGCATTTAATTTACTGGCCCTGGGTATCTGAGATACCACTTTACAAGGTACTGACAGGTAAATTAAATATGCCAAACAGGTGTAGACCAATCTTACCATGTTTACCACAGAGAGCACACGCACTTTACACTGGACAGCAGTGCTAAAGTGCCCAAAGTCCTAGAACCACCAACACCATGTCAGAAAAAAGGCTAGGAGGAAGGCAAAAAGTTCAGGGATGACCCTGCAAAAAGGGCCAAGTCCAACACAATCCCCTTCCAGCCAAAACGCAGGGTAGACCAATCACTACCTTGATGGACTTCCCTGCTTTGGGCGCTAGAACACGGACGCGGGCCCACAACTGCAGGGGCACACTCCAGTTCTACGCCATTCTGAACCCATGTGGTTCCCTCTGTCAAAGCTCCCAGGACCAACTAAGCTACCCCTGGTATTCCCTAGTTGTCCGCAGTCAGTGCCAGGCCCTAGGCCATCCCGATGTCTCTGGTCCTTGCCATCTCACAGAGTGGGGGACAGGAACCCCTGGCACATAGTAACCATTCTCCACTCTTCCCCTCATCAGTGCAGTTCTAAACTGCCACTGATCCTCCAACCAAGGGTCCGCACCCCCAGGCTGACCAGAGGTCACGGGTGAGGCTCTCCTGCCCCTACCTCTCCTTCTAGGGTCCCGCACTCTCCTCCTTGGAGAGGCACCTTCAGAACACAACTCTCCCACCAGTTCAGGACCTCTCTCCAGCAACTGGTCTCCCAACCTAGGGTCTAAACCCTCAGGTTGCACCGGGGTCAGAGGCGAGGACTCCCTCCCTCTGCACCCCCTTCCAGAGTTATGCACCCTCCCAACTGGAGTGGTACCCCTAGAAGACAAACCGGTAGGGACACTGATTACAGATGTCCTTCCCTCCAGGTCAGGCAGAACCTGAACCTGAACCTGGCCTCCCAACCCAGAGACTAAACACTGCGGCTGAGTACTTGCCTGGCACACCAGGACTTCTGGGGGCGCACACAGCTTCAACCCCAGGGAAACACATGACTCATGTGTTGTGTGACAGTCAGCCTGGCGCAGATCTCCCGACCCCTGTCCATCTGACAGTGGGCGAAGATCCCCCAGGACAGAAGTGGTGTCACCATGGTCGATCCTAGGAGGCTCAGCCCTTAAGGCTGGCCCTGACCCACTGGTTCTCCCAATGGGGAACACATCCCCCTCTCACCCCTCAATCTGGACTTCTGTACCCTCCACTTAGGAGTGGTACTGCCAGACACCAGAACCACTGGAGCTCCGTTTACAGACGCTCCAGATTCTCCTGACACTAGGAGATCCCCCTCAAATGGCCTACTAGTACAGCCTAGGCCCCAGACCTGGGGTTCCCTTAGGGAACCCTCCAGGCCCTGAGACTGGGTGTCGGGCACCTTGGGACACAGCCCACACTCACTCCTTCTCCACTGAGACAGGACGTGAGCCCCTACACCCCTCCCACTACACTGGGACCTAGCTGGGCTACTCTGAACCTCTCCCCCCACACAGGACCGGAAGATACCTGAGCTACTCCTTTTAGGATCACTCCCCAATGCCTCTTCAGACCCTCCGTCACACAGCCAGAGGTCTGCCTCCCGTGCAAGCTCCCAGGGATCAGAGAACTCACATTCCAACAGGTGTTGGCGCAACCCCCATAAAACAATGACTGAACATGTGCTCTCTGACAACCAGATTGAACAGCCCTTCAAAATCATTTGCCATGATACCCATCACACAACCTTCAAGTGCATCACAGCATTCATCCACAAACTCCCCCCAAGACTGGTTAGACAGTTTCCTACTGCCCCTGAACCTCAACCTATACCCTTCAGGTGTGACACCCTCTTCCTGGGAACTAGGTACCACGCTCTGGGATCTGGGAATGGGACTTCTTGCACTGGACTCCATATTGCTGCCACCACTGGACCCCACCCTCACTGGTGAATCCAGACAACTAAAACTACCCTCAGGGGACAATCTACCCTCCAGAGCTAGTTTCTCTCTGGCAAAGGCCCTCTCTGCCTCCGCCATCCTCTCCTGCGCTAAGACCCTCTCGGTCTCTAGCTTTTTCTCCTCCACACTCAGCTGCGCTCGCTCCACTTTGAGCCTTTCCAACGCCAGCTGATGCTCCCTTTCTTCCCTACTATCCACCCACTCCTCTGGGGACAGGGAAAGGGATGGGGCACTGCCCCCGGCACTGGACCCAGCCAGGGACTCCCTATCTATGGAATCCTCCCTACCTACTGGCGTCCCCTGCCATGTCATTTTCTCCCTTCTGCCACCAAACTTTAAAAAGAGCAGAAAACACAATTTAAAAATGACACTTTTAAGGAGAAAAAAAAATAATGAGGAAAAATAATCCCCAAACCTGTGATTTAAATGCAGAGTTTGTAGTGCAACCAGTTGTTGCTGTGGCACTGCGCAAACGCAAGTCCTATCCTCACCGCTGACAACCAATGTTAAAAATGGGATTTCTGGTTGGCTAGGGCATGCGCCCAAGCCAGGCAGAAACCACCACTCTAGTCAGGGCAAGGGAGTTACACGCTGAAGATAACCCCTGCTCACCCCCTTGGTAGCTTGGCACGAGCAGTCAGGCTTATCCCAGAGGCAATGTGTAAAGCGTTTGCGCAACACACACACACAACAGCAACACACTAGGCAAACCACAAAAGGAACTCCACACAAGGTTATATAAAAAATAGCCTTTGTATTATCCAAAACACATTAGATCATAATCACACATATACACTGTGCCAACTGGCACCAGGTACTAATTTACAGGGATTATATACATGACAGGGCCAATCGGGCCACTGTCAGAACCATCACAAGCACAAGTAGTAAAAATGAAACACTACTAGTAACTACTGGCGAAATACTGTAGTTAGCATCACCTTAGGCATAAAACATCATAAGCATAAACGCATTATACCATCTCATTAGCCCTAAACATCACAGCATGACATTTGCATTAGGCATCACATTAGCATAAACACATTACGCAATCCTCATATTAGGCATAAACACATTATACCATCTCATTAGGCCTCACCATAAAAATGACCCCATGCCAACTGGCCTTTTACTGGGGTCCAAAGGCCCTTTGTCCCAAATGTCAGGGCAACCAAGGTGCGCAATGCGCTGGGAACGGGGGAGTGTAACTCACCCCCTCCTCATCATGAAAACCAAAATGCCCCCTTTGTTGCAGCTGCCCTCTGTCCGGCGGGGCAGCGGTAGGAAATTGGCTGTGGCACCACTGTGCATGGGGAGCCTCACTCTGGGGCTCCTCCAACAAACTTGCCCTAACATTGCAACTGCCCGCTCTCTCTCGTGGTGCAGCTGTAGAAATTAGGCCTGGCACCACTGAGCCTCCTGAGCCCCCACTGGGACTCTAAAGACGAAATGGCCCAAGGTTGCAGCTGCCCGCTCTCTCTCGCGGTGCCGCCGTGAAGATCAATGAGCACTGGCACAAACAATGCCTTAGAGAACCCCGTTCACGGGCTCCTCCCGGTGCACTTCACTCGGCACCAAATTGGCCCCAATGCAGTGAGAGTCTCCTTCCCTGGGACTCTCCTGGTGCCACTCACACAGCACCAACAATGCGCCATTCCAGCCCTACTCACCGGGCTTTCTTTCTTCCCCGAGCCACTCTGGGGATTAGGGCGGGTGCAGGTCACGTCGTCCTGCGGCTTCTCTGCTCTCTCCTCTGTGCGCCTGGGACCCGCGCCGGAGTTTAGCTGGGAGCCTGCGAGGCTCCGGTCCCCACTACACCATCAGGCACACGCGGGGCTCTCCTCGTCCACGAGAGCCCCGCCTACAGCCAGGCAGCAACTCTGCCTGTCTTCCGGTGACCTCTGCACCGGATTGGCCGCGCGCCACACGTCTCTGCAGAGCAGCAGGCCCCGCCCTCAGTCAGGCACAGGCACCTTTTTCAGTGCTCCTCTTCTCCGGGTCAATGCGGGGTGGGCTCCCGCTCTTTACCAATGCGGGGTGGGCTCCCGCCTTCAAAAAGGACACTATTGCGGGGTGGGCACCCGCCAAAAGGAGCACATACACAGCGGGGTAGGCTCCCGCTTTCAGTGACGTCAATGTGGGGTGGGCTCCCGCTTCCAAGGCTTCCATGAGGGGGATCCCCACGTTGGGATTCCCTCTACATATGTTGCAGCTTTGCGCTGCAGGCCACCAGCACTCCTCCTGGAGTAAAAATATAGCGCTCTCGAGGTGCGAAGCCCACAGTCTCAGGGGCACAAGGCTGGGCCCAGGCAGGCCAGCTCACAGGGCCCTCCAGCAGGGAGGCAGTACCTCGTGGTGGTTCCTCCTGGGGCCCAGCAGCAGCAAGTCCCCCCCAAGTCACAAGGAAGCACAACAAATGGGGTCACAGCCTCAGTACTTATAGGACATTTCTCTTTGTCTGCCCTGGCACAGGGCTTGGGGGAACCAGTCTCAACTGGTTCTGGGGGGTATTGGAGCACTCTGTTTACAGGGCTCCTCTTCCCCTTTGTCAGGTGGGGGCTCGGTCATCAGACACACCACAGGGGAGCGGAGCCAGCATTCACCTAGGCAGGCACAGACCTATTCAGAGTCAGGGGACTACTCCTCCCACTACTCCAAATGCAGATCCCCTATTCAGCCTAGCGCTGACTCACCCTACCCTCCCTGGAGCCACACACACCTCACCAGCCCCTGTCACTCCAAAGCCAGACATGCAATACACATCAGGCAGGCAGACACATAGAACACAGAAATGCCAACTTCTAGAAGTGGCGTTTCTAAAATAGTGATAATAAATCTGCGCACACCATTGCGCAGCATTTATTATTACTATTCCAACCATACCAAACTTGACCACGCTGCTCCTCTCATATCAGGAATTACCACTGAAACAATTATCAGGGAATCCCCAATGCATTCCTATGGGAGGGCAGCCTCACATCAGTGAGAAACCAAAATGGCGGTTTGTCACTACCAGGACATGTCACACACTTAAGGTACATGTCCTACCTTTTACCTACAATGCACCCTGCCCATAGTGCTAGCTAGGCCCTACCTTAGGGGTGACTGACATGCAGAAAAAGGGGGGTCGCAGTCGTGGCACACACTTTAGGAGCCACGCCACTACGGCAGTAAAACTGCGCGCACAGGCCCTGCAATGGCAGAAGCCTGAGACAGGTTTGAAAGGCTACTTTGGTGGGTGGCGCAATCAGCACTGCAAGCCCACCAGTAGCATTTAATTTACTGGCCCTGAGTATCTGAGATACCACTTTACAAGGGACTGACAGGTAAATTAAATATGCCAAACAGGTGTAGACCAATCTTACCATGTTTACCACAGAGAGCACATGCACTTTACACTGGACAGCAGTACTAAAGTGCCCAGAGTCCTAGAACCACCAACACCATGTCAGAAAAAAGGCTAGGAGGAAGGCAAAAAGTTCAGGGATGACTCTGCAAAAAGGGCCAAGTCCAACAATAACCCGTCCATATTGGCATACAAAGGCAGTGCTTAGATATACACTGTCATTCCAACTCCATATGTTGGGACCTTGTTCACTCTACTAATGTAGACAGAAAGATATATGTATGTTCTTATGTCATAGTGATGAAAGCCTTTATATAAAGCGTTATTATAATACAGAAAAGAGCCATCCCTGTTGAGTGTCTAACATATAGTAAAGTGTTCTGATAATTGCCCTCTGAAATATATTTGCACAGGCGGCTCTGTTAGACCTGTCAGCCTTAGGATAGTCTTCCCCCAAACATTTTGCCCAAGTACCTCCACTTGTCACTGGATTTTTGCTTTTGTTGGCCTTAGGACTCTTTTCACTTTACCACTGCTAATTAGTGTTCAAGTGCTTGTGTTCACTCCCGTAAACATAGTTTTATTGTCATACACCAAATTGGCATATTTAATTTACTCATATGTCCCTTGTAGAGGGTTATACTGTTAGGCCTGGCATCTTTTGGCGTGTTTCCCCTGTCTTTTAGCTTTCTGACCTCCTGGTTTTGACTCTATTTTTGCTGGTTTAGTGTCTCTTCACACTCTCACTGCTGACCAGTGTTAAAGTGCAAGTGCTCCTAAGGTAAATTGTGTTATGGATTGGTCTTTCCACGATTGGCTATTTCATTCACTGCTAAGTCCCTAGTACAGTGCACTAGGCTTGGCCAGGGCCTGTAAATCAAATGCTACTAGTAGGCCTGCAGCACTGGTTGTGCCACCCACAGAAGTAGCCATGTAAGTGTATCTCATACCTGCCACTGCAGTGTCTGTGCGCAGCTTGTGACTGTCAAGTCGGCCTGGCAAGAGCATCCACTTGCCAGGCCCCAGACCTTCCCTTTTCTTACATGTAGGGCACCCCTCAGGTAGGCCCAAGTTACCCCCATGAGCAGGGTGCAGTGTATGTGAAAGGTAGGACATGTTCTGGTGTGTGTGACATGTCCTGATAGTGAAATACAGTGTATTTTGTTTTTCACTATTGAAAGGCTATCTGTCCCATAGGATAGAATGGGAGATACTTTGCAACATCTTACAAGTACAACTTCCCATTGGGACAATGGGAAAATGGAGTTTGGGTCTCTGAACTCAGAATTTAATAACACATCTTTTAATAAAGATGGTATTTACATTGTGGGATTGAAAATGCCACTTTTAGAAAGCAGGAATTTTCTTGCTTAACCATCCTTTGTGCCTTTGCTGGTTTGTGGATTGACAGTCTGGCTGTGGAGTGACAGGGGCTGGGGATTTGCATTCACTGTAGACAGCCACTGGGGGGGTGGGGGGCGGGTAGAGAGGTGTGTCCTGCCTTTCCTGGATTGGATGAGTCAGAGCTGCATTTAGAGTAGTGGGAGGAGATCTCCTTGCACCTCAATAGGCCTATTCTGCCTTACACAATTCTGTCTCCACCTCCTGCAGGAAGCTGGGCAAGAGAGGACAGAACTGGTTTGGACTAAGCACATAGACTCTCTGCCACAAGAAAACAAAGAGAAATATGGTATAAATATTGGGGCCCAGACACCAGAACTTTGGAACTCTTTTAGATCAAGGAACCTGCCAAGAAGAAGAGCTGGAGAAGCTGTGAGGAGAAACTACCACTTTGCTGTGTGCTTTGCTGTGTTGGACTGCAGTGGCTGCTTCTGTCTTGGGCAGAGAAAGGACTGGACTGAACTTTCTGCAACTTCTTTGTTTGAGTTTCTCCAAGGGCTTGAGGTAGAGCTTGCCCCGTGTTCAAGAAGTCTCAGAAACAGCAAAGATTTAAAGTTCATCTGCTACCGGCACTGGGAGCTGTGTGTTTTGTGCTGCAACAGAATAAAAAGCAACCCAACACAGTCACCAATGCCTGTGTCGGCTCCGTGTCCTGAAGGCACCGCAGAGGGCATCTCTACACTGCGCACCACAGCCCTGGTCTCACTGACAACAATGCCTGATGCTGCCACTGTGCCTCTGCTTGCACCGCGACCTGTGGGTACCGCACTTCGCACTGCCTCGCTTTACACCCTGGTATCCCTGATGACACTGCTCCATGCCAACATCAACGCCACTGCTTGCACCGTGGTTTGTGGGCACCCCTCGTAATTTACACAACGCACCGCCCTAATCACGCACTGCAGCCTTGGCCTACTGATGCCGGCACCATCGACTCCAGTTCGTAAGCCGACAACATCGCTTCAGCAACGACGACGTCGCTGCTCGCACTGTGACCTGCCAACATCGTGATGAGCACTGCATCACTTCGCACCGTAGCCCTGGTCTCACTGACGCTGGATAATGACCGTCACTGAGCCGCTGCCTGCACCGGGACCTGATGGCACTGCATGCCGCACTTCACACCACAGCCCGACACCTGCCAACACCGGCACTCCCGACTTCAACCGCGAGGAATTCAATCCCGACGACTCCTGCACAGACCTCAGAACTGACACCTGCTAAAGCCAGTTCTTCGGAGCTCACTGCAAGGTCCCTGATGCCCTGCATTTCTAAAGGCACTGTTTTGCAGGTCTTCACAACACCATAGCTGGCCCGCGACACCGCAGTCAGCCAGAACTGTTTGGATTTGTTGTTCACGATGCCGTGATAGCTCCAGACAGAGCTATTGACTTCAAGGAACTGTATTTTAAGTCTATTTTTGCTTATTGATATTTCCAAGAACTGTATGGTGGAGTTTCATTGTTTTCGGTCTTGTTTTGCACAGATAAAATATTGAATATTTTACTAAAACTGGTGTGGTGTCCTTTTGGAGTGTTTTCACTTTATTACTGTTGGTTATGTGCAAATGCTTCACACACTGCCTCTGAGATAAGCCTGACTTCTCGTGCCAAGCTACCAAGGAGGTGAGCAGGGTTATATTAGTAGTGTATCCCCTTATCCTGACTAGGAAGAAGGGTCCTTACTTGGACAGGGTAACAACCTACCAACTAGAGACCCCCATTTCTAACATATACTATGTACACAGATCCTGTAAATGAGATGGTACCAGTGAGTCGGCAGCACTTATTGTGCCACCGACTTGAGTAGCCCTCCAAAACATGTTGCAGGCATGCCATTGTGTTTTGAATGCAGTGTCACAATGCCATATCATCTTGGCATTTAAAACCCCTTCCCAAGCCTTAAACCTCCCTTTTCTGACATATACGTCACCCCTAAAGTAGGCCCTAGGTAGCCCATAGGATAGGGTGCTGTGTAATGAAAAGGTTGAACATGTACTTTTGAATTTTACATGTCCTGTTAGTGAAAAACTCCCAAATTTGTTTTTCACTACTGTGAGGCCTACCCCCTCCCGTATCCCATAGGATAACATTGGGGACTCCTTATTACATGTATTAAGCTGTAATTCCTAATTGAGAGGAGGTATATATATGATGTTTAGTAGTAATGAAATTGTAATGATAAGCCCTCTTTAAAAGTAACATGGGATTTTTTCAGTACAATTTAGAAAATGCAACTTTTAGAGAGCTGGCATTTTCCTGCATTTAACTCTTTTGTGCTTGCAGTGTGTTTTGGGTCATATGACTAAGTGTAGCTGACAGTTAGACTTTGTGAATGTCTTCCAGACAGCCATACAACAGAGGGATTAGGTATGCCTCAAAGGGCCATCTGCTGGCAGAATGGGAGTAGACTTCAGCACAACCCCACCTACACCTGAATAGCCTGTGCTCTGCCTTCAATTAAGGGCCCAACGTCACTGCAGCCAGCTTAGAGCCAGGGTATGGGAGTCAGAAAATTCCATGCACTTCAGAGAACTTTTCCAGAAGCTTTTCCCACATTCCAGAAAAAGGGCACCTAGGTATAAAAATAGGAACATCAGACCAACAATTCAGTTCACTACTGGACCTGCAAAAGGACTCCCAGAGGTCTAACTGCTGCAGTGACCTGTTGTGCACTCTGTCAGACTGTTTCTGTATTTGGAAGGACTGTCCAGTTGCCTGGAGCCCACCTTGAACCTCCTGAGACCAGCCCTGCTGTTGAGTCCTGCATCTACACCTGCACCCAGGACTACCAGATGTGACTCCAAGGGCTAGCTTGCTGACCTCCTATTCAGAGCCACAGGGACATCACAAGCTCCCACCAAATTGAACCGGCACCGGGACCTAGCCAGAGTGAGTCCTGAACCCACAAGGGGTGTCCCATCAGTCCTTGACCCTCAGTTGTTGTGCCCAGATGGCCATTTTGGAAACTGAAGACTTCATCAAAATTCAACTAAAAAGTGCTCTGAAAACCAGGAGGAGACTGGGACCATTCTGCTTGCCTAGCCAACCGAGTTGCATCGCCAGTCGGAATAACTTCATGGTTTCTCCCACTACATTCTTCTGTGCAGTAGCAAATCAGTTTCAGTGATCCTTCGCAAAGTGGTATCCGACCTTGTGGAACTGTCTTTGCTTACAGCTTTCTGACTTATCCTGCTGGAGTTTTTTAACTTCCATTTTGGTGACTAAGTCTGAACATAGAACTCTTCACCGCGACTTCGACCCAAGGGCATCCAACAATGACGCTCCCTACTCGGGTACTTCCTGCAACCTGGCCCTGCTGAATTTTACCTTTACAGATATTTTTCTTCTAAACGTTTTCTAAGTCCGAACGTAAGCACTGACCTGGCCCATTCCACTTCTTCTGTCTGAACTACACCCCATCGTGATTGGACGTAACTTTCGACTTTGACTCTCGCGCAACTAAATGTCCGCGTTTGGCACTTTGATCTCTTAGGCACTATTTTGAACCTTAAACCTTAAAAATTCTTAACCCAGTTCTACTGATTGGATTTTTGTTGTTAGGATGTCAAATAATTTATTATAATTAACTCTATTTTTCTAAATTGGTTTGGGATTTTTCTTGTGTTGTGTTTTTACTTTATTACTGTTTGAGTGCTACATAAATACTTTACACATTACCTGAAAATAAACACTGCAAAAACAAAGGCAATGATAATTTCAAGGCAAATAAAGAGGAGAGGCACATGGCATATCGACTGTAAACCTATTGAGATAGTTACAGCATATAGGTACCTGGGAGTCTGGATCAACGATAAAGGAAGGCAGTCCGCACATATTACCGCAATGCTAGGTTTGGCGCATTCGCTGGAGGGGGCTTTTTGCAGAGCAAGGAATACCATGACCTCTCCCGACCTTACTCCCCTAACTCAAGCAATGGGGGCAAAATGTTTACCATCAGTGGCTCATGGTGCAATAGCCTTTAAAGACAAGATGTCATTGTGGCTGGATAGAGCTCAGTCAGCCTGCTTTCGTAAAGTATTTTTTCTACCTACGTCCACTTCTCATGCACAAATCCGCATGGAATTTAACCTGACATCTCAAAAATGGTCGCTAAAAGCCAGGTTTATAGCATACGGCCTAAAAGCCACACAAGCTCGGGATGATTCGCTAAAGAAGCTTATTTGGCAAATGATAAAGGACCCTGGATCAACCTGGCATGACTTTTTAACACACTCTTGTGGTACACTGGGAGCCCGAGAAATATGGTCCGCTCCCATACCCACATTTGCGGCAGTTAAACTTTTAACCAAACAAGCGAAAGCAATGTCGGCAGACTGCGATGCAACAACTCTAAAAAAACGTAAGCACAGAGGCTGGTCATCAGATCTATACTGCAGTGGGGGCCTGCCATATTACCTGTCTTCTCCCTTAAAGCCAGAAATGAAGCAGCAGTTAATGAGGCTTCGGTTCTGCTTGATCCCATTAATGGCATGTAAGTGTGGCAAACGGTACAAAGAAACGGCAAGCATACGATGTCGAGCAAGTGGGGGAGAAGAGGAAACACTAATCCACATATTATGTATCTGTGAGAAATTACGCCCCCTGAGAATCTATTGGCTTCGCCCCATTTGGCGTATTTTAAACGTATGGACATGTCAGGCAGCCCTGGTAGAGTGCATGAAAGGTGACTCAGCACAGCTGGCGGCACGATTTATGAAATTCCTGACAGCCGCAATAGCTATGCTGGTCCATGACAACCCTATAGAACTATGACTCTAAAAGCTGTATAAATTATTTTACCTCTCATGCCTCTACAGATGATAACGTGATGTTTTAATATTTTATCTAGATTAATAGGATGTCACCCCGTATTTTTAACTTTTGGAAATAATGCACTTTATACTGTCTTTTTGTAGTTGGATTGCAAAGATTTTAATTAATTGTGCAATAAATTACCTATCTTACACATTGCCTCTAAATTAAGCCTGACTGCTTTTTGTGCCAAGCTACCCAAGGTTAAGTGCAGGTTAATTTTGTGACTTTTCGTGGTTCACCCTACAACAAACTGTGGCTGTTGCTTTTAACAGGACTCACACCCTAGTCAACCAACAACCCAGTTTCTCACATTGGTGTTCAGCGGTGTGGACAAGGACTTGTGTTTATGCAGTATCAACAGTGATTTATGTAACACAAAATCCCAGGTAAATAATTTGATACCAACTTAAGTCTTTTTTAATTCTCTTAAATCTCCAATTGCTGTTTTCATTTTTATAAATTTGAGTAACCCTACCTTCCTCTACTGCCATGGAGATAGATGGACCTGATGTCTATTGCAACCTCGCTAATGCTGAGTGGCAAAGTCTCTGCAAGGAGAAGTGGTGAATGTGGGCAGGAAAGATTCCAAAGTGGATCTACAGATAGTCCTTCAAACCTCTGAGGAAGTCAAGAGGCTGCAAGCAGTAACAGTTAAGGATGACCCTGAAGGGGACCTGGGTCTGAATGAGGATGAGGACTGTCGTGTTCTTGATGCACAAACCCACGCAGAGACAGGTCACTTGCATACGTTGCTTTATTGGTCTTTTCTTTATGCTGCCCACATGCACGTCCTTGCCTGTGCCCTCGCTGTCCAGGAATGCCTCCCCACTCCCTGACCGGAAGTGGTGTCCGGTTCCTGTCCCCTCCCGCCGTTTGGGTGCAGGGTCCTAGTGCCCTCTGACCCAGGTCACTACATCTCCCCCCTTGTAGAACGAAAATGACAACGGGGAGAGAGAGAGAGATAGAGAGAGAGAGAGAGAGAGAGAGAGAGAGAGAAAGAGAGAGATATATATATATATATATGTATAGAGGAAGAAACAGACATGGAGAGATATTTCCTTGTCCCCATCATTGCATTTCTTCAATCAGTCTTTTTGTCTTTTTGCTTACTCTTCTTGGATAAGTTCCTTAGTTTTCTTTCTGTGATCCCTCTTCTTGTCTCTCACCGTTGTATGTCCTTCTTCCTTTGTTGTCCACAACGTCTTCTCTTTCCTTTCTGTCACTGCTCACTGTTGCAGTGTCTTCTCCGTCTTCATCCATGGTCTTCAGTCCTTTGAAGTGAGAACTGTTCCTTGTTATCCGGTAGGGGCCAGACGCAGCCGTTATCATTGGCCCCTTGACATTAGTTACTGTTAGCGGTTCCTTTGAGAACGGACTGTCTGATTTCCTCACTTGCCGCTGGCGCACCACCACTGAGTCTCCTTGCTTGAGGTGCGCCGGAGCAGTGTGTCTCCTGGCGTCTGCGTATGCTTTCATCTTCTCTTTCGCCTCCTGGTCTCTGATAGCAATGCTGCTGTGCTCCAGTGGCGCTTTTGCTTCTAGTTGTGGTAACCTCGTCCTGCTCATCCTTCCCAGCACTAATTCGGCTGGACATCGTCCTGTGGAGCTGTGGGGGGTGTTTCGATAGTCTCTTAGTATCTGACATAGTGCTTGTCCTATGGAGATCTGCGCTAGCTTTGCTCTTTGGACTGCCTTCTTTATGTTCCCCATGAACCTCTCTACCATGCCATTCGCTTGTGGCCACAGAGGCGTTATCTTCCGATTATGAATGCCTAGGTAGTTCATGCGATACCAAAGGGGATGATGGACAGAGCGTTAGAGCAAATCAAACACTCACCCCCAGTCAACTGATCTGGGTTTAATCCATCATCATTCTTTAGCTCACTCCACCACCCCAGTTCAGACATGGCCATATGCAAATCAGTCTGACCCTGTGCCTCATGGGAACAGTCCAGCCCGAACTGCCAAGCCATGTCTTCCCTGGACCGGAAACACGCATCCTGGGACCGGTTTCGGGTTCATAACTTGCGGAACTCCTCTCCTCTCCTGAGAAAGGAGGACCGTTGTCTGTCTTTAAGGTCTGTGGGGAACCCCAGGCTGCAAATATGTCATCCAGTATTGGCATTGTTGCAGTTGCTGAAGTTGATGAGACGTGTCGCACTATTGGAAATCTGGAGTATTCATCAATGACCACCAGTAAGTAGTTGCCCGTGTCCAATGGCCCATAGAAGTCTGCTGCCAACGATGTCCACACTGCCCCTGGGAGCTCCGACATTTGTAGCTGTTCAGGCTTTGCTGGGCCTCCTGTTATTTGGCAAATGTGACAATTTAGGATGGTGTTCTCCACCATTCTGTCTAGGCCAGGGCACCATACTTTCTCCCATTGCATTTTTTTTGTTGCGACCATGCCTCTGTGTGATTCACGTGCTAAATTTACAGTCTGTCGACGTAGTGCGTTTGGCATGACTATCCTTGTTCCTTGCATCATTATTCCGTTTTCAGTCTCTGACAGTTCTTCATGTATCTTTTTGAATGCCAGCATTTCCTCCTTATTAACCCCTTCACCCATGGTGCTGTTGTTGTTGACATGTCTCCATCGTTGCTGTCTTGTCATCAGTTTGACTGCTTGCATTGTGGCATCCCTCGCTGTCTCTTGCTCTAGCTCCGCTAGTGTTATTGGTGCAGACGTGTTCTGTCTTAGCACAAAGTTGAGGTATTCTTCTGCCATTGACGCGTTTTCGGGTGCCTGTGGTAAGGGGTGCCGTGACATGTAGTCCGCCGAGTTGTGTTCTTTTCCCGGCTTGTGCACAATTTTGAAATCATAGTCCATCAGCCTTATGCCCCATCGCTCAATGTGAGGCAGTATCTTTGCGCTCGGATTGCCATATATTGTCACTAGGGCCTGATGGTCAGTTACGATGGTGAATGATTTCCCGTAGATGAACATGTGGTAGGGTTCACACGCCCATACCACGGCCAGGCTTTCCTTTTCTGGCTGGGAGTATGCCCTTTCGATGTCAGACAGACTTTTGCTGGCATATGCGACAATTTTCCTTGGTGAATCCCTACCCGACATGTGTTGTGCTAAGATTGCTCCCAATCCTACCGGGCTGGCGTCCACAGTTAGCTCAGTGCATAGCGATGGATCGAAATAGGCAAGATCATCCATAGCCATCACCGCATGTCTGATGGCTTCAAATGCCCTATTGCATTCCTGTGTCCAGATCAAAATCTGACCCTGCTTTGTCAGGTCCCGAAGCGGTGTGCTCACTGTGGCAAAATCCTTTATGTAGCGAGCACAGTAGCTGGCAAGACCAAGAAATGACCTCCCTTCTGCGACGTCTGTTGGAGGACTTGCCTTTTCTAATGTCTCCACCTTGCTGGGGTCCGGCCTCATTCCTTTCTTTGAGAAGATGTGTCCAAAAAATACCAGTTCATTTCTCCCCAGTTCGCACTTTTCTTCATTTAGCGTTAGTCCTGCTTGTTCCAGCTGCAGGCAGACCTCACGCAAGGCCTTGTCATGTTCTTCATCGGAACGACCAAACACCAGGATGTCATCACTGTAGTTCAAACTGTTTTTTACCGGCCTTATTGTTTGCCTTATGGTCTCCTGAAATATCTCCGCGGCCGGCGATATGCCAAAACTCAGTCGTTTGTAGCGAAACAGGCCCATGTGCGTGGAGAAGGTGGTGATGTACCGTGACTGCTGGTCGAGCTCCAGTTGATGGTATCCTTTGCACAGGTCTAGCTTCGAGAATCAACATGCGCCAGTGAGACAGCTGATCATGTCATTGAGGTGTGGTCCAGGGTGCCTTTCCCTCTCAATTGCCGTATTTGGTATCCTCATGTCAACGCATATGCGAATCTTTGAGGTGTTCTTTTTCGGTACCGCTACTATTGGAGACACCCAGGGGGTCGGCCCGTCCGCTGGCTCGATGATGTCCTGGGCCAGCAGACTTTGTATTTCCTCTTCTACCTGTGGTTGCAGGTGTATGGGCACTCGTCGGTGATGTTGAGCCACCGGTCCTATAGCCTCGTTGATGTGCAGTGTTATTTGTTTTCCTTTTAGTTTGCCTAGGCCTTGTAGTATGGCCGGATGTTCTCGCAAAATGTTCCGTCTCTCTGACATGTTGTATGTCATTGCGAGGAGGTCCATCACCTGCGCTGTGACGTTGCTTAGCAGACATGGTGCTGGAATGTCTCCCTGTAGTACATTTATTTCCTCTTTGCTTGACCTCTCTTTGTACGTTAATGTCTCTGTTGCATTTCCTGCATTTCTGGCCCAATGTCGGGCACGCGCCAACATGTGGAAACTCGAGTCCGCACCGATAGCACGTTCGTTCTTGCTTCTTTCTTGACAGTGGTGGTGTTCTGTCGTTCTTCTTGCTGTTTCCAGTTAGACGGTTCGCTTGCTCTGCTCTTCTTTCTTTTCCCAGTTCCATCTCTTTTGCATGTGTTGTTGCTCTTGCTTCCGCTCGGGCCATGGTCAGTATTTTTTCTAGCGAGGTCGGCTCTTTCAGAATTCGTGCGCGGAACTCCACAGACTGACAGCCTTCAATGATGCGTAGTCGTATCGCTTGTTCCTTGTCAAACTTCTCGAACTCGCAATATGTGACCAGTTTTCGCAGTCTTGTTGCGAAGTCGTCGAGGGATTCCTCTGCTCGTTGACATGCTGTGTTGAAGGTGTACCTTTCGAAATCTATGTTTCTTTGCGGGTCGAATTTACCCGTGAGGCACTTTATCAGTCCTTTGTATGTTGCTGTTTGATCTTGGGGAAATGTTATTAGCAGGTCCTCTACTTCATCCCCTACGAAATTTAGAAATAGATCTGTGTGTTTGACCTCGGCGATATCAGTGGCGCGCATGTATCGTTCGAACTGTCGAATCCATCTTTCCCACCTGATACCGGTCTGTGGTTCCGATAAGCTGAATGGTAGTGGTCTGCGGAATATTGCTTGTGCGCTATTCTTATCACTTGCGGGCTCTGTCGTCATTTTGTTGATGTGCCGATCTTCTTCTTTATGCTGTGCTAAATTTCCTTTTTATTTCCTTTCTTCCTGTAATTTCTTTTGTTTCTGCTTTATTTCCTTTCTTTAACTTTTTTTTTGGTGTTGTTGTTTTCCTTTTATTTCACCCTTTTTTCCTTTTTTTTGGGCCTTTTTGGAGTTGCCTGACTTCAAAATGGCCTCTTCCCTATCCCCGGCTCCTTATTGGCCTTCTTGCCTGACCCCAAAATGGCCGCCGAGAGTTCAGTGGGGCAAGATTTGCTATTCTTTGTATGGCCTAACCTTAAGATGGCCGCCGGGTGTTCTTCAGCTTCTCATTGGCTGTCCCGCCTGACTCCAAGATGGCCGCCGAGCTCTCGCGAGATTTCTGCTTGAAATCTTCACGGGGGAAGCTCAAAGCTCTCCTGGCAGTCGGCGATCAGCTGTCTTCACGGTCGGGTGCCTTCTGCCTCCACTCCTCTCACCTTGCTTGATGCAGCCAGGGTGGGCTCCCGATGTCGCTGCAGGCGCTGGCACGCAGACCAGGGTGGGCTCCTGGCTCCGCTTTTCTCTTGATCGGGGTGGGCTCCCGATTTCGCGTTTTCGTTCCGACAGACCAGGGTAGGCTCCTGGTTTCGTTTCCTGGTAGTCCTGGAATCCTGGTAATCCCGACTTTGCTGTTTGTTTCTCGGCGGTCGGCGGACCAGGGTGGGCTCCTGGCTCCGTGTGGATGTCGTAGAGGGGCACAACACGCTTCTTGTGGTGACTCGTTATCCCGCCACCTTCGTCGCCAGTTGTCGTGTTCTTGATGCGCAAACCAACGCAGAGACAGGTCAGTTGCATACGTTGCTTTATTGGTCTTTTCTTTCTGCTGCCCACATGCACGTCCTTGCCCGTGCCCTCGCTGTCCAGGAATGCCTCCCCACTCTCTGACCGGAAGTGGTGTCCGGTTCCTGTCCCCTCCCGCCGTTCGGGTGCAGGGTCCTAGTGCCCTCTGACCCAGGTCACTACAAGGACCAGGACCCAGAGGAGAGCCCTGAGCTGCAGGAAGCACCCTATCCACCCAGGAGGAGATTCAGGATGCTCAAGGGGCTTCCTGGGGCCTGTCACAAGTGGAGTTGAAAGACAGGAGGGAGGAGAGGAAGCTCAAACTGGAGCTGGAGCTAGCAAAACTAATATTGGAATCAAAGGAGAGGATGGCAAGAGAGAGACTGGCCATGGAGGAGAAGAGGATGACCTATGAGCTCAGTCTCAAGGAGTTGGACTTAAGAGCACAGCAGATGGAGACCAGCAGTAATGGTGGTGTCATACCAGCAGTGCCCAAGAGAGAGGTGAGCACACAATGTTCGAGAGGAGTATGAGGGGGCTTGTGGAAGTACATGCCCATGATGGGAAGGGACTCCTAACCCTAGAGGTGGAGGACCAGACCAAGAATGCCCCCATGAAGGCCATTATTCTTACCAAATTTGGGTTGACCCTTGAGAAATAAAGACAAAGGTTCAAGGACACCCACAAACCCCCAAAGCAGTCCTGGGTGGTCTTCTTAGACTATAAGTAGAATGTCTGAAAGGTAAAAAGTATATTCTTATCTTAAGAGACAGAGAATTCACTTTGCCCTCCTACAGGAAACCCATCTTATTAGATTTGAAGGATTGGCTCTTCACAAGAGATGGAGTGGCCAAGTATGTGCGACCACTTATTCGGCATTTGCTAGAAGAGTATTGATTTGGGTGAGACCTGAAGTACCCTACCAAAAAACTAATGAACTTTTGGATTCTGAGGTTTGATTTGTGGTTGTCTCAGGGATGTTGGCAGGACATGACCTTACTGTTGTCTGAATTTATGCTCCTAATACAGACCAGGGTGGGTTTCTTGTGGACCTGTCTAGGGCCTTGGCACCTTTCTTAACTCAGCCCATATTATTACGTGAAGATTTCAACTGTGTTGCAGATCCGGCCTTTGATCGTTCACACCCACTGTTAGCGAATTCTCCTGTGAACCCGACATCTCATAGTTTTAAGGCCTGGCAGTAGCAGTGGAGGGCTTGTTGACTCTTGGAGGCAAATGCACCCTGTGGCACATGGCTACTCATTTTACTCTGGCTTACATGAACCTCATGGTTTTTTTGTCATGCAAATACACAGCCAACAGGTTACACCAGTCAGCTGTAGATTGTTGGCATCTAATAGCAGCATTGGGATTCTTATATGTTTTACCAATTTTATCTTTACATTTTTTATCTGACTTTTCAATTTTAGTCTCCAAAAGATATTTTTGCTGAGCTGACCTGCGAGTAATAATCTATTAATGCTATCTTATAGGTATATTTGTCCTCCAGATTTAATTTTTTCTTCTAATTCCTCTCAAGACGTTTAGAATGTTTTTACAACTCGTAAGATTCTCATTGAACCAAGAGGCCAATTGTTTGGTTCTGAGGGATCTGCGTGGGGAGAGTAGAGCATAGTCATTAATAGTATTAAGAATCCAGTCATCCATGCACTCAGCATCCATTTTAACATCTCCAGATGAAGAAGGGGGATCTGCTTCTAAGTAGCAGCACAGGTCTGACAGAAGAACTTTCTTAAAGGCTCTGGACATGGTCCGAGTTTCTTCGAAGGAGAGCTGATTGTGATTGAATTTTAACCATTTGAACCTAATTAGATGGTGATCAGACTATACTAATGGTAAGGGCTTTAACTGTACTTTACATTTAAAAAGATCTGCGCTAGAATATGTTGGGCCTGGTGAGTGAGTTTGAACACCTGTTGGGCAAGACCAAGGGAAGACATAAAGTCTGTAAAGAAGGCTACCTCGGAATCTAATGGTTTGTCCATATGGAGGTTAAAATCACCTAATGCTAAACAATATGCGTAGTTGAGGGACCAAGAGCTCAGTGATCTCAAAAAGGGGAGGTCTATAGATCAGGGCCACCGGCGATAGACTGCTGAGAGGATAGAGTGCAGCGAAAGCCTAAAACTTCAGCTCCATCTAGTTCCTCCAGGGGAATGGGAACACATTCGTACTTGCTTTTATCAGCTATAGCTACCCCTCCACTTCTTCCCTTAGGCACTCCTTCCTAAGGATTTTATATCCCAGAGGAATGGCTGTGGCTAAGGTTGGATTAGAGAATTCTGTAAGCTGTGTTTCTGTTACATACAGGAAGTCTGGATTTTCTTCATCCAATAGCTCAGACATGTGCATTTCATGCTTTTGCAGAGGTGACATTCAAAAGCACCCCCAAGAATTCCACTGGGGCTGGACTACATTGTTGGATATGAGTAGGAGACTTACTCTTCGCTATGACTTTAAGGGTCCAAAGGCAGTGTGTACAACAGAAATCAGTATTCAATATATTAGGTGAAAAGTTGGGGGCACAGAATGACTTGGGACTAAGTTGCACAGGGCCAGACTATCGTATCCCTTTTGAAATGGCTTATTAATCCAAAAATAAGGGAATCTTTGATTCTGGAGCTTGACTCTGCTGCAGATGAAGCATTATATAATAAAGCTGCTATTAATGATCATTTTTGTGAATATTACACTTTCCTATATGCTCCAACGCCTAGTGCACCACCTCGAGATATTGAGGATTTTTTCTCAATAAGCCAACTGCAGGTACTCTCTTGTGAAGATGCAGGTGATTTGGGTGGGGATATTACTATACAAGAAATTAGAGCTGCTATGAAATGATGATTTTGTGGATAAGGAGAGGGCAGCTGTCATGGCAATAGATATTGAGAAGGCCTTAGAAAGTTTAAGCTAGGAGGTCTTATGTTCTGTAACGGCTTGAATGGGTTTCGGTGCAAGATTTATTTGATGGATCAAACTTCTCTATGCAGGCCGTAAGGCGCGGTTGCATACTGGCAGAGTGGTATCCAAACCCTATGATGTGGGACGTGGGACTGGCCATGGGTGTCCAAGATCACCCTTATTATTTGCTATCGCAATGGAGCCCACGGCCAGTTGTACCTGCACCGGACATTTTTATCATGGGATGGAGGCCTGTGGGCAAACCCAATTTGCAGCATTATATGCTGATGATATGCTGCTCTTTCTCCGAGATGTTGGGATGGATTTGCCTGTTTGCATAGACGTATTAAACCACTTTGGTATAGTATCTGGGCTACACATTAATTGGCAAAAATCTCACTTGTTTTCACTTTGCCGAGATGCTGCACTACCCCTCAATTTCCATGGGCTCAATTGGAGCCCTACCTGCATTAAATATTTAGGTGTTAAAATATATCATAGCCAGCAAGATTTATTAGATGGGAATATTGGAGCAGCTGCTAGAGCACTTAGAACTAGTACTAATTTTTGGACTGAGCTTACTATTATCTGTGGCTGGCAGAATAGAGGTAGCTAAGATGGTGGCACTACCAAGATTGCTCTATTTCCTGAGCGTGTTGCCATTGGTGGTGCCTTGCCAATTGTTTAGGGAACTGGAATCGCCACTTCTGGAATTGTTTTGGGGAACATGTAGTAGTAGAATAGCACTAACAAAACTACAGCGCCCTGTAATGGAAGGAGGATTGGCTGCTCCTGATCCTGAATCCTATTATCTGGCGACTCAACTACAATGGTTAAACATGTGGGTTTACTGTCGAATGAACACTTAGGAGGGTGTTATTGGCTCACTGTTTGATCTGCAGGACTTATTGAAAGTCTTCTTGCTTCCTCAGTGGAGACTGCCTGGAATTTCTCAAGAGATCCTAGTGATACAGCAGCGCTGATGACATTGCCTGCAGCGAACCCGGGTCCCGGTACCCTATCACCTGATATGCCATTAAAATGGATGAAAATAGTGGCCCAGGTAGGAGTTTTAGCAGGGATTGAAAGGCGGACTAACTTTGGGGTTAATAGTGTTGGGGATTTATATCCGGATAAAGTTTTGCTTAGGTTTGATGACCTGACTGAAGAATTAGATATACCTAGGACAATATTTAGTACACAGGGCATTGGTTACAACAATAAAGAATTATTGGAAAAATGGAGATGCTAAACCTGTCACTTATCAGGTGTGTCAACAGCTCTGTACAACAGCAGGGTATGTAAGAGTGGTCACGTATCTATATCATGCGATTCGTGCAAATATTCTTTCTCCTTGCTGAGTTGAAAATAAAATGGGAGAGAGACTTAGGGCCAGATGTACGACCCTAAATTGCATGCGCAAACGGGTTTGCGACCCGTTTGCGCATGCAAAATGTTACAGGGCCATGTACAATTCCAAATTAGTTACTCGCCATTTATTTGTGACTCGCTAATTTGGAATTGCGAGTTGCTGTTAGGAAGGGGAGTGCCAAGGGCGTCTCTTCCTAATAGGGAGTCTCTACCCTATGTAAGAATGTTTTGCGACCGCAATTGCAGTAGCAAAACACTCGCAAATGACCCCCATCTTCAAGAGGGTGGTAATGGAGTCGCAAATGGGAAGGGGTCCCCAGGGGACCCCTTCCCCTTTGTGACTGACTCCAAAAATATTTTTTAAGGGCAGGTAGTGGTTCCAGGGACCACTACCTGCCCTTAAAAAATGAAACGAAAACGTTGATTTTTTTTTTTTTAAATGCATCCCGTTTTCCTTTAAGGAAAACGGGCTGCATTTAAAAAAAACTGCTTAATTGCAAAGCAGCCCCAGACATGGAGGTCTGCGGAGCCCAGCAGGACACCATCCCTGGGAGGGCCAGCCATTCCCAATGGGGTCGCAAATTGCGAGTGGCTCATTAATATTCATGAGCCTCACATTTTGCGACCCCATTGGAAATCGCTAACAGTGTCTCTGACACTATTGTACATTTGCTTTTGCGAGTCACTAAAGCAAATGGTCATACATCTGGCCCTTGGAGCTCCAAAATATGATGTGGACTGCGATAGAACTATAGCACATATACCAGCTGTCTCTAGAAATGCTATGTTCAAATTAATTAATTTCTATATCCTGCATAGAGCTTATTTAACACCTGGCAGGATTAACAGGTTCTACGTGACTGCTGCTGCAAAATGCCCTAGATGAAAGGAGTTGGGGAGGAAATGTTCCACATTGTATGGTCCTGCTTTCATTATAGGGTTCTGGAAGGAGGTAATTGACTATATCAATGGAATACCATTAAGCGATATCCCTCGTACGCCCTTGGTCTGCCTCCTAGGGGCATACCCTTACCGCAAAAATAAGAAAACTACTACTAGAATCACTGACATGTTTGATTCTGGCAAAACAAGAATTGACTATGCACTGTAAATCAGCGCATGGTCCTCAAATTACTAGATGTCTTAAGGAAATGGCTAAATGGGCAAGTCTGGAGAGTGCTGTGTTGTTTTCATGAGATAAAGAGAGGATGACGAAAAATTGAAAGGGTTAAAGCATAGGATCACCTGATGGATAGTTTGTTGGCCCTGGAAGCAGATACTGATTCATCGAATAGCTCCCTAAGTCCTTGTGGGTGAAAGAAGGGAAATCTGGTTAAATTCAGATATGTTGGTTGATAATGTGTACTACTGTGATATACTTGTTCATGTGGGATGTTTTGGCACTTCATTTATGACTGCTTTACTTGATTAGAGGTAACTGTGGGTGGGGGATTGATTTTATAGTTTTATTGTTGTGGTTTTAGTGGACCTAAGATATGTATGAAATTTACAGTAGAGAAATATGTTTGAATGCTTGGGGATACAAGTCATATGAGGTATACTGATTATCACTTTTAATCTACTACTTATAGTTATCTAGGTATTTCTCCTTTTCAATCTATCTTTTAACTGAATACATCTCCTGTTGAAAGCAAATTATTGTATATGTGGTGCACATCATTTATGATCTGTATTATAAGCCTGTCACTATTGCACTAAGGTCTATTTAACAATACTAATACAAATTATTTAAGACTAAACTATTGTACTAAATATGCCTAGATGGCCATTTTCCAAAACTGAAGACTTGGACAAATTTGGCCAGAAAGTGCTCTGAGAACCAAGAGGAGACCAGGACTAACCTGGTCGCCTATCCACCTGAGGTGCATTGCCAGTTGGATTGACTCCGCGGCTTCCCCCTCTACGTTTTTATCCGAAGCAGCAAATCCATTTGAACAGTCCTTTGTCAAAGAGGCATCCGACCTCATGGAACTGTTTTTGGCTACAGCATTCTGACTCGTCCCACTGGAGTTTTCTGTCCATTTCGGTGGCTAAGTCCGAACGAAGAAATCTCTACTACATCTTTGACCCATGGTCATCAGACGATGATGCTCCCTCCTTGGACACTTTCTGTAGCCATGCCTCCCTGAACGTTACCTTCTCAGAAATGTTTCCTCAGAAATGTTTTTAAGTTCGAATGTAAACGCTGACCGGGCCTAATCCACTTCTTGTATCTGAACCGTACTCAGCAGCAGCCGGTGCAGGCAAGCGTGGTGGGGCGGGCGCGGAGTATGTCGACAGATGACGGGATAGGGAAAACTAAATAAATAAATGTTGACATACCCCCACCCTGCCACACCGCGCTTACCTGCACCGCCCGCTGCTGACCGTACTCCATCGTGATTGGCCCTAACTTATGACTTTGACCCGGTCTTGCATGTTAGATGTCCATGGCTGGTGCTTTCTTTTAGGAACTTTTTGAACCTTAAATGTTAAACATTCAGAACTCTGGTTCTACTGATTGGATTTTTGTCATTTTGATGTCAAATAATTCATTAAAATGTACTCTATTTTTCTAAGCTGGTTTGGGATTTTTCTTGTGTTGTGTATTCACTTTATTACTGTTGGTGTGCTGCATAAAGGCTTTAGACATTGCCTCTGAGTTAAGCCTGACTGAGTTTTGGGCCAAGCTATCCAGGGTTAAGTACAGGTTAATTTAGTGACTTTTTGTGGTTCACTCTGCAAGAAATTGTGGCTGTTGCTTGACCAGGGCTCTCACCCCAGTCAATCAACAACCAAATTCTCACAGGCTTGGTATACATATATTTGATATATAAAAAAACTCCTACTGGTCCCAAATCATGCTAGCACACCCACAGAATTTGCCAATGGGAGAGGCCATGTTGAAGAAGGTGTCAATATTCAAGAGAATCATGGCAGCAGGGAATCCCTGAATTAATAATATATCAAACATAGGTATAGTATTATTGATGTGCTCATTTGTATCGTGGCCTGGCAGAAATGATTGCTACCTAGGGGACAAATTGTCTTCTAAATTCATATTATGTTGTTTGTCACTTGTAAAGCATGCAACTGCCACTAGTGTGGGATCATGGCACTCTGGCAGTGTGTAACAATTGCAGGTGGATATACATGTTTGATTATAGAGGACTTTGGTTGTAGTTGACTTTTGTGGGAAAGGTTTGGTGAGGTAGATGAGGTCTTGACTTGATGTCCTATTATTTTGCAATACAGATGGTGCTGCTCATGTTTGTGTTCATGTTTAAGGGGCAAATGAGGAAGTTAGATTGCCCTTCCTGCAGCTTTATTTGTCCTGAAAAATTATTTTTGGGAAATTGCATTATCCTTTTTAGGTCTCGCATAGGCAGCGCATGCGCTGCCTCTCCGAGGCATCAAGTAATTAGTATTAGTGGTGAAACTCCACCCATTGCGTTTCTATTTGTTTTGTCCCTTGCCATTGGTTACATCTGGCATTGCTCTTTTTATTTCGCTCATTGATTGGCTGGTGGTCCGAGACCTCACTTCCGGTTTGCTTCCGTTTTACAGGAAGCAGCACCGACCAACTACAGTTTAGTTCCGCTGCTCGGAGTTAACTATTCATTTAGGGACTACTTTCTTGTTTCTTTACTATTTACAACACCCTGCTTCACCTCTCTGATAGCGCAGCTCACTAAATTATTTCTTTATTGAAATAAACTTTATTATGCAGCGGCATGCCACGCTTGATCTTTATGGCAGACAGCCGCTTTCTCTGCAACTCGCGCTGTCTCCTTCTCCCGCCCCTCGGGAGAAAGGTCTTCTGCCGCTGCTGCTTGCGCTGCCATTGCAGACCCCCACCTGACCCCCTCGTACCAGGGAACATGAGGAAGCCGCTCCCCTACTGACGGGAGAACAGACACCGGGCCAAAAATAATAAGGGTCTAAATTGCATATGCAAAACATCCACGTGCAACTTTTGAACAATATTTTAAAGTTGCCGCTGGTAACGAGGACTGTAATTTGTAAGATACACGATGTTCCATGTATTGGTGTTAATATTGATGTTACCTCTGCTCACTGTTATGATTACAACCGATAAATATTACGTAAACTTTAAAACAAAAGCGTGTGACACTGTGTTATTGATAGACCTACATAACCATGCTTGGGATTTTCCATGCTAAAAAATGTATACTGTTTTACCTGTGATAATGAAATGGGCCATCTTATAGCTGTGCAATGGCTTTTGGGTATGCAAATTAAAAAAGATGGCTGTAACAGCCTCCCTCTAGTAACAGTAGATGGTACTGTGACTGCTGCTAGGTGGACACGTACAAGCCTGCCCCCACACCCCCTTGCAGAATGTCACACACTTGTGAACAGCAAAGCCCAACAAAAAGACTATTTAACATGGTATACAATATCCCCCATGTCATCGGGAGATGCTACGCTGCTGTTTAATGGCATTTGGATGTGAACAGCATGACGCACAAGTAAAAAAAAACAGGCGAGTGTTGCAGCGCGTACAATAAAAACTATTCTCCTCCTAGGTTACTTATAGGTCATCCAGGGGCAAACTATATTTCTCATATCCACATGACGATGGGGCCCATAAACATCGTCTAACACACACGCGCACTCCTGGATTTCCTTTACACCTTTGTGAAATTCTGTACTCCTAGGAGAAGCATGAGAACTAAATGGAGAACACCATTTTATGTACCGCTGGAAGAGCCAGGATATCTTATTACCTTATTTTGTCCCTTTATTTTAGTTATTTCTTAAGATATTCCTGCTTATTGTTTGTCGATGAATCATTCATTTAAGAAATTAGTTCATAGTGATTAAGACCAGCTGAATCACAATAAACAATTACTTATGTCACAATCATTTAGGAAAATAACCACTGAGTCATTTTGGGTTTAAAGAATCTTAAATTTTATATAATTTTAAAAGCATGAAAAGAATTTTAATACTTTATTCAATTATTCATTCTTAAATTCACAATTTTATTAAACATAATCAATTTATTGCAGAAAGGAAATTTTTGTCATGAAGCCAAAACCCTAATTACCTGCCTAGCTTCCTAATTTAGCCTAATGATTTCTAACCTAAGTTAGGAATTAGAAATAGCCTGATTCTCATACTCAACTGTAAAATTAAGACAGCAACAGCAACTTCAGCTCGTCAGCATCAGCTACCTGCAACCCGTCTCCTCTAACAGTCTTTCAGCATCTCCCGCTCAGTAAGGGATCGATCAGGACCACCCAGCACTGGAAGCCACCTACACGACTCTTCAACTCCTCTCCTGACTGTGACTGCAACCACGACTGACATCAATTCTCTTCACTGGAACTCTGACCCCCTCCCACTAAGAGTAGGCCCTCTTATACCCTAATTCTAACTTTGCTAACTAACTGTTGCAACATTAATATCACGCTTTTCTTTCATTGGTCCATGCATGTTAGCTTATTCATTCTTTAATCAAGTTCTCTTGGATTCAAGGGTCCTTGGATCATTTCCTTTCCCATACGCTTAAACATTTCCATCCGATTCGATCAGTTCATTTGTAACTTCTTTCGACACATTCGAGAACTCCGCAGTCATTGTCCTTTCTCTTAGACTTGTTTCCCACGGGCTCTCTGCTGATCATCATGGCACACTATCAGTTCAATTAGGTCACACCAGCCTTGACCATTTCTTGCATCCTAGCCTCTCAGAGACATCACGAGGTTCCGGATTTCTCCAATTTCATCCCGTACCACGTGTCCCCTTGCGCCTGCGCACATCTTCCCACTGGCGGCCATTTTATATCGCCACTCGGTTATACTTTAGAAGCACTAATTTGAGGCAAACAAAACATAATTAAAATAGAGAAAAATATCCCTTTCGTTTCCCTCCCGTCTACGTACCCCAATTAGTTGTTACCTAGCAGAAAGCAACACTTAAGCTGTTCCTTACTTACCATCACTATTTGTTTTTGCAACGACACTTTTTATTTCTATGAAGCACAACAACATGCATTTATTTTTATTAGTACGCATTTATTTTTACGTTATAATTAGACACACGGACATCCATTAATAGATTATTTAGCACATACATTGGCATGTTACCATTCCCACACATACAGTGTTGATTAATACATTTAAACAAACCTTTTATTAATAATTTATAAAATTTGTTAGGGGTTACATTTTTTTATTTTTCCTGCTCCATTAATCCCCCTTTGGTGATTTTTAAATCACCACATAAAACCCAAGTCATACTTCTTTTCAGGCAGCATGTCTTTCATCCTTTGCTTTCTGTTATTTATACATCTGTTTCTTCTTCATCTTGCCTTTTAGTCTCTTTGTACATGCTTTCTTTCATTTTCTCCAACTCAATTTCACCCATTTCTCTCTCTCTTTCTCTCATTATTCTGTTATTTCTTCTTATCTTATTCTGTCTTACTTTTCTCTTTATACATGTTATTACTATTTTCAACATCATGGCTAATAATATTACTATAGTTGCTACTATTATAACTTTCCCTATCACTAGTCTACTCATCCTAGTTAACCAATTCGCTACTGAGGAAAACCCTCTACCAAGTTTTCCCAAAACACTTTCAACCTCCAGTGGAACTAATTCTTTGTGCAAACTTGTAATATTTGTAATATACTTCTGTATATTTTCACTGTTATCAGGAATGTAAGTACAACAATGTTGGACTTTCAACATTCCACAGACTCCACCCTCTTTTGCCAAAAGAATATCAAGGGCAAGCCGATTTTGCATCACCATAGCTCTCATGGCAACCATTTCGGTATTTACCATTAAGAACCCTCCCGCAGTATCTGTAGATAAACGATCTACTACTGTGGATAACTTCCGAATTTTAAATGCATTCAAAGATATTCCCACTGCTGGTATCAATGCTCCAAAAATATCACCTACAATTTCTGAAAAACTTTCCCTCTTTCTACGTGTAAATCTATTAATCATCTTGTATGTTCCCTTTTCTTCTCTGTCCATGTGAAATTTTTTGGGAAAGACCAGGCCTACATAACAAGTTCCATACCAATGGTCCGGTAACCTGTAATAAGCTCTATTCCCACAAACATAATAGATACCTGGAAATATTGGGTCCTTTCCACCTTTGAATCCCCAACCTCCCAGAATTTGATAATTGTCATGGCAGATACTGGAACCTACAAAGTAATTGTCATAGACTGTCTTATTTCTCCTAATGCACAACTTTCCTGTTTGCGGCCAGTCTAATGTCATTGCTGCATTTATCTTTTTCCCTTCATGATTTCCTTCCTCAAACGTCCATAAGCGTTTTCCTTCCTCTTTTATTGCTTCTTTCTGAAATTTCATTCTTCTTTCTTCAACCATTTCTAAAAATACTTTTTCTTCTTTCTTTAACTCACAGGTAAGGTTGTTACTAACTATTTCTTCTAACGTTAATTTTCTATGTTCTAAAAAGAATTCTCCTAAAACTTTTGCTGGTTTTACTTTGTTAAGTTCTGGTACTACTGGAATGTTTGCAAAAATCTTATCTATATCAGTATAATAAGATTCTAATCTACCTGTTTTATAAAATAAACTCGCTATTACACTACATGTTATTCCATAAGTCAGAGGTAGGTGATGATAAGTCACACCTTCTGATACTGATGCAGGCAATTGCATGCAAACATAACAATCTCTTACGTCCATTGTTTCTACGTACTCATACAACAACTTTGTAAAAACATTCTTTGAGAAATCTGTTACTGACCTATCCTTATGCAACTCTGCACTACTTCTTAAAATAACTGGTTCTTTAATACTAGTTTCTTTTTCTGGTTTAGTATCATTCTTTGCTTCTATCACAGCTACACTAATAGGAATTGTGATTGCTAAAACTATCCATATGGTCATTAATAACCCTGTACAAAAACAGCACATTTTGCACCATCTTTTTATAAATTCACATTTATTTCTTCTATTCTCATTATTTTCCATTTTTCTTTTTCTATTTGTTAAGTTTCAGAAAATTGTGTCACTACACCTCAGAAATGACTTAGATGCCACTCTGCTTTCAAAGAAAAGTCTTTGCTTGGTACTTTCTTTAATTCTCTCCAGAATTCTTTCGTTGTCACATCCGGTGATTTGTCACATCCAGTAAATTTGTCACGTCCGGCAGAAGCACTATAAGTCTTCACTTCAGTTTTGTTGCATCTCACCTTTTCCCATCCGACTTCTCAGTCTCTGGTTTCCGTGAGTGTTTTCTTCTTCTTCTTTGTAATCAGTTAGTGCAATATACAGCCACTCAGGTGACTTAAATTTTGAATTCACTTTCTTTGTCCTTTTGGACTTTTGTAATCTTTTTCCACTGGGTTTTTCTTGTTCCTTTTGACTTGTTACTTCATTTACTTGTTCAGCACCTTCGTCTTCCGCTCTTATTATTCTATATCTCAATTTTCTTACATAGCTGTTGGGCCAATTATCTCCTTTTCTTGGCCTTTTGGCTTCACCTTCTCTTTCTTCTCTTTCTGATTTCCAATTTCTTTTTCTTGATTCAGTCTTTGCTTTTTCCTCTCCTCCACTTTCTTCTGTTTCTGTTTCAACTGTCTCACTATTGTCTCTTATTTTGAAACTTATAATCTCGTCATCTCCTACTGGTGGATCTGTCTTCTCCTTTTTGTTTTCCCTTATTACTGTCCCTCCTCGGGGTTCTTCCGATTTGGTGTTTTTCTCCTTTTCTGTTTCTAAATTTCCCTGTTCTCCTGTTTCTCTATCTATCCCTATTGCTCCTCGGGTTCTTCTCGATTTTCTAACCTTTTGTGTACTTCTTTCCCTACTTCATCTATTAATATTGTTTCTGAAGGAGTTCCACCATAACTTGTACCTGGTTGTTCATCTAACTCAATTTCTTGCTCAGTTTCTTCTCTAATTGGTTTATAACCCCAAGTTTTCCTTAGGAATTCTTTACGGTTTTCAATTGAATCATCAGAGTCTGAAGTTGTGTCAGATATTTCCAGATGTCGACTTACAGGTCGATCTTCAAATTCTGGAATTTCTGAATTTCTTTCTTCTTCTTCTTCTTCCTCTTCTTCTCTAGAGGTACTTGCAGTTGGGGTTTCCAGATGTCGACTTTCAGGTCGATCTTCAAGTTCTGGCACCCTTTCTTTTATCTTGGTTGTCCCAGCCGTTAAACTTTTATCCCACACTTCCAGACGCCGACTCACATGTCGATCTGTAGGTTCTGGAATTCTGATTGTGTGGCTGGCATGAACCCAGTTCTTCACCCCTGCACACTTGACAGCAGTCGTTGTCACTAGGATTACCTGTCTTGGCTCATCCCAACGCGGAACTAGACAGTTTCTTCTCTTGTGGACTTTTATGCGGACCCAGTCTCCTGGATTCAAGTCGTGGGCTGGTTTTCTTTCAAGAGTGGTCGCATCCGGTCCAACCTGATGAAACACAGAATGCACCACATCAGCCAGTCCCTTGCAATAATCCAGTACTAGATCATCAGTTATAGTTAATAACTTGTTGACGGGTACGTGTGCTTGTCTCATTGCTCGTCCCATGATCATCTCATGAGGACTGAGTCCCGTTTTCTTTTCAGGGATGCTTCTGATGGTCATCAGAACAAGAGGCAGTGCATCCGGCCATTTGAGTCCTGTAGCTTGACACATTTTTCCTAATCTGTTTTTAATTGTTCCATTAATCTGCTCTACTACCCCAGAAGCCTCTGGTCTGTAAGCACAATGTAGTTTTTGTTTAATACTCAGAGCTTCACAAATCAATTGGATCAACTCATTTTGGAAATGTGTTCCTCTATCTGTCTCAACCGTGACTGGAAAACCATACCTTGGAATGAACTCTTGCAGCATAAGTTTTGCCACTGTTGTTCCATCATTCCTTCTTGTGGGGTATGCTTCCACCCAACGAGAGAACAAACAGACGACCACTAGAACATATCTTAATCTGTTACTAGGGGGCATCTCAATAAAGTCCATCTGTATTCTTGTGAATGGACCTCCTTCTCGTCCTATTGTTCCTAGACTCACTACGGTTTTTCTTCCTGGGTTAAACTGTTGACAAATAAGACATCTTTGACAAAGACTTTCAGCAATGGCTCTGAATTTTGGGTTATACCAGGTCTGTCTAAAAAGTCTGATCATTGCATCTCTCCCAATATGAGCTTGTCCATGGTACATCCGTGCCATGTCTGCAATCATGCTATCAGGCATAACTGGTCTTTCATCTCTGTATACCCACACACCATTATTTTCCTGTCTTCTACATCCTGCTTTTATCCAGTAATCTTTTTCCTCATCTCTTGCTGTTTCTTGTAACTGTCTTACTTCATCCCATGTTTCAACAGTATTAGTGAAAAGCAAAGGACAAGAGACATGCTCCCTTTCTCTATTTTTGTTCAGGGACGCCATGTTTTCCGCACAATATCTAGCGATCTCATCAGCATAATTATTGCCGACCGCTATGTAGTCTTCGTTTTTCTTATGCGCCTTGCACTTCACTACAGCTATTTGTTTAGGCAACTGTATCGCCTCAAGCAGTTTTTTAACATACTCTCCATTTCTGATAGGTGTTCCTGCAGATGTCAAAAATCCTCTTTGTGACCAAATTTGACCAAAGTCATGTACGATGCCGAAACCATATTGGCTATCGGTCACAATCGTGATTCGTACATTTTTCCCCAATTTACATGCTTGAATCAAAGCAATTAGTTCCGCAACTTGGGCAGACCTAACTCCTTTCAGACAAGACGCTTCCATCACAGTTGCCACTGTGCATACTGCGTAAGCTGCGCTTAACACTCCTTCTTTTGTGCGTAAACATGAACCATCTACAAACATGACATAATCCGATTCCTTTAAGGGCTCATCTTTTATGTCAGCTCTTGGTTTTGTGCAATATTCCAGCACATTCAGACAATCATGATCTACTTCATCTTGTTCAATTAGACTCTCTTCATCTGGCAATGATGTAGAAGGATTTACATTTATGCATCTATCTATGGTCACATTTTCAGCACTCAAGATGACTTTTTCGTACTTAGTCAGCCGACTATGTGTCATGTACTGTGTTTTTGTTCTTGTCAAAAGAATTTCTACTGAATGGGGAACATACACTCTCAGTGGATACCCCATCACTATACCTTCACTTTGTTCCAGACTTACACAAGTAGCAGCAACTGCTTTCAGACACCCAGGCAATGCTTTTGCTATAGGGTCTAAAACAGCTGAAAAGTAAGCGATTGGCCTCTTCATGGTCCCGTGTTTTTGTACCAGTACTGAAAATGCACATCCATCTCTTTCACTGCAGTACAACTCAAAATCCTTCTCATAATCAGGCATGCCTAAAGCAGGGGCCTCACACAGTTTCTTTTTTAATTCTTTGAAAGATTTCATTTCTTCTTTGTTTAACTCAAAAGGGTCTTTTACATCTTTCTTTGTCAATTTTTGTAAGGGTTTTGCAATCAAAGAAAATCCACTTATCCACTGTCGACAATATCCAACCATTCCCAAAAACATTCTTACCTCTCTTTGAGTCATTGGTGCTCTCATTCCTTGAATCATTCTTACTCTTTCTGTCGCTATTTTCCGCACTCCTTTCTCAATTTTATGCCCTAAATACTGGACTTCTTTCTGACAAAACTGTAATTTTGAAGGAGACACTTTATGTCCTCTTTTCTCCAAATGGTTCAGCAAAGCAATTGTGTCACTTACACATGCTTCTTTGGTTTTCGATGCCACCAATAGGTCATCGATATACTGCACCATCACTGATTTTTCTGGCATCTTCAAATCTTCCAGAGATTTCTTTAGAATCTGATTAAAAATTGAGGGGCTTTCTGTATACCCCTGCGGAATTCGGCACCATGCCAAAATACGCTCTCCGAAACGGAATGCAAATAATGGCTGGCTATCTGGATGCAAAGGAATAGAGAAAAATGCGTGACACAAATCTATCACAGTGTACCACTCAGCTTCATGCGGGATTTGATATAGAATCACTGCAGGGTTTGGCACTATTGGACAACATGGTACAACTATTTTGTTTATCTTTCTCAAATCCTGTACTATTCTATATGTTCCATTTGGCTTTTTCAGTCCCATAATAGGTGAATTACATGGACTGCTCATGATCTCTTTCAGAATTCCCTGTTCAATCATCTTTTTTATCACAGGAGTTATTCCTTCAATTATTTCTGGAGTTAATTTGTACTGTGGCGTGTTTGGATAAATTATCCCTTCTTTCACTGTCACTTTTACAGGATCAACTTCTCTCATTAACCCAATGTCTTCTCCTGTAAAATCCCACACACTTTCTTTTACAGCACTTTTTAGTTCTTCTGGAAGTTTTTCTGCATCAAATGCAGGAAACAAACCATTTGTTTCAGGTTCTTGATTCATCAAAGTTACTTTGTACAAAACATCTTCATCTGAAGTCTGAAAACCTATTCCATCTGGCGTACAATAAATTGTGCAATTCATTTTACACAAAAGGTCACGACCTAAAAGATTTACAGGACTACAATCGCACACTACAAATTTATGCATTTTGCTAAAAGAACCAATTTTTACTTCTACCAATTCAGTAAGTGGGGTTTTAATCTGCTGATTGGCTACTCCTACCACTTGGATGTATTCACCTGAGAGAGGAAGGTTCGGAATTTCCACTGATCTAACAGTAGAACGGGTAGCTCCAGTATCGACAAGGAATGTTACGTTTGCACCATTCACTTCTCCATCCACAAAGGGACCAGACTGATCTACCTCTAGAGTTGCGCCAAGCACACACTCTTTCCCCTCTCCTGCGCACCGTCAGAAACTTTCATCCGGGTCATCCTCACTCTGACGCAACCAATACTGAGAAACGTTAGCTGCTCGCGGCAACTGTGTTACCTGCTCTCCTCCGTAGAATCCTGTTTCTGTACTGTATCTTTGCTGGTTAACAGTGTTGGGAAGTGGTGGTTGTGGCACCTGACTTTGTTGAACAACTACCTCATTCTGCACCTGTGGAGTTAATGATTGATGTTCCGGATTAGGTTTAGGTGGGAACTTACACTCATTTCTCCAATGCCCTAATTTTCCGCAATTATGACATGGCCATTTCTTCTTTGCCTCTTCTAGACTCACTTGTCCTTTTCCTTTACCTATGTTTGGTCGCATCTTATTCTGTCCTGATTCGTTTCCATTATTATTGTCCAATTGGGCTTCTTGTTTCTCTGCCACTTTCACTTGTGCCCACATTGCCTTTTCTTTCAATTTACGCTGTTTACTCTCTATTTCATCACTACAATACTTAGCATACCTCAGCACCTCATCTACACTTCCATTCTGCCAGTTTATCATATGTTGCTTAATCATATCGCTTATTTCTTGTTTCAGGCCAAACACAAATCGGTATACAAAATGACTCATGTCCTTTTCACTCAATTCCTCATAACCGCTATACTGCTTGAAAACCAATAACAAACGCTCATAATATGCATGTACAGACTCCTTACTTTCCTGTGTAGTTCTATCAATCTTAACCCAATCTGTCTCTTTGGGAGGAATCTTATTCTTCAAAAAGGTAATCACCTTGTCGTATTTCTTCATCACATCTGGTCCTGGAGCTCCTGTCTTAGGATCTCTTGGATATTCTGTAGTTGGCCAGTCAACTGTAATCTTACATTCTGACCACAGATCCGTTGGTACCACTATGTCAAACAATCCATCCAAATCTATCCACAACACCTTTGAGACCTTTACAAACCTTTCTACCTGTCGGTACCATTCAACTGGCTTCTCTCTTAGTTTTGGAAAGTCATTTGTAAATGACAGGATGTCCTGCCTAGTCCATGGAACATGCACGTAACTACCACCTGGAGTTTCTCTCATAGGGTATTCTTTAACAACAGGTTCTTTTTCTGCTATCATAAAAGCCAATGAACCTTTGTCTATACTTTTCTCATTCTTCTTTGTCCATCTAACCTTCCATCTGTCCACATCACCCCATTTTCTCAACAACACAATCAACTCTTTTATCTGTGTCAGCCTTCCTGCTGTATTCAAATTTTCAATATCTTTTTCACAAAAATCTATTCTGTATGGTTTCTGCAATGTTTTTACTTTTGCAAAATCTATTCCAATCTCACTAGCCACTTCTTCTAGTTTGTCATGTAAATTCTTTGCCCTCCATGTTATACTTTTGCACAGAAACATTATTTCATCATCCTGATAATTTTTTATCTTTTCAGTACCAATCGTTCCTAGTATTAATTCTTCCATGTCAATTTTTAATCTGATCACATCTAATGGTTTTTCTTCCGTTTCTTTTATTTTAAAAGCTTTCATCCACTCATTTAACTCATCAGGAGTCGGACCTATGGGAGTACTATTTATTTCTGTCCAATTTCCACTCTTTTCAGGTGTCACTGTTGCAGATTCAGTTACCATAGGTATTTTCCTACCGTTACACTCATTTACTGTTACATTTTCAGGTGGACTTGGTCTGTAAGCACTAGCCAAATTGCTTGTACCTGGACTTGTTTCCATTCTTTCCTTTTCTCTCTGAAATTGTGAACTCAAGGGAATCACCAAGGATCGCTCATCAATTTTCTGATTCTCAAAAACTGGTATTACTGGACCTATTGTTACAGGCACAGTAACTGCTTCCATATTTTTCGTTAATTCTCTAATTTTCTCAGTTAGTTCTTTTGTTGTCCTTGCCAATTCACTTGCATTGTCGCTTTCTATTCCCTCATTTTGAGAAGCTCTCATTTGTTCTTGTGACCTATTTACTTCATTTCTCTTTTCCGGACTTTTATTTCGCATAGTCTCTATTGGTGGCGCATTTGGTGTCACCACTGTAGAACTCTGCTGATACGGAGGTGGATTTCTATTTAATATATCTTCCAGCAATTCGTCATCCGTTTCGCTCTCATGCATATACTTTTCTCTCTCTATATGTTTCTTTTTCTCAGTCCGTTTTTTCTTTGTCCCCTCCTCGACTGTAAAAGCTGGAAACAAACCTCCTGTCATGTTAGCACATCTCCATCGTTTTATTCTGTCCTCATGATTCATTCCCCACAATCTTCCGGGCACAAACTCATAACCTTTCATTCCTCTGAACCTTTCTCGCTCGTACATCTCATCTTCCCATTCTGTTAAAGCCTCAAACTGTGTCGGTCTAGGTCTAGGTTCCAATTTAAACATTTTTCTCTTAGATTCCGTAAAACCGCTACATTAAAAGAACCATTTTCAGGAAAAGCCAATGCTCCATCATTCTTTGTATATTTTACCCAATTGTCCAACCATATGCACGTATGATATCCATATTTCAGCATCATATGTGAAGCTGCTGATTTCGGCGGAGGAATTACTTGTCCCTCTCTAGTCACAACCTTTTTGTCTTTCTTAAAGAAATTCTTCAATTTCGTCGTCCATGACGTTCTCTCTCTTTCATACTCGTAATACGGCATGTTTTCTATTTGTTTTCTCTTTACTCTAACGCTGTTTCTGTGTACGGAACTTCGACCAATTACAGCGCGATTCACACTAACGTACCAATCAGAACAATTTCCACCGTCCGCGAACCAACCAATCCTAGCGCGGCACTTTTCTACGTCACTCCTGTTCTGTATTCACGTGACTAGTGCACTAACCAATCCTAGCGCGGCACTTTTCCACGTCACTTCTACTCTTTACCCCTCCTTTACAAAATTTATCGGCAATTTTTCTTTTTGCTGTTTTCTTTGTTAGTTACAACAATTAAAACAATTCCATAGTCTGATTCGCTAAACAAAAGTGACAGCTTTGTCCTTTTACACAAGAATCCTGTTTTTCCAGTAGGCAGCGCTTACCTCTACCCTACCACAGAATTATTTACTCTCGCCGATAAAGTAGCACTTCCCTCTACCTTACCCTTCTTTCAAACAAACAATTTACTCGTTTCTCTGGGGATAAGACACATGTGGAGACTAGGCTCCTGAGAATTAAGGCCAAAGTTTCACAAGTAAACGTGATTTGCTATTTCAATTACACACTTTTCGCACCGAAATCCCTAACATAACACAACCTGCGTTATAACCAAAATGAATTCAGACCGTGTACCAAATTCCATGTGACTTCTCTTGTCACACGTGTTCCACTTCCTACATCCCAGAAGCGTGAAAACTTACATATAACATAACGTAACTCAACATATAGTGTTAGTCATCAAAAAATAATCAATAATCAATAAACAATAATCACTAAACTAATCTATAGAAAACCATAACTCTGCTACCAAGAAATCTGATGCAGCGTGTACAATAAAAACTATTCTCCTCCTAGGTTACTTATAGGTCATCCAGGGGCAAACTATATTTCTCATATCCACATGACGATGGGGCCCATAAACATCGTCTAACACACACGCACACTCCTGGATTTCCTTTACACCTTTGTGAAATTCTGTACTCCTAGGAGAAGCATGAGAACTAAATGGAGAACACCATTTTATGTACCGCTGGAAGAGCCAGGATATCTTATTACCTTATTTTGTCCCTTTATTTTAGTTATTTCTTAAGATATTCCTGCTTATTGTTTGTCGATGAATCATTCATTTAAGAAATTAGTTCATAGTGATTAAGACCAGCTGAATCACAATAAACAATTACTTATGTCACAATCATTTAGGAAAATAACCACTGAGTCATTTTGGGTTTAAAGAATCTTAAATTTTATATAATTTTAAAAGCATGAAAAGAATTTTAATACTTTATTCAATTATTCATTCTTAAATTCACAATTTTATTAAACATAATCAATTTATTGCAGAAAGGAAATTTTTGTCATGAAGCCAAAACCCTAATTACCTGCCTAGCTTCCTAATTTAGCCTAATGATTTCTAACCTAAGTTAGGAATTAGAAATAGCCTGATTCTCATACTCAACTGTAAAATTAAGACAGCAACAGCAACTTCAGCTCGTCAGCATCAGCTACCTGCAACCCGTCTCCTCTAACAGTCTTTCAGCATCTCCCGCTCAGTAAGGGATCGATCAGGACCACCCAGCACTGGAAGCCACCTACACGACTCTTCAACTCCTCTCCTGACTGTGACTGCAACCACGACTGACATCAATTCTCTTCACTGGAACTCTGACCCCTCCCACTAAGAGTAGGCCCTCTTATACCCTAATTCTAACTTTGCTAACTAACTGTTGCAACATTAATATCACGCTTTTCTTTCATTGGTCCATGCATGTCAGCTTATTCATTCTTTAATCAAGTTCTCTTGGATTCAAGGGTCCTTGGATCATTTCCTTTCCCATACGCTTAAACATTTCCATCCGATTCGATCAGTTCATTTGTAACTTCTTTCGACACATTCGAGAACTCCGCAGTCATTGTCCTTTCTCTTAGACTTGTTTCCCACGGGCTCTCTGCTGATCATCATGGCACACTATCAGTTCAATTAGGTCACACTAGCCTTGACCATTTCTTGCATCCTAGCCTCTCAGAGACATCACGAGGTTCCGGATTTCTCCAATTTCATCCCGTACCACGTGTCCCCTTGCGCCTGCGCACATCTTCCCACTGGCGGCCATTTTATATCGCCACTCGGTTATACTTTAGAAGCACTAATTTGAGGCAAACAAAACATAATTAAAATAGAGAAAAATATCCCTTTCGTTTCCCTCCCGTCTACGTACCCCAATTAGTTGTTACCTAGCAGAAAGCAACACTTAAGCTGTTCCTTACTTACCATCACTATTTGTTTTTGCAACGACACTTTTTATTTCTATGAAGCACAACAACATGCATTTATTTTTATTAGTACGCATTTATTTTTACGTTATAATTAGACACACGGACATCCATTAATAGATTATTTAGCACATACATTGGCATGTTACCATTCCCACACATACAGTGTTGATTAATACATTTAAACGAACCTTTTATTAATAATTTATAAAATTTGTTAGGGGTTAAATTTTTTTATTTTTCCTGCTCCATCACGAGCTTGGACTGAACGGGAGCCTCTCATATGACATCTTGTGTCTGATAATTATTCTACCACGCGGAATGATAAATGCCCGCCAATCAGAGGCGAAAAGAGCATGGTGGGATGAGAAAGACAGCGCTTGTTCCCACACAGCGCCTCGATGCTTATGTGGCAGGGACGGCAATGCCTCTATCTCAACTGAAAGAGCCAATGTTGCATGTGAAGAGATTTAGCCGACAGCCTCAGATTAAAACTAGATTTAAAGCCAGAGGCTTGTAATGTAGTGCTTTTGAACAGTCTGATTAATCTGCCTGTGAATGGCAGATACACGAGGCTTTGGAAATGGAGTGGGAGAAGTGAGATGCGGTCAGGCTAACAAACAGTCGAGCTCACAGCGTGCCTTCTTTCCCACACAATTTAGCGTTAGGGGCTTCCAAAGCATTTTGTGGCGTTGTATTTATCATAAAGTGGACCTGGAGGGAAAACGAGCTCTTTAAATAAGCACCTGATAAAAGTACACAAGGATGCTTATTTTTTTTGTACTGCTGTGGCTTCTGGGTATGCAAATTACAAACGAAAAAGAAGGCTTGTTGTTGTGTAACATCTTCCCTCTAGTAACAGCAAATGGTACTGGGACTGCTGCTATGTGGACACGTTCAAGCCTGCCCCCACAACCCTTTGCAGACACACACTTGTGAACAGCAAAGCAGAACAAACAATGGCAAAGCCACTAGTTTGCAATTTTAGATGTCATAGCCCTTGGTAATTATTTGCTGCTTTTTGTGCACTGAAAAACCTGCCAACATGTGCCCGGAGTGACAATACCCTTGTGAGGGGAAACGGAGGCTGCATGCAACCAGTTACATAAAATGAAAAAAAGCATTTGCAAAGCAATAGGTCTCGCATTTACGCGAGTTTGAGCTATTGGCATTATAAATGACAATGCCTTTTATTTATGTTTTAAAAAACGAAAACAAACAAAAAAGGCATTGTCATTTACAATGTCAATAGCTCAAACTAGCGTGAATGCGAGACCTAATGCATTGGAAATGCTTGTTTGCATTGCAGTTCACTAGTTTAATTGTTGAGTTCCTTGGAGGGGCACTTTGGGCAGGAATGCTCAAGGAGCCATGTTTGTATGACATTTAACAAAGCAAGATAATTTTCATTTTTCCTTCTGTGGGTGAAAAGGGCGTTCAATTCTTTGCTTGCTTTGACTGCGAAAGATGGTGCTCCTAATTGGGATTTGTTCAAGCCTGACACTTTCAGTTGCTGGAGTGTACTGGATCACAGACTTTCTCTAGCAAAGCGGGTAAGATGTTTTCGTTTTCTAAATGTAGGTTTGATTCCTTGCAGTGCTCAATATATTATGCACAGTGCTTTGAATGACATCCTTTGAGACACTTGTAGCCAGTAAAATTCATAAGGACTTCCGTACTGGTGTCCCATTAAGTAGAAGTTGCCTACCGGCTGGGTTTTGCACCTATTGTCATTTGTTTAGGGAGGATATCTGAACTATAGATATAAATGGATTGTGTATTTCAGGCAAGAGAGCACACGTTCAGCTTTTGTTTGTACTTTGTGTGGAAAGCCTAGGCAGGGAAAAATCTATCTGAGACTTGTTTCTTGAGGATTTCACTGAAATAAGTATTTGCCGTTCCTGTGCAAGAATTGCATTTTGGATAACTCCTAAGCAGTTGGTTCTGTTTGTAGGGGCACTTCTCCTAGGTCTGTAGGTCAGGACATAATAATTTGTGCAAATGGCCAGTTTCTACATCGTAACTCTTCTCATTTTTCGGAGGGAGTGTAGGATTTTTGGTGGTCATCTAATCTTTGACCGCAACCAGGCATACCTTATGTGCAAATGTAACAAGACAGACCAAGAGACTGAATAAGTCCTGACAAAGGTCTGACTCAGACATTAATACCCTGGAGAGAGCTATTTCATCCCTTGGGAATTCCAGCATCCAAGAGGTAAGGTTTGAGACAAATGATGGTACTGTGCTGATATTGCTCCAGTTGGAATTGGAAGGAAGTAATGTAATCCAAAGCCTTTACTTATTGTCCAGTAGGCGGTAGTGTTGGGTGGGGGCCATGTCAAAAATGGTGAGAGGGAATCTAGGATCAAAGTAGCTACTACATTAACAGCCACCTGCCTTTTCTGGTGTTTTGATTCTTAGCAGAAGATAGGATAGATTCTGTTCCTCAAGAAGAATAGAAGCCTATCTGTGTGTTAGAAAGGATGTTGTGTTCTTTTGGTGTATTCCCACTTTTATAGATAAGCTGTGTTTTCTATTAGTTTAGCCACATAGCATACACTTGCTATTGTTCTGTAGATTCGGACATTATTTCAGCGGTTTCATGGAAGCACATTTTAGGCAATTTTGCCATGATACCCTTAGTAAATGGGGAATTGGTAATGATTCATGCGTCTTCTGCAATAGGTTGGATAGATATGTTTGTCTTCAGAGAGCCAGGGGGAATGGGTCAGCTGAAGAACCTCATTTTTTGCTATGTGATACTAGTCTCTAAGAATACAGTTACAAAACTGGGAAGAATGTTATAGGATTACTTGTTTCACTTGTTTGGATGCCTGCTGCTGGTTTAAAGTGCTTGTTGTTTCCTAATACCTTTGAGATGAGAAGCATTTGCAGCTATTTGACCTTTACTGTGAAATGAGTGACCAGAGCACCAAAGAGCTTTTGGGAGGGGGCTAAGCCATGGGAGAAAGCTGTGGGGTTTTTAATTTTAGAGATGATTCTGGAGACCTCCTTGTTGAACATGATGCAAAGCCAATGCCAGGGACTAATATTTATTTTATGATTTTTCAATTGGCTGCTTTATAGGTAGGAGTGGACAAGTGTATTGGTTTCTTTTATTTTGGCATAGGTGTTTTCCTCCGCTTATATTCAAGTGCCTTGTTAGTGTCTTTGATTTTTGTGAGCAGGCACTCATTCATTAGAATGTGAAATTTCAGCAACAGTCTTCTGGAAGGGAGTTTCACCATTGTAAGTAGGGTTTCCAAAGGTTCAATTGTCAGTTTTTTATTGGTATGTTATAGAGTTGTTAGATGAAGCTGCTTTTTGAAGTTGTAACTGTCTGGAATCGTGATACTGAAAGGGATGGCAGTATGTGAAGTTATTAGGGTGACTATGAGGGATTTGGGAGACAAATTGGTTGTCTGGTTGTGACAAGTTAAGACAGGTGTGCCCTCAGGAGTGGATACAGAAGGAGCCTCCATAAACCATAAAGTATCCTTTGATGCCAAAATCTGTTTGTTTCACTTATTTGGATAACATAGTCAAATAACAAGTTGACTGTTTTCAAACTATGGGATTCTATTTTTATTTTAAGGTACAGGATTGATTTTCTCTCGTCCTTTACCCATTGCTAATTGAAATGATATAACTGACATTTTCATTCAGGGAGTGTTTCATACCTTTTCTGACCTAAATAGCCCACATGTGGCCCCAGTGGTTCAGTAACTTTAAAATATTTCTCTTAGCAGAACAGCCCTAGCTAATTCGCATTTGTGGCTCTAGCAACATAATTTAAACCAAGATGGGCTTATTTACAAGCCCATTGTGCTGCTGGTGCATCACTTTTATTCCTGCACTGGCAGCACAATGGGCTGTCCCATATTTACAAGGCTATGCAAATACTTTTCCCTTTCACGCATAACTGTGCATGAAAGGGGTGTTCCTTGGGTGTTGCTGTCCATCCATGAAACTTAAAAGACACACAGTTGAAGGACGGAATGCAGAGCAAATCAAATATTCACCCCCAGTCAATAGATCTGGGTTAAATCCATCGTTCTTTTGCTCATCATGCCATCCCAGTTTAGACCCAGCCATATGCAAATCAGTTTTGACCCTGTGCCTCATGGGAACAGTCCAGCCCGAACTGCCAAACCAGGTCCTCCCTGGACCGTAAACAAGCATCCTGGGACCAGTTTCAGGGCATCACCCCTCATCAGCCAGGCTAGCTTGAATCCAGTGACACAGTGAGCCCGGGACCCACGTCAGGGCATACCCGGGGCACTTAGGGCGAGAAAGCACGGCTGCTATCTGTGCACCCGCGCAGGGGAGAAGGGCAGGAATGCCCTGTATCTTGTAGATACCTCACATTCCTGCCCTCTTATTTTGATTCACAGAATTGCAGGAGGAAGGCTTGCTGTGCTGCTGTGTGTCAAAATATTGTAAATAAGGCCAAGAATGTTTAATTAATATAGTAGTGGAAGAAGGGATGTGAAATCAACCTAACACAATCTAAAAGGCTTAGACTATATGCTCTTAATTTATTCTCCATTTGAGGAAGCAACTTGGAGGGCCTGACTCACAAAGGCAATCTGAAACAAAAGTCTAACTTTACGACTTTTGGTATTCACAGAGGTCATTTGCGAGTTGCATCTTTATGTCCGCATTCGGGCTGGAATCTCCGCACCCGGGCCGTACTCTTCGGTTCGGGCCGTACTCTTCGGCTCGAGCAGTACTCTCCATCTTGGGCTGGATGAAGTGTAATCAGTGGGCCAGAATAAAATGTTTTACAAAAAGGAACATTAGGAACGTGTGATAAATTGTAGAGGAGGTCATGAAAATCACTTTGGACAGGGAAAAGGGTGTGCCCGGACACTACATCTTATCCCATAAAAGTTTCCTCCTTTGCATCATGGTACATGCAGTCCATGATTTGCGCTCCCCTCAGTGTTGAGCAGTCCATGATTTGTTCTCCCCTCAGTGTTGACTGTAGTGCGACACTACAGTCAACACTGAGGGTGGCGCAAATCATGAACTGCATGTACCATGATGTAAAGGAGCAAACTCAGTGAATCTTAGGCAAAGATGGAAAGGCTGAGGTGGTCCTATTGGACCTATCTGCATCCTTCAACACTGTGAGTCATTCAGTCCTGAAACAACAACTGGCCGAGATAGGAATTGGGAGCTCTGCTTTCAATTTGCTATGCTCCTTTCTTAATGAAAGGGAGTAAGCAGTCTCTCTTGGTGATTTCCCCTCCTTGCCTTTTTGGCTACCTTGTGGCATTATTACAAGGGTCATCTTTAGGTCCCAAGTTATTTAACATATACATGGGTCCCCTTTCAAAACTGTTCATGACCTTTGGATTCTTGACAACCTCCTATGCTGCTGATAACCAAATCACGGTATCTAGCACTAGTAACACAGAGGAAGTGGCCTCTCGATTCAACAACTTTATGAGAGCGATAGTCATCTAGATGAGCAACCATGGTCTCGAATTGAACTCTGAAAAAACAGAAGTGCTCCTTTTTGGAAGGGAAACTTCCTTCTGAAATAATGCATGGTGGCCGCAGACTCTCAGTGATCTCCCAAGGTCAGTATTGGAAGTACGGAATGTAGGTATCATCTTTGATTCCAAACTGACTTTCATAGATCAGACCAACAAACTGTCATCTTCATGCTTCTTCATTTTAAAAACATTGAAGATCTGTTTATTTCCTAAGACCTGCAGAAACAGTTACAACCTTCCTTTTTCTATTGAGGCTGGACTACTGCAACGCTCTTTACATCGGGGCGCAGCAAGGCATTTTGAAAAAAACTCCAGGGACTTCAGAATGCAGAAGTCCACCTCCTTAAGAATATCATGAAATATGAACCAGTCTTGAAAGCTTTGGAGGAGATACACTGGCTCCCCATCAAACAGAGAGTAGTTTTTAAAACGCTCTGTACAGCACATTAAGCGCGTAATCCTACAGGGCTCGACTCTCTCAAGAAAAAATTCTCCTGGTCCTACCTTAATAGATGTCTTCGATCAGCACTTTTGAAAAAATTATTCGTACCTACAATATCCAAAACGTACTGGGGAGGCAAAAGTTTTGTTCATGCTATTTTCCAGCTCTGGAACCAAATGTCGACACATTTGAGAAGTCAATCAAATCTGCTGATATTTAGAAAGCATCTCAAAACTTGGTTATTTGGTCTTTCTCTCTAGATTTCTGTCATGAGTCCTCTCGCTTTTAGGCAGTATGTTATGCAATTATTAGTCTGATTACATTTGGTGGCATGCCTAGCACCGAAAGCATTTCCAAAAGGCTTAGCCTATCTACCAGATCAAATGCTATCAAAAATATCTATAAAAGAAGTATAAATTATCTGGGATTTAGAACAAACATTTCTCAAATAATGTTTGTCTATAGTAATATTGTCAATTACAGAATGTTTGGGTCAAAAACTCGATTGTTACAGAGGAATAATTTCTCTCACATATGCCCAGCAAAGATTGTTTCTTTTGAATCAGGGAGACTGATATTTCTATTGTTTGTGGGGATGGTGCTGTGCTTTTTCCTAAACAAGGGTACTACAATAATCCCTGTCCAGGAACTTTGAATGTGTCTTGTTGTATAGCAGAATGAGAACAAAGGAACTAAATTTTTTTCCCATGCCTCTGAATTTCCTTTTAGTTCTACCACCAAAATTAGATCTGTACTCATGTCTAGCACTTACAATAAAAGTTAATATTTGTTCACATATTAGGGAGCGATCAGCTCATGGTTCTGTTTTTGGGAAAGAGAGGAATCAATAGCTGTTTCTTCACCAGGTTGACTATGTTCATAGCATGTAACTTAGTGAGGTAATCACTAGGATAGATTCAACAAAAGTGATCTTCTTTGCCTAACCGTTTAATAGTACTATACTCCAACAATGCCTTGTGTTTCTTGCCATTGTAGTTTGATGTAAGTCTTGACAATTCTGATTATATGCTTCCATTTTAAAACATTTTAATGTCTTTCCATTTTTCTCGGGTTATTAAGTATTGAAACAATTTTTTCAAGTCAGCTTATTTATCTCTACTGTGTTTCTGTTGTACACTCAATTCCCTTTATTATCTTTGATATACCTTTCTCATATTCCGTAATTAGATCCTGCTCAACAACCTTTGATACATCCAAGCTAACTACTGCCTTCTTTTTGAAACTGTTTATATTGGTAATGTTTCAGTGCAATCAACCATGTTTTTGGTAACCCATTCTGACCATTAATAAATTTCCAACGACTATTAAAAAGTGTGTTGCAGCCAAAGTTCAAGGACTTGAAGAATATCGTGGTCACTACATTTAAAGTTTAACACTGTTACCTCTGAAATTAGACTGAATAATTGATAATTTGAGATTATGTAGTCTATTTTTGAATAACCTGTAAGGCTTCTCCTAGTCAGTATGGCAGGTATATCAGGCTTGACTTCTTCATTATTTATAACTTAACCTATAAATTTGTAAGAACTCAAGAAGCTGTTTGCTATGTTTGTAAGGTTTACAATTTTTTGGTAACAATGATTAGGGTATGTTCCATCCTTCTTCTAAGACATCGTAATCCCTACGGTGGTGCCTGAGCAGGCACCGCCCCTATTGTAAGTAATATGATCTGACCGATGGTCAGACAGGCTTCTTGATCCTGTCAGAATCATAGGCCGGTCCCTCCGACCAATGCGGTTCGACAGACTGCTTCATAATGCGCCGGATGTCGGTCTGATTGCCACCAATGGCCTAATGAGGCCCAATGTGTAAAGATTTAGCCTAGCAACCCTTTTTCACCTCTACATCCCTCACCCTTCTGCAAGAACATTTTGTTGTGTATGAATGTTCTTGAGTGATATCAAAGGTACCCAAGACTGGGGAACAGTGTGTATTGTCTGTGTTCTCCAGACCAAATGCCTGTTAAGAAGACCATCGTGAAGAAACTTACCACTTGGATGCGGCTGGTGTATACCCTGTCTCAGGAGACTGGGGACTCCTTTTACCATCTTCTTACATAGGATTCCTTTAGTGCAGATTCAAACCTATGTACCCAATTTCAACTGTCATTATATTCACCTGTGTGAATTGAGATGCAAGAAAACTTCTAAGTCAGAGTTTTAAAATCAATCAAATCATGCTTGTGCAGGACAATCTATTCCAGTTGTGGCTCAGCCTACCCTTTGACTCTGGATCAACTGATCAGTGCTGAAAAACACGTATGAGAGACTTTTAACATTTCAGTATCCTCCATACATTTACATTGGCTCCCCACTGACACCCCAGTTGCGCAATTGGATTAAATAGGAAGCAATTCGGTGCTTTCTTTTTTTTCCTCTAGTATTTTTTGTATCTGCTTAATGGTTTTGTATTGTGTGCATATGAAACTTACTATGGACATTATTTTATTTAGCTCTTAACTTATTATTTCTCTTTGATTATTAATATGTGAACCCTCAACACTCTGACAGAATCAAGCCTTTCATGCTGTCCATGCTGTCCTTGCTACCCAAAGCTGAGCCAAGAGCACACAAAGGAGGCCATCGGTTTCACTCTTTTTTTTGAGAAGCAATAACGACCTGTCTAGTAACTCTGAGATGAATATACCCAGTGGTAAGCAAACAAGAACCAGATGAGTCAGGTCATCTCCAAGTAACCACCTAGGAAATCCACATGCTGAATACATTCATAAATCAACCAAACAAATAATGAATCGATGCCTAAAGAAAAAGGGGGAAGGAAATGTCCTTTGCGGTCCTTTGAGTGACTGCTGGGTATAAGCATGCATGAGAACTGCAGAATGACTTTGCAGCTTGTCCACTATGCTTTGCTTTCTGTATTTGCTTTTCCGAAAAAACACAAGTGCAATCCTATTCACTTAATTTCACTTAATTTACAACTGTGTGATGTGAATTCTTTCCAGTTAAAAAAGGGTTATAGTAGCTTTAACTACCTTTAGACACTAATGCCAATAACTAGGTCATCAGAGAACAAAATATATTCAACAAGCATGTTACTAGCAAAAAGAACAGGTCTGCAAGAGCTAACTGCTGTCTCCTCTGCTGGTGTTGCGATGTGCAATCTGCCAGTAAATCTTATGTTTGTCATTATGGTTATAATGTATTGGGCTCAGTCTGTTGTGTTGTAGTTGTCTATCACATACACGGCTGCGCATTCACTAACTTGTTGTCATTATGTTTTCAGCTCCTTCCAATGCTCTGAACTATCTATCAAAGTGGAATTGAATCCTGAAATAGGTGAGAAGGTGTGCTTATGTGCTAATGGCAGGATGCTCAGGTGCCATGACCTACAACATGAGCTGCTACACTAGGCCAAAACCTAAGTGAAATCATGCTAACTTACATCCTCTTGTGCTGGTTTCCTCAAAACAAATTCTGGGCCCAGTGGCATAGCAAGGGGGGGGGGGCGATCTGCCCCAGGCAGCACGAGTTGTAGGGGCGGAGGCTGGCGGCCCCCTGCTCTTACTTGTGGCCATCGCAGGGCTGCAGGAATCGCTAGCACCCCGCTCTTATATTTGTCCACTGCAGGCGGAAAATGCAGGGGCTGCCATGGGCGGTTTAAGGCCTAGCTATGCCACTGTCTGGACCCTGTCCTGCTTGAAAAAGAAGGCCACAACTGATATGGCTCTCTTTCAATATAGAGCTCCTTGTGATCCTGTGCGAGTTTCACTTTTCCAGGTGCACATAAGAACAGGTGAAAGAGCCACAAGAACAATGTTGATGGAGGCTGGAAAAGACATGAGTGAATAAAATTCATGGAGCCTACAAGCAGTAGCGTAGCAAGGGGGGGTGGGGGCATTCCGCCCCGGGTGGCACAAGTTTTTGGGGCGGCAGCACTTTTACCTGCCACCACCCCCCAATCCGCCCGCTCTTACCTGTGGGCGGGGCGGCAAAGCCAAGGACTGCCACGGGTGGCTAAAGGTCTAGCTATGAATAATATCTAGAGGTACCCCCTAAGAGTAATTTGTAGGTCTGGGAGAAGGGGGGGAAAAAAACAACAGTATAAGCTACAAAAGTGCTCCCACTTGACCTATGTCTAATTCAATGTTGGCTTAGAAAAGCTCACTGGGCTGCCCTTTGCTTTATCCATACAGTAATTACAGCATTGTTTTATTCAAATACATACTTATTTATTAAGTTCTTTTTTTTAAATTCGAAAAACATTTCTTTTGTATTATTTTTTAGTCTTTTATGTACTATATTGTGATATAAAATTCATAATTTTGACGTTTCAAAATCATTTTGTACATGATTTACACAAGAAACCCCGTATTGTAAACAGCTTTTCACCACAACTACCTCACATCACAGCCAGACATGCCGTAGTCATACATACACACTTCACACACATCCCACACCCAGCTTATAAGGCATACCTATTTCTAATCATGGAGAGAACCCTTCATTTATTGTCCATGATTATGTTGCCAGCTGGGGATCCATAAAGTCGACGCACGTTTCAGTGGCTAAAAGAGATTTGCATCCACCTTCTTCAGGACCTCTCTTTGTAGGCGAAGTGCTTTTCGAATTTTAAAAAAATGAACTTAATAAATAAGTATGTATTTGAATAAAACAATGCTGGTCTTCAGTGCTCTTCTTGCACTGGTTCACCTGTGGCTGCCCATCACCAATGCAGGCACCCTTGCACTATGGTGAAAGCGTGTGTGCAGTAAGGGCAGGATTGGAATACCTGCCTGCACAAACCAATCCTATGAGGCAGAATGCATCACGCATAGAAAGAGAAAGTAACGAGGAGAAACTAATATATTTCTCCTTCTCATGCCTCTCTGTGGTAGAAATATCATTTATTGCAATTCCAGCTTTACAAACCTCAGTTAATCTGCATGAAACCCATGGGTGGATGCATGGGAAAGCCTACGCTCCAACTATGAAACGTCTACAACAAAGAAATGTAACGCAACAATGCACAAGCATTGCCTTTCTCGACAAAGCCATGCAAATCACACAAATCATGCCTTGCATGGCTTTGAAAATCTCAAATAAGTCTTTAAGTTACCCTGCATCACCTTGAGCAAAGAAAAGCCAAGTAAATCTGGTCAAGGGAGTTTAAATGATTTGCTCTGATTCGCAAGATGTTGCACCAAGGCGGGGTCTCGTACCAGATTCCCCAGATTCTATGTGGGCAGCAGACGCTGTTATAACATAGCCTTCCTTTGCTACTCTAGAAAAGATGCCAATGCACCCAGCTCATCCCCACCTGATTGCTCAGTTAAAAAATGCAGCATTTGGAGCACAGTGAGTGGGAGCAAATTCTATGATGAAAACAAGACCCGAACTACTAATGCCCATTGCCACCACATGCACAGCACTGCAGGGGCATAGCAGTTGCCATGCAGGCGCGTTATTATGGATACCACACATTACCTCTACGTCCCTCGTCCTCGACCCAGTCATCACTAATGAGGTATTCCACTTGACAGGAAACAAAACAGGAAACGCTTTTAGGCTCCACCCACCCTCCTGCCAGGGGCTATAAGTACATAGCCAACAGAAAGCACATCCTGTTTTGTTTCCTGTCGGTGGACCTGACGGGGGACGCTTGGGTAGGTGCTGGGCACTTACCTGCTTCGTGTTGTCCTGTGGTTTCCTCCTTTGCTGGGCTCTGGGGGTGCTCATGGACCTTCGTGGGAGCTGTTTGAGTCAGGCTGCTTGGCTTCCTGGACTCCTTCGGATTTTTGGTTACTGGTACTGCTGGGCTGCGCTGGTTTCCTGGAGTCCTGATGTCGGGTGAGTCTTCCTATGCGGCGCGTCCTTTGGGCTGTGGCTGTGGTCCCGCCAGTTGGCCGCTGCAGCTTGCTATCTGGAGCATGGGGGTAGGCTCTAGGGCCCAGTGTGTTCCGAGGAGCTGGGGAAGCACACCATGGGCTTTGGTTGCGCTCCTCCTGCCTTGGGCCTGCCTGCGCCTCTTTCACCGGTTTCTGTGGAGCGTCCGGGTTGGGTTCCGGACGCTCCGTGTGCAGCGTGTCTTTGAGAGCACTCGGGTTGGGTTCCGAGTGCTCCGTTTCTGCTTCTCTCGTGCCGCTCTGGCTCGGGCATTATGGAGCGCCCGGTTTGGGGTCCGGACGCTCCGTGCACAGCTCTTCGTTGGGGAACACCCGGGTTGGGCTCCGGGTGCTCCGTTTTGGTTCCTTCTCGTGCCACTATGCCGCAAACGTTGTGGAGCGCCCAGGTTGGGCTCCGGGTGCTCCGCTGCTCGTGTTCTGTGCGGGCGCCTGGGTTGGGCTCCAGGGTGCTCCGGGGCTTTCGGGCAGGTTGGCATCTTGTTCCCGGCATCCTCGTGGGTGCTAGACGCCGGGGCTGGGCTCTCAGCGTGCATTCGGCATTCGGCGGCCGTGTTTGCTGGAGTTTTGTGGCTTTGGTTGGCCACGCCCCCTCCCGCCTCGCTTCTGGGTTGTGCTCAGCTGTTTGGCATGCCAGTTGATTCGGGGGCAGTTTCCGGCTTGTTTTTTGTTTAAATGGAGGGGGGGTCACTTACTGGTCTGTTCCTACCTCTGTTGGTTGTGTGCGCTGGGTCCTGTTTTTTGGTGTTCGTGATGGGGAAACATCAAAAGAAGCGAAGGCATGTGTCTCCTGTTTCCTCTTCTTCTTCCCCAGCGGACAGTGGGGATTCTGTCCCTCCGGTGAAGCGGGCCAGGTTGGATGACGGCAGGTTGAAGCGCCTGATTTTGGAGACTTTGTCTGATCTGAGGTCCTCCATGAAGTCTGTTGGGGTTCGTTCTGCTGGAGGTGTTGGTCTGTATTCGGACATTTCTTCCTCGGATTCTTCTGATGCCTCTTCCTTGGGTGCAGTGGATCTCAAAGGCAAATATGTTTCCAAGGAGTTATTGCCTGACCTTCTTTCTCATGTACGTGTGAACATGGGGTTTCCTGATGATGCTGTGGCCAGTACTTCCATGGATGCTGTTCTGCCGCAGTTTCGGAAACCTGTTACTACTTCTCTTCCTCTTCATCCCTTTGTGATGGATGTCCTCTTGAAAGAATGGAAGGATCCGGATCACATCATGTTGCCACGCTTTATGTCCAAACTGTATCCTTTGCAGGACATGGAGGAGTCGTTTCCTGAGTCAGTGCATGTTGATTCCATTGTCGCCAGTTTGGTGGGTCGTCCCTCTATGGCGGATGATAATATTCTACGTGATGGGGTGGATAAGAAAATTGACTCTGCGTTGAGGAAATCTTATGCTGGCTCTCACCTTGCTATCCGTTCTGGTGTATATGGGGCTTATGTCGCTCAATCACTGTTGACTGACTTTAAGACTTTGTTTTCCACCATGCAGGAGGGGGGCAGTTGTCCGGATTTGCTGGAGTCCATGGAACGTCAGGCTGAATTTCTCTCGGACATTGCCTTTGATTCTGTGCGTGCTTCTGCCTTGTCCTATGGTTCCTCTATTGCTGCTCGTCGCAACTTGTTGCTGAAGGGTTGGAATACGGACGCCGAGCAGAAATCCATGGCTTTGCGCTTGCCCTTTACTGGCCCTCGTCTTTTGGGGACGCCCTTGAGGATAAACTTCACAAGGTGTTCAAGGAGCGGAAGCATTCCTTTTCCTTCCATCGACAGCCTTCTCGTAAGCATTTTTCTTTCTCTCATGCCAAGACCTTTCGTCAGCCTTCCAGGTTTCAGCAGTCCTCCTTTAAGGGCCCAAGAGGTGCTGGTAGGGTTTCCCCGGAAGTTCCAGAAGAAGCCCCCCGAGATGCTGGACAGGGGCCGCAGCGTTCCTGACTATGCCGCCCCCGAGGTTGGTCACGCTGGTATTGCGCCAGCGGTTGGTGGGAGGTTGCAGTTGTTTCTTCCTGCTTGGCGACGGACAACCTCCGATCAGTGGGTGCTGGATGTCCTGGTCCAGGGGTATCGGATCGAGTTTCTGTCCCTTCCTCCTCCCTCGGGCGTGGTGCGGACTCCGACGCCCTTGAACCAGTCTCGGCGTCAGTCTTTGGTGGACGGTGTTCGCACTTTGCTCTTGAAGAAGGCGATTGTGCCCGTCTCCCGGTTGGAGTGGGGTCTGGGGACCTATTCGATTGTCTTTCTTGTTCCGAAGGTCACAGGAGGTTTTCGGATTGTCATCAATCTCCGGAGTCTGAACTTGTCTGTCCGGAAGATCCCCTTCAAGATGGAGACCTTGCAACGGGTGATACCTTTGATTCAGGCCGGCTGGGTGTTTGCTACACTGGATCTCCAGGACGCTTATCTTCATGTGCCTGTGGCTCTGGAGGATCAGAAGTTCCTGCGCTTCTGCCTGGAGGGTCATCATTGGCAGTTCTGTGTCCATCCGTTTGGTCTACGGTCCGCTCCCCGCGTGTTCACCAAGGTGGTGGCTCCCTTGGTGGCCCATCTTCACCTCCTGGGTGTGTCGGTGTTTCCTTACTTGGACGATTGGCTGCTCCAGGCTCCTTCCTCCACGGTCCTGTCTCAGCACCTGTCCTTGACCATCCGTACGCTAGAGCTGCATGGGTTTCTCGTGAACTTTCCGAAATGCCAGCTGCTTCCTGCAACTCGGTGGTCTTTCATAGGGGCCGTCTTCGATTTGATCCTGGGCAAGGTGTTCCTTCCGGACTCCCGGCTTCTGCGGCTTCAGTTCCTGTTACGGAGGTTGTTGTCCCAGGCTGCGGCTCCCCTCCTTCAGTGGCTCGAGGTTCAGGGTCATATGGCTGCGACTGTCTTCACGGTGCCCTGGGCCAGGGTTCATCTTCGGCCTCTGCTGTGGCATCTTCAACGTTTTGTGCCTTTTCCGGTTCAGGACTATGCTGTCTCTGTGCCGGTGTCTCTGGAGGTTGTGTCCGCTCTCCAGTGGTGGCTGGATTCCTCCAATCTCTCCAAGGGAATGTGGATTCACCTGCCTCCTCCTTTGGTGTTGACGACGGATGCCAGTGCGTCAGGTTGGGGGGCGACTCTGGGTCAGTGGGCTGTTCAGGCTCTTTGGCTCCGGTCGGAGTCCCGACGGTCCTCCAATTGGAGGGAGCTGTCTGCAGTGGACCGTGCTCTTCGTTTCTTCCAGGGTCGTCTGCTGGGGTGCAATGTCCTGGTTCGGTCCGACAACTCAGTTACTGTGGCTTACATCAACCACCAGGGCAGTACTCGCAGTCCTTCATTGAATCTGGTGGCCTGTGCAATTGCGGGTTGGGCGGAGTGTCATCTTCTGGCCATCTCTGCTCAGCATATCAAGGGTGTGGACAATGTGGTGGCGGATGCCTTGAGCCGCAGGTTTCTGTCTTCTCTGACCCTGTGTCTCTCCCCCAGGATTTTCCGGCTGCTCTGTCGGAGGTTCAGGACTCCCCAGCTGGACTTGTTTGCCTCGAGGACCAATGCGCAGCTTCCCCTCTTTTGTTCCCGGACTCCGGAGTTGGGTGCTTGGGGGGTGGAGGCGTTATCTCTCCGGTGGCCCCCTTGGTTGCTGTACGCCTTCCCCCCTTCCCCTGATTCCGGCCTTCTTGCTGAAGGTCCAGCGGGTGGGTGCCCAGGTGGTGGCTGTCTTGCCTCACTGGCCTCGGAGGTCCTGGTTCCCGTTGTTGTTGAGCCTGGCGGTGGGTCCTCCTTGGATTCTTCCCCGCTACCCATCTCCCCTGAGGTCACCCTCTCCCTCCCTCCTGGTCCCTCTCACCCTGGCGGTCTGGAGGTTGGACGGCTGTCTCTTGGGGTCCGGGGTTTGCCTGACCACCTCATCACTGTGATACAGGGCTCCCGTAGGCGTTCCACTTTATCCTCCTACTCAAATCATTGGGCTTCTTTCTTCTCCTGGTGTTCGGGGCTTGGTCTGTCTCCCACCTCTTGCCCTATCGCTTCTATCCTTCAGCTTTTTCTGGATGGGTTTCAGAAGCACTATGCATTGTCTACTCTGAAGGGGCAGTGGGCTGCTGTTCGGGCATTCCGGGATCCGGCTTCGCTCCCGTCTTCGGATGGGTTGTTGGTTTCCCGGCTGTTCCGGAGTTTCTCTCTGTCCTCTCCTTCTACTCGTTCTTCGGTTCCTCCTTGGGATCTTTCCTTAGTCCTGGGTGCTCTGCAGTCCTCTCCCTTTGAGCCCTTGGAGTCTGTTGACCTTAAGTTTCTCTCTTTTAAAGTGGCTTTTTTGGTTGCTATTACTTCTGCTCGGCGGTTGGGTGAGCTCATTGCCTTGCGTTGTTCTCCCCCCTTTTTACGTTTCTTGGATGACGCGGTGGTCCTTTCTTTGGATCCTGGGTTTGTTCCAAAGATTTGTCCTCGTTTTCATTCCTCTCAGGAGTTGATTCTTCCTTCTCTCTGTCCTTCTCCTTCCTCGCCTGCTGAGTTGTTGCTTCACTCTCTAGATGTGAAGCGTGCATTGTCTATTTATGTTGCACGCTCTGCAGGGTTTCGTTCTTCCGACTCTCTCTTTGTGACCTTTGGTCTGGCTGGTCGAGGTAAGGCTGCCTCCCGTCTTACTCTGGGTCGCTGGATCAAGGCTGTTATTTCTCTGGCATATCAGGGCTCTGGTTTGCCTTGCCCTTCTGGGGTTCAGGCCCGTTCCACTAGGGGTGTTTCTGCTTCCGGTGCTGCTTTTCATGGGGTTTCCCTTGATGAGATCTGTCGGGCTGGGACTTGGGCTTCTGATTCTACTTTTGTGAGGCACTATCGTCTGAATTGTGCTCTGTCTGTCCGAACCAATTTTGGTTGTGGTGTGTTGCGTGCTGTGGGGTTGTTCCCCCCCCCTGATTCTGTGTGTTTAATAAAGTTTTTTCACTTGCTGCACTCCACTTTTGTGTTCGGTCCCTGTTCTCTGTGTGGTTTGTCAAAGGCCTGCTTGTGGGGTTGCTTTGGTAAGCCTCATTAGTGATGACTGGGTCGAGGACGAGGGACGTAGAGGTAATGCTATGATTACTTACCGGTAATCCCCATTACTCTTAGCCCTACTCGTCCTCGACCCAGTCATGCTTCCCACCCACCCTCCCTGTTCAGGCCTTTGTTGCTTGGTATGTCAGGATGTGCTTTCTGTTGGCTATGTACTTATAGCCCCTGGCAGGAGGGTGGGTGGAGCCTAAAAGCGTTTCCTGTTTTGTTTCCTGTCAAGTGGAATACCTCATTAGTGATGACTGGGTCGAGGACGAGTAGGACTAAGAGTAATGGGGATTACCGGTAAGTAATCATAGCATTAGTTGGGTAGGTAGGTAAATAATGTATTTTGTACATTATAAAATCTATTCCAATATTATGTTACAAACACAACATAATGATTTAAAAACATGTGCTCATGTTGGCGGCCCCATTACAGAAACTATAAAGCTTGATGATGTAACGAGACTTCTAATCAGCTAATCTTTTTATTATTAAACTATGATGACAGTTTCTGGTTATTTCTTAACTTTTGGAAATGTCTGTATATATTTGACATAGCCAGTGCTTCATTTGAGCCCGTAGTTTTTGGTGCTGTGCACCACTTATTTTGTCAACACCGGCAATTATGACAGTCTGCCTTACGGTGGCACTTTTTGCCTGATTTAGAGATGAGCACAACCACAGCTGTTTACTATTTTAATATGCAATGAAATGACTAATATCTGCCGCCCAAGATATTCTTATAGCTTTTAGGGCTCGGAATAGTCTGGATTGTCAAACTTGTAGGAGAGTGATGGTTGTTAGTGGTGCTAGTGCCATCATTGGTAGCGTTGGTAGGGGCAATGGGTGCTGCAAGTTGCAGTGGCCTCCTGGTTCGGGTCTTGGCAGTAAAAATGTTTTGCTAATTAAGCCCTGGCCATATCAGTTATCTTTCTTCCATCTGCCTTCGAGCATAATTTAACCACTAGGCAAAGGTTGAACAATCTCCTGACTGAAAAATCGGGCACACATATCTAGTAACATGCAGTTTTAAATGTTTGGAGGGAGGGGAGTTAAAAAAAGAAAATTATGTCTAAAAGGAACCATGCCCACTTATAACGGAATTATGAGTAATTTCGGGCAATTCGTCTCCCCCAGGCCACCTTATGGATAACGTCATCGATACCTCCGCAGGGTAGAAATATGTAATCTTTTTCAGCAATAACATGTGAGATCAAGTGTTTCTGCAATAATTCCAGCACGATTCCCCTAGGTGTTTCTGAAGAATTCTGCTATTTGCAAAATCTCTAGGTGAGACACCAAAACATGTAATCACGTTGGGGCCAGTAACTTCCAATACATCTCCGAATGTAATTACTGAGGTGACTTTAAATGAGGTCATTAGTCAGTCAGCGGGATCTAACAAATGAAAGCCATCCACTGGTTGAAGCACAGGGTCTGGAGACAGAAAAAAATTGATTACAATGCCACAGTGATAACGTCCCATTGTCACCTACCACTCCAAACAATTACTCATTTTACCTCGTAGGATGCCCACACATCTTCCATAATTTTGTTTTAAAGGTGTATTTAGGAGTGTTCAGCCACTTATTTGTGGGACTTACAACCTTGCACATGCTTTGATATGTAGAAATATGCATTTAAATATAATTCGAATTTACTTTTTATCGTGCCTTTCTTTTTTGGTTCCCTAGCACTGGAATGTATTATATGTCTATGGAGCTAGTTGGCATTGTCTTGTTTTGCTGGATTAAGGTTTTCACTTACTTCTTAAAGTTTTGATTGTTCCTTGAAATAGGCCTGTCTGACAAACAGACCGAGGGACAGTTTGCCTTGGTTTAAAAGATACACTGGGAAATGTATGAATTCTAGTGACTGCATCTCCTTCTGCATTGCCCTCTACTTTGAAATGTGCAGTGGTTTGTTTTCAAACGTTCACGTCCTTTGAGAGCTCAACCTGCAGTTGTCTGTGTCGGAGATACTGCTAGTGTTACCAGCTCAGTTTACACAGACCCGCTCCAGCCTCCACCATCTGTGCCAATTACAAGCTATAATAACTGAAACGAATGCAGAAAGTAATCAATTTTAATTGGGTTTGGCGATTGTACATTACACCTTCTCATATCGTCGTGTTTTCTTCTGCTGTGAACATTACTAGGTTCCTAGCAGTTTAAAAGGTGTTATTTTTTTCCAACGGGAGGGCATAAGAGAAATCCTTCAGAAAATAGGTCTCCAAAGAATACAACGCATGTAGAGTGTAGAGCTAAATTGTCAGAAAAGTTCCAAGTCAGAGAAAATGTTAAGGGGATTGTTTCATGCAAAGCTGAGTTTCATAAATTGTTAATCATTTTAATGTTAGTCAGAAAATGTAAGCAGGTCCCAGTTGACATTTTTTATCGCAAATAGGATTAAGGCTTTAATTGGATTGTTGTCTGGTAATTATTCAAGTGCGAAAATTGAGATAAAATTGATTTAGGAAAACAGCCAACAGGGCGTTTTAAGATTTCTTTATCCTTCCGAGCTGAATTTAACAGCACCTTTAGTTTTCACTGATAGCCACCGTGATATGATGAGATATCAGCATCGAATACTTCAGTAAGGACAGATGGAGTGGCCAGGATTCAATGTTCCAGGGGCTCAGACACTGCACATATCGGTTACATTTTTGCTGCCCATGCATACTGCATGATATTTATGTCACTGTTGCTTGATTCACTCATAGTCCGTTATATCTTCCGTGTAATTGCCTTAGCAGACAAAGAATACAGAAAGTATTCAACGCTATGAATTAGGCTCATCCTTGTACTCTCATTGGTCCACAGTACTGATGTTTTCGTTTTTCACACGTTCAGAATTTTGATTATTTTACTTCCTAAAGAATAAAGTCTACCTTTGGCTTTGAAAAAAATATCCAAGATCATAAAAGATCTCCCTGCCAAAGTGCAGTGCATGCATTTGTTTATTTTAAAACGAGTGTTAATTTTACATCTTTTTGGCTGCATTGTCAAACCAGCAGTCATGCATTTGGTGTTGGTCGGGGGATTTGTGGGTGCAATGAGGATCACCGAAAATACCGAATTATCTGCTAGTGTCTATGACCACGCCAACAAAACGTGGAATATTAGCAACAGAGAACTATTTCCACGATATGTGTAGTTAATGTCAGTCGCGGCTCCTGGAGGGAGTGCTGCAGGGCGGTGGGGGCGGGGGGGTAGTAAACTCCGGCATACGGCCGAACGGAGGTAAGTACATAAATAAATAAATACAACTAATTACATTGCGCGCGCTGCAACGCCAAATGGCGATGCGGCGCGCGCAATGTAATTCGTTTTATTTATTTATTTATGTACTTACCTCCGTTCGGCCATATGCCTGAGTCTACTAACCCCCACCCTGCCCCCGCCCTGCCCCGCCCCACCGCCCCGCCCCACCGCCCCGCAGCACTCCCTCCAGGAGCCGCGATTGGTTAATGGATAATGTTTTATGCGCACAGCGTACATCTGACTACTAGTTTTGCTAAGCTAATAAAGCCTATATTTAGATAGTTTAGCTCTGTTTAGGACAGACGTTCAAACCACGAACCTGGCTGCACCATTTAGCTGTGGGCTAGGTTTGGGGCCATATTTATCAATGAGTTGCTTCGCGCTAGTGCCACGCAACGGGGCCAAGAGTGACACAACTCATAAGTTAGATTTATCAAGCCGCGCAAGGACCCCTTGCAAGGCCCTGAGTGGCTTGATAAATCTATGTAACACCACCATAAAGGTGTCACCCTCGCTGACTGCGACTATCTTTTGCCGGTGGAATGATAGTAGGGGACTCTGCTGTGGAATGGGAAGATAAGCATATCCCAGTCTAGAAAGAACATCAGACTGTAACTGCTTGGTGCCTGAGTGATAGGTGATGATGAAATTGAACCCACTAAAGAAATGCAGCCATCACATTTGACAAGGGGTGAGAGCCCTAACGGATCTAAAGAATTGTACATTTTTAGGTTCTGAGAATATTGTGACTGTATGTTTAGCCCCCTGTCGGTAATGCCTCCATCCAGTAAATACCAGTTTGATAGCCAGAAGTTCTCTTTCAGCCACATATAGTTTTGCTTCGCTGGTAGAAGTCTTTTGGAATAAAAGGCTATGGGATGCATGTGGCCAGTTCTTCGGTTCTTTTGAGATAAAGTTCCTCCTACAGCTACCTGTGAAGCATCGGTTTTGACTTAATAGGGCTGGTCTGGATTGGGATGCTGAAGAAATCGGTGCAGTGGTGAATTTAGTTTTTAACAGTTGCAATGCCTGATTGGCTTCTGAAGACCATGCGAGTGATTGCTCCTTTTTTAGCAGCTGTGTTAGGGGCGCAACTATCTCTGAAAAGTGCGGGATGAAACAACAATAAAAATTGGCAAAGCCAAGTATCTGTTGACATTTATTGGAGTTGGCCAATTGGTAATGAATCCTACCTTTTTGGGGTCCATAGTGATGTCTGTCAGAGATAAGTGATACCCCACAAACTCTACTAACTGTACATGGAAGGAGCATTTGTCTAATTTGCCAAAGAGAGCATTTTCCCTAAGGCGCTGCCAGATGGCGCATACATGCTGTACATGTTCTTGTTCTGAGTTTGAGTGAATCAGAATGTCTTCTATGTAGACGATTACACAAACATCTGAAAATTCCCTCAAGACCTCTTTAATGAAATATTGAAATGCTGCCAGAGCATTACATAGCCCGAAGTGCATAACAGTATACTCATATCTCTAGTAGTTCATCTAGATTGCGTACATATTGAGTTTCAGGTTCTGTTAACACGTAAACTCTACTGCAGGGCAGCGTTGTTCCCGGGAGGAGATCTATGCAGCAATCAAAGGCTCTGTGTGGGGGCAGTTGGGTGACTTTCGCGGGGTCAAAATCATCTTGAAAGTCCTGGTATTCTTTGGGTAGTTTAAGGTTTCTGGTCCTTGGACCAAGGCTCAATGCAGAGATATTCCTACCTCTGGAGCCTCTTGGTAGCAGGAAGTAATGCAGAATGGTGAGTCCAAAGTAACAGTGGTGTGGGGCACTGGAGCCCTCTTAGGTTGATATATATTGTAGACCTTATTTTGGAAGTGACCATTGTAAACCTTATGTGGAGAGGGGGGATATTAAGGACCTCTGGGAGAAAAATTAAGAACTGCTTGAGACAGTGTCAAGTCTCACCTGAAGACAAGCCTCAAAAGTGTGCTCCTGACTTCATAAGGTTACTTATGTGTCAGGGGTATATCATGGAATGGAAGCTAACATGGCATCTGTGGCTCCCAGTGAGAAAGAGGTTCAGGATCCAAGTGTGCAACCATTGGTCTCGTAACCATTTCAAGATGATGGTAGTTGACTCTGTAGGGAATAAGGGCCGTACTTATCCATGATAGAGAACAGGTTCCCCTTCCGGGTCACAATAATCAGAACAGCATAAATGGGCTATGATTCCAGATGGATTTAGCCTGGCAGCTGTGCATAGTGGTGGGCACCCTTGCTCTTAGTTATAGTTCACACCTGGCTCCCTTGTATTTCACCTTTGTTGTTTTTATGTAATCCTTTGGGTAGTTCTCTTTCAGCAGGATTGCTGTGTGACTTATATCTCCAATTTCCTCACTCAACTCTAGTCATCCTGGAAACTTTAGTATCCACCCTGTTAAAAAGCTGGCCTATAGTCTTCAGGAGGTGAGTTGCAATTCTAATGTCGAAAGTCTAAAATTGCATACATATCTAGTTTGTTAAAATCCGTAAAACCCATTGAAACATGATTTTGTAATATCTTTTATTTACAGATACTGAATGGGACTCAGAACATTACGTATTCTCTTGTTTCTCACATTCTGTTTTCTTCTCCCCTGTTTACTCAGAACTTGATTCTAACTAAGTGCTTGTGATGATAATGTCTGTACCAAGAACCTTGAGCGTTAGGAAGGCATTGGCCCATCTGCTTGGTTTCTAATACTACCTAATGTCATGATGGGTAGTATGAGAGCTGTGAATGTCGATTACTCAACAAAAATATTATGATGTATGGGGGGTCATTGAGAACATCAATGAGAAAAATAAAACATTTTTAGGAAGGTGGAAAGTCATGGAGTGGCAGAAGGACCAGTCCCTCTGGGTTTTCACTTTGAAGGCCAGAACAAACTGAACTGAGGCATCTAAAACTAGCCAACTGCTTTGAAAAACTGACACTGTTGAGGCAATGCAGTGGGATCTTGATGGGTGAAAGGAAGAAATGAAAATAATAGTTAGGAAACTGTGGGTGTCATGGTCCTGAAGGAAAGATGAGCTCTAAAAACTCAAAGAAGAGGTTGATATTTGAAACTGATGAGTAAGAGATGTTTGTATTCCTGACTGGGTTGGGCTGGGGATTCAGAACTAAATAGGAGATAAGCCACTAGGGGATTGTGGACGCATTGTCCTGTTTGGGGTACTATACAGATGGGAAAGAGAGGGAGGACCTGGTGGGGATTGGACAATTGGGACCCGATGAGTGGGAGGGGTATTTGTGGATGTTCTGAGGGAGGTTATGTACTAGAAACATTATGGAGGAGATTGAATAAAAAAATGAAAGGGCATATAAGCAGGCAACATGAGCACATCCTGACCCCCATACCCATGTGGGAGAGGTGATCCTAAAGAGGCCCTCGTGTTTACAATTAAAAAAATAATAAGGCAACATGAGCACATCCTGACCCCCATACCCATGTGGGAGAGGAGATCCTAAAGAGACCCTCATGTTTACAATTAAAAAAATAATAATATATTTTGTGACAGGATCAATCAATCCAGTGTCAGGATTCAAAGATCCTAGTGAGGAATGCAATGTGGATTTGAGGATTCAGATTCAGATCTATAGGTCCAAAAAAATCAAGATAGACCTGGTGATAGATTAGATCTTGTGGGCAAAGTCATTTCACAGAACATCTACAGTGGGGTTGGCCATATAAGTGCTAGTACCGACTTTCTAGTACACTATCACTGGGTCCAAGCTTTACAGACTCAAGGGACACGGCTGTGAAGGCACTACTGCAACCTAATGCACTACCACTGGCTTCGAAATGAATGGACTTCAGGGGCCTGTCTGTAGAGGTAATAGTTCAGTCCAACCGGTATAGCACTAAGGAGTGCAAGCTGCTCAAGGGGTCTGGCTGGAGATGTTCTAGTACTGCCCATTCAGCACCACCATCAGATGCAAGTTTTACAAACTTGAGGAGCCCAGCTACAGAGGCGCTAGTACCACCCAGCCAGGACATTACCGCTGTGGGTCAATCTATAAAGACTTATGAGGCCTAGTTGTGGAGGTGATGGTATCATGCACTTGGTCCATGAGCACAGGGTGCACGCGCAGTATAAGGCAGTGCTGTCAAGCTACTGCCCACCTGGCATACCCACACCTTGACAAGCTTCATGGACTGAAGAGGACTGGCTGCATCTGGCCCTGCAGCAGACCCCCATTTTATATTGCTGAAGGCTGCACGTAATGGAGGTCAAACACCTGTGGGGGTTGGGTGCAGGGCCTGACAAGTGACCAGGCCCTGCAAGAGAACGACCTTCACAACGCGGTCGTTACAGCGCGGTATGTTTACATCGCGGGCATTACAGCGCAAGTCGTTACAACGACTTGCGCTGGACGGCGCTCTAAGCTAAGGAATAGTATGATTTACTATTCCAACACCTTCCCTACTGTAACGTCGGCTGAAGTTGGAATAGTAAATCATACTATTCCTAAGTCCAGTGCTCTCCAGCGCAAGTCGTTGTAACGACTTGTGTTGTAAGGAACGCAATGTAATTACCAGGTTGTGAATGTATGCGTAGTAACGTCATACATTCGGCCCTGCTGCTTACTCTCACTGAGCATGGCCAAAGTCATTCTGCAATTGTGGTTTAACGGCCACAGAGTGTGTGTTGCACAGACATGGCCAAAGCCCAGGCCCTGTACTCTGCCCATGAAGTGTACATCTTTGAGACCAGCGATCTCACCCACACTGCAGACATTCAAAGTCTGTCCACTATAAGTGATTATGGCATTCTAACATCTTAGCTAGTTCCATATGTTAACTGCAGTTATTAGAGTCTTATATCCTGTTTCCTTGCATTTAGAGATAGTAACTTCCTAGTGTGCATTGGTTGATAACATCATTGTGATCCTAGGCCTGAGACAAGAGAGAGGTTTGCCACCAAAGACCAGCACATATTATCTCTCTCTCCTCGTCTCCTTCTGAGTGGGTACTGGATCCAGGAACTATCTTACAACACCCTCTGCAAGAATAAGTTGTGGGAACTTCACTGCAAGGTTGCTGGGGATCCACAATACTTTTAGCCATTTTTGGCACAACATGGTTTGCATTTTATTTCACAGCCTTGGCATTATTCCTCTTATTAGGTGAAAACTGCTTACATAATTGTATATTTAACTAAAGATGTACAGCTATGGGCCCCTGACTGCATCCAAATGATGTATTCATTGAACATTTTAAGACTGTTTTCAGTCAAAGACAGACTACCCTGGAGGTCCATGTGATCTCGTATCTCTTGGACACTTGGTCAAGTTTATTTAGTCAGCTGAAATCTAAGGTAGTGTGTATGAATCAAGCATCTTCTGCCACGTTTTAGCTTGGGCTCTGTGATAATTTGAAGGTTACTTTATTGCTTGCTGCTTATCCTCCTTCTGCTATTAGTGCATTAATTGACCTTTTCACCAAATTAATCATCAATAAAAGGAGAGGGAAAGAGAAGAGCGAACAGCAAAGTTTGGGTTGACACCAAACATTCTGTTAGTATCCCCTGAGTCATCACCTTTGGAACAGCCTATGCAAACAGGCAAAGTGTGAGAATCCCTTACAAAAGAAGAAAAGGATAGACAAACGGATATGGATTTATGTCTGCACAACCTGACAACCTGAACATTTTGTAAGAAAGAGCTGCAGGGAAAATGGACAAGGCCAATCTTAAGCAACAAACAGTGCGAAAGAATTATTCAAGTATCTGCAGGGAGCAGAGCTCATTTCTTGCTGAAAATAACTATTGCAGATCCTTATGGTCCCTTAGAATGTTGAGCTTTGCTAAACTCAGGAGTTGCAGATGCATATCAGATCCCAATATGCCCTAACTGCGGAGTCTCCTATATGCATAGAGAAACTAAAAATTAAAAATATGTATTTAACTTAAAAATAAATATTATAAGTATTTTCATGTTGAATATTAGTTTAAATTTATTTAAAATATTTATAATAAAAGATATGCTACAGCACTATTAAATTAAATTTGAATGAAAACTATAATTAATGGAATTATAGTAAATTAAAATAGAATTATTTTTCTGAAGTATAAAATAAAAAATAAGTTCCTACTTAAAGAAAAACATATTTGTAATGTGTTTATATTTATAATTATTTTAAATCATTTAATTAAATTTAACATAATTTCCTATTGGACTCCCTCCCTCCTTTATTATCTGTGGGAGGGTGTTGTAGTACCAGTGGTTTACCATGTACAGTGTTGGGCTTACAAGAAAAGTGTAAGTTACTACAAAAGTATAAGGGCTTGATTTCGAGTATGGTGGTCTTTGACCGTCAGACTTGCGGTGGCGGTCCACCGTCTGCTGCATTGCGACTTTGAAAGTCATTGCGGAGGAGGACTACCGGCTGCGCACAATGGTGGTGCAGCTGCGTCACAATGTAAGATGCTTAGTGGCACTGGCGCAGTTCAGCTGATCATATTACAAGTTCCGCCACCTCTAGCCATTTCATGGCGGGAGCCCCACCATGAAAAGGTTGGCGGTGGAGGAACAAAGGGGGACCAACAGGGCCTCCATAGTTCCCCTGCCATGGGGATACATTCAAGGGGGCACAACATGTGCCCCCCTGTCTGCATTTTTACCAAAGTTCCAGCACAGCATGGACTTCACCGTGCATGCTGTGCTGAAACTTTTTTGCGGTTCCCATTATGGTGTCTGTTTTTCAGGCACCGCAATGGGAAAAGCGTAGGACCGTCCACCGTATTCAAGTTCAAATTGTAATATGGTGGGCGGTCCTTGCGTGGGTATGGCGCAGCTGTGTAGTGGAGAGCCGGCGCAACTGCGCCAAACTCATAATCAGCCCGTAAGTTACTACAAAAGTGTAAACTTACTCAAAAGTGCTCTTTGTGAATCAGGCCCTTAGGGGCTGATTACGATGACGGTGGGACTGTGAAAGGCAGCGAGTCTTCTAAGACCCTCAATGCTGCCCGGTGCAGGGTTCCACCTCTAATTCACTTTGGGTTCGCTATCAAAATAATGAGGCAAGCGCTGGAAACTGGAAGACAAGAAAAAGGTTTATTTCTCATGAGGAGATCACGTCAACTGCAGACACCGGGATGTCTGAGGGAAGTGTTCTGCTGATACTCCTTTGGCTCTTCCTTTTATACAGGTTTGACACAATGCATTTGTTTCATTAACATGGTTACACAAGCTTGGGGTCCCCGCCCCGGGCAGGTTGTCACACAAGCCCAACAGTAATTCTCTTCCCACCCAGGTCAAACAGACAATCTTATCTTGCAGCTGGACCTTGCTTCAGGGTCTAAAACATGTGAGACCGGCCAGATCTAAGAGTCCGTTCTGTTGATAAAAACAGGTCCCATTGTTGGTAATAACAAGTCTTGCTGTTTGCAGTGCAATAAATCATGTTGCAAGAGTCTTTTTGGTGTTTGGAACCTGTTTGTGTAACTAGGTGCAGTGAGGGGTAGAGTGTCCAAAGGTTTGCCTGAAAACAGAGATGAGAGGAAAAAAGAGTTTGTGGCAGCAAGTGGCGCTGAGGTTTGTTGTGGCAATAGAGTTCATAGCCCCCAGCACACATACCAGGTCGGTCAGAGGGTCAGAGGGATGCTAGTAAGGGCAGGGTGAAACAAAGGTGACCAACAGAGTACAAAATGGCTGTGATAGATCAAAATGACTGCAACTTATGTGCACATAGAATTCCACCAGACAAGATAGCGCAGGTAATGTTCATGATTATCGTTTTGCTTTTAACAGTGGCCCCTTTGAACATAACTAGCCAGCTTGTCAGTCTATTTCGATCTCGATAATGTCCCGTATCTCTTGATCATACATTACTCTCATTTTTGTTAGCTGAGTGTCCATAGTCTTAGGGTGCAAGGTAGTTATGCAAAGAGAACACAAAGGTGGTATACAGTGTATACCCAAACAACAACCACATATTGTCAATACTGGGACCAAGAGAATCATTGATATTTTCCAACCCCACTCCTTCAAGATGCCCCAAAGCCAACTTCCAATTGTCCAAGTCTCTGATCCTTGATGAATTTCTGAAGATAGTCTATGGAGATGTTCGATTGCTTCATAGACAGAAGGTGAATTATCAGGAATGTATACACAGCAGCTGGCACCGATGATGCGGCATGCTCCTCCACGGTCCGCTAGTACCACGTCCAGGACCATGCGATTTTGCAGGGTAACCAGACGGATCGCTTGGAGCTCAGCAGTGTTGTTGGTGAGGATGCCAGCAGTGACGTTCAGAGCGGTCTCTACCGCTTGGGACAGATGTCTGATGGCTCGGCTGTTTGCCATCGGACCCCATAGCGGGACGAGCCCTTTTGCTGCATCGAGGAACTGTGATGAGGCAGAGTCTGCTTGATCAATGTCTTTAGAACGCTTTTCTCGATGATGCTCTGCAGGGGCTGTGTAGGTTGGTGGCAAAACAAAGGCGATGTAGCACGTGCCCCCTCAGTTTCTTGGGAGCCAGGTGTAGGCTTTGGTTCCACAAACAAAGTACATATTGGGTGATGCAACAAGCGCTGGGGGGTTGGCAGTGTTCAAAGTCCTTACAATGCTACAGGTGCTGTGACCCACATTCTTAGTCCCACGGCCTTCAATGCATACAAGGCCAGAGACGTTCACCACAGATAGGGCCACAGTCAGTGTTGCAGCAGTTCTTTTCTTCAGGTAGGAAAATGTGGCTCTGTTAGGATTATTGAACACTTGCATTTCCACTCGTTCTTTGGAGGGGACATTAATCTGGAATGTCGCATTGAAGGTGTGAGGGCAGAAGGGGCGGCTGTCCTTCCTGTTTTGTTTCACCAGAACTCGTTGTAGAACTGGGCGATTGTTCCGTCGGAAGTGGCATTGTCTTTGTAACTTTCTTGTAGGAGCATCATCCAGGCAAGGCAAGATCCGTGAATAGAAAAGGGCGAAGGGATGAAAGGGATGGAATGTTCAGTGGCATGTGGTAACAGCCCACAGACCCAACAGTTGGTAGCATTGATGGCAAGATTGTGCTGGTGCAACATCTGCACGAAAGAATTATTCCAGAATTCTTTGCGTCGTTCTCGGAGATGTGGCGGTAGTGATACCAGGTAGTGTTCTTTCTTGGTGGTTGGTTTCATGGTGGGTGACAATGTTCTGTATGCAGGTGCATTCTCTTCAATGATCCAGAGTGCGACCATTAGCAGGAGACAGGTGAGAAATGCGGCTACAAGTGCAATTGTCTTTGTGCTGTGCAGGTTAGCAGTCTTGGTGTCTTTGCGGTGGTTTTGCAGGTGTTCAGTTTCTTCCATCATCTTCGAGGAGCTCAACAACTGTTAGGACCACAGACTGTTGTCTGGCGCTTTCCTGGTAGCGTTGTTTGACTATGCTACCGATCTGAGACCTTGACTTAGTTGGTGGCCTGGTCGTTGGAGCGCCCTCCTTTCGTCGATCTTAGGTTGTACCCTTTCCTGGATGGCACCGTGGGGTCGGGAAATTCTGATAGTTCGAGGGTGTCTTCTTGTGGGTAGCAACTCAGAGCTGGTCGGTCTCTCGCGAGTACTTCCTCTTGCACCTCCACCCCTTCACAGGTTGCCAGGGTTGGAGGGACTCGTTTGCAGTGATGGGCATGCAGCCAGTTTCGTTTTCCTTCCACTCGGAGGGCAGTTCGGGTGGTGATCAGGACTTGCCAGGGGCCCGTCCACCTAGGCTCCAGATTCTTCGTTCTTTGGAAGTTGCAAATCAATACATGGTCGCCTGGCTTTATTTCATGTCCCGGGCCCCTGGATACGTCAGGCAAGGCTTGCTGCACCTGTTGGTGGATAATTGTTAGCTCGTTTGTCAATTTATGCAAGTAATCCGACATTAATATGTTCGGGACATCGTTAATGGAGGTGGGTCTTGCTGCCGCCCAAATGCTCATAGGCCTGCCGAAGACCAACTCATACGGGGTCAGTCGGTGTTTGGTTGGGGTGGAGCGCATCGATAACAATGCCAATGGGAGGGCGTCGGGCCATTTCAACCCGGTCGTGGCAACTATTTTGGCTAGTTTTAGTTTCAACGTTGCATTGTGTCTCTCTACCAGGCCCGCTGATTGGGGGTGGAAGACGGCATGGAACTTTTGTTTTACCCCACCCTCTCAGTATGTTCTGTATCACCTCGGCTACGAAGTGGGGGCCGTTGTCGCTCCATAAAATTCTGCAAAGGCCGTATCGGGGAAGAATTCTTTCAGCAATACTTTTGCAGTGGCTAAGCCGGTATTGTCGCGGGTGGGATATGCCTCCACCCATTTGCTAAAAGTGCACACAACCACCAGGACATATTTTAGACCAAGGCATCTCTCTAGTTGAATGTAATCCATTTGAAGGATTTCAAAGGGGTGGTCAGGGACTCCAAACCCTCCCCTTGGTACTACTGTCCCCTTCCCTGGGTTGTGTTGTAGGCAGACTATACATTGTTGTACTAGGCGTTTTGCAGATTCTGCTATCTTGACGTTATGCCATACTCTGGTGATTAGTTCAATCATGGAGGTGGAGCCTATGTGTGCTGGTAAATGTGCCATGGTCAATATGGGGATGAGGTAGGCATTGGGTAACAGCCATTTATTTCCGTCTTTAGTTCTCCAGCAATCTTCCTCGTCTTTTAGTCCCACCTTTTCCCACTCTGTCAATTCGTCTTGTGTGCCTGTAGTCTGTATGTCCCTTACACTGGTCCTAGCGTCAGTCCATCGTTCAGCTTGTGACCTGGTCACATACATTTGTGTCATAGTTCTGTCTCCTGCCGTGGCTCGGGCAGTAACGTCTGCTAGTGCATTTCCCTGTCCAATGAGATCAGTCACTTTCCTATGTGCTTGGCATTTTATCACTGCTAACTTCTTGGGGAGGAGGACTGCTTGCGTCAAGGCGGAGACTAAATCTCCATGCAGGATGGGTGTACCGTGTGAAGTCAGGAACCCTCTTTCTTTCCATAAGATCCCAAAATGGTGAACCACCCCGAAGGCATATTGGCTGTCGGTGTATATGTTAACTGTCGTGTCAGTCGCTAAGATACATGCTCGTGTGAGGGAAATGAGTTCTGCAGCCTGGGCTGAACGTTGGAGAATACGGGCTGTTTCCAGAACGGTTCGGGCTGTGGTGACAGCGTATGCAGCTGAGGTGGTGCCGTCGGGGAGTTTGATGCACGAACCATCCACCCATAGTTCTCCATCTGGTTCTAGAAAGGCGGTGTCTCTGAGATCTATTCTACTCTTTGTTTGTTCATCGGTTAGTGTCACACAGTCGTGTAGTGGAGTCACGCTAGGATCATTTTCGGGTAGGGGGTAACAGTGTGGCTGGATTGAGGGTGGTGCATCGCTTTAGGGTAATGTGCGGTGCTAGCAGGGTCAACTCATATCCTGTCAGTCGGGCGCTAGTCAAGTGTTGGGTTTTGGTCTGGTTTAGTAGTGTGTCGACTGCATGGGGTACTAAAACAGTGACTGGATCGGAGAGTACTATTCCTTTGCTCTGGCGTATCGATACTGCTGCAGCTGCCACAGCGCGCAGGCACGCTGGCAGCGCTCTGGCTACTGGATCGAGGGTGGCAGAGAAATATGCACAAGGGCGTTGTTTGTGACCAATTGATTGTGTTAGGACAGACAATGCACATCCTTCCCTCTCGTGCGTGTAGAGGAAGAATGGTTTGGAGTAATCCGGGGTTCCTAGGACAGGCGCTGAACAAAGGGCATTGCGTAGTTCTTTAAAGGCTGACTGGCATTCGGGGGTCCAGGGGAGAGGTGAGGGGATGTCTTTAGCTAGGAGGAGAGAAGGGGTTTGACAATGAGGCTAAAGTTTGGTAACCACTGTCGGCAAAATGAAGTGAGACCTATCAAAGAGCGGACTTGTTTCTGATCTTTGGGGACAGGGGTGTCTAGAATTGTCTGGATCCTGTCAGGCGTGAGTTTCCTCCCTTCTTTGGATAAAAGGTGACCCAAATAGGTCACTTGTGATTTACAGAACTGCAATTTCTTTCGGGAGACCTTGTGACCATTCTCAGCAAGAAAATGGAGTAGTTTGATGGTGGCTGTGACGGCTATTGGTATGGTGTCCGCTGCTAGAAGGATGTCGTCTACATATTGTATTAGTGCCACTCCATCTGGCAATTGTATGGCGTCTAACTGTCTTTTAAGTGCCTGGCTATAGATGCTTGGGCTCTCAGTGTACCCCTGAGGTGCTCTGCAAAATCTGTATGAACGGGAGTTTAGGGTGAATCCAAATAGATAGCGGCTGTCCTTGTGTATAGGTATGGAAAAGAATGCGTTTTGAGGTCAATTACAGTGAAGGTGGTGGCAGTGGAGGGATTAAAGTCAAAATTGTCGTGATGTCGGAAACTACTGGGTATTGTGGCACTACGATTTTGTTTATCTCCCGCAGGTCAATGATGAAGCGGTAGGCTTTTCCGTCTCCCTCTCCCTGTCTCTTTACAATCGGTAGTATGGGACTGTTACAAACGTTGCTCACTACTTCCTCTACCACCCCTGCCTCTACCAAAGAGTGTATGATCTCTGTCAGTGCCTTCTCACCCTCTGGCGATATTTTGTACTGCGGTACTTTCGGTAGGGTTGCGTCCTGTCGTATTGTTACGTGTACTGGGTCAATCATCATTCGTCCTACATCTGAATCAGCCCTAGCCCATAAGTGTGATGGCAAAGTGTCCAGTAGGGATGCGTCAGTCTCGGAGATGGGAAACATGTGCTGAGAAGGGTTTATGGCGCTGGGGGTTGTCATACAGGACGACACGCACTCCGTCTGGTGAGCATCTGATAGTCGCATGGAAGTGTTTCAAAAGGTCGAGACCCATAATGGCGTCTGGGGTGTTGGAAGAGGAGGAGGAATGTCGTTTCGACGCTATTGTTGTCAAGGTTAAAAGGATCGGTCGGGACAAAGGGTTGGTGGAGGGCGTACCGTCAAATCCTATTGAGGTCACATGTGAGCCTGACAAGGGTGCCCTTGGAATCAGTCGTTTGGATAGTGCACTACGTGTAGCTCCCGTGTCTACCAGAAATGGCGACTTTGTGCCCAGGACATCAGCGGTAACATAAGGGCCTTGCTGATCCACATAGAGCTCGACTGGATCCCTCCCTTGCCCCTGGCTGTCCTATGCAAAGTCGTACGTATTGTCATAATCTGTCTGTTGGTACTGATTCTGTTTGGGATGGTCAAATGTGTTCACTCTTCCTGGCCTTTCCTCGCTTGCTTCACTCGCGTACCCTCTCCCACGTCCTCTTCCTCTCTGTCCACTTGCTATTTCCCTCGCCCCTCTGCCCCTACCAGCTCCTAACAAAGCCGGGCATTGGGTTTTCCAGTGTCCATATTCTTTGCAAAATGCACATTGATCCTGTCCTAGGTCTTGGCGTCCTACATATGATGTCGATGAATTGTTTCTAGGTGGCTGTACTCTAGGGGTATTCTGCTGGTATCCTCCCCTATATTGCTCCCTTCCTGTATTCGCCCCTGGAGTTGTGCTACCATTACCCTTTCCTTCAAGTCCTTCTTTTTCCTTTCTGTAGCCCTGTCATTTTCGTTTTTCTGATGCTCATAGTACTGGGCCATTTGGAGAATGGCTGCCGGTTTAGATGCTGCCCAACTACTTTCGCTGGCTTGTAATTTCTGGGATACATCTGGCAGTAGTCCTTTGACATAGTTCTGCACAAATAAGTGGTGTCCGGTTGCGGTGGACATGTCTTGTCCACTGTAATCGGAGAACACCGTTTCAAATCTGGAGAAATACTCTGAGACATCCTCTTGTGGTTTCTGGCGGCACGCGGTTACTATGGACCAGTCTATCTTTTTCTCTGGGATCAGCGTTGTCACTTTCTGCACTATTTTGTCAGGGAGGTCCAATATTGCTTTAACCGGTTTTTGACCAGGGTTCCGCTGTTTATCTAATGTGTTGAGTTGTTCCCAGGTATGACCAAGCAGTTCGGTATGGTCTATTTTCCTAATCTGTTTCCACACATCTGCTGGCAAACATAACCCGAAGAACAAGTCTATGTCGGCAAGTGTCATTATTGTTGATCTCAGAGCGGTACCTAGCTCGGTGTAAAAGGCGGTGGGGTTCTTTCGTAAATCCGGTAAAGATTTACGGAACGTCAAAATGTCCTGTCTGTCCCATACACCCAATTGTAGACCACCCTTCCTCTAGCGTCTTGATGGTTCATATCATCATGAGTCCCTTGTCCTCTAGGAGGTACCCAATAAGGGGCAGCTTCTTTTATCGGCATCATGCTATCTGGTTTTTCCACCGGGGGTCCTGCTATCTTAGATGTCCTGTCCTTATCTATCCGTCCTTGTTCCACGAGGTGACAGAATACCTCCAGTGTGGATGAAAAGAGTTCTGTAACGTCGTTGTCGCCTTCATCTCTGGTGTCTACCTTCCTATAGAGAGCCACTAGCCGCTCGGGCCCTACATCTTGGTACTTCTCTTCATATGCAGTAACAGTGTGGTAACAGAGACGTACAATAAAGTATCGTTTGCGGTTTTCAACATAGGAGTTGCATATGTCAGTTACATACTCTTCTGTCTCCTTCCTATCTATGAGGGATTTAACTATTTTATCAATGCCTGCTCGCTCATTTTTACTTAATCGCGGGACCCTGGGCGCTCCTTTTTCTTTTGATCCTACCTCTACTACTGTATCCTTTGATGAGGCATTTGGTGTGGGTGACTCGGTGGGAGCAGAGGCGGTGGAGACTGAGGCGATCGTGCCATCTCCGGCTATACTTTGGTGGTCCTGGCGTTGTGCTACGGGATGAGTAGGGGCGTAAAGGGGTGGCATGTATATGATTGGGGACCTAACAATAATTCATCATCTACCATTTGTTTTGCTGGTAACTTGGGGTAAAGAGTCGAGGCGTTCTAACAGGGCATTGACCTGATATTTTTGATTCCTGTTCCTTTTATCGATTTCCTTTTCTTTTAGTTTTTCTTCTAATCTTTTACAGGCTTGGTAAGCTGATTTTTGCGTTTCTTTATCTTGTCTAGCTTCATCCCTTTTCTTTCTTTGAGCTGCCTCTTTTCGCCATAAACCAAAACTGTCAAACATGGCTGGTCTAGTTTTCTTTTGTGGAGAGCTAATTCTAATGTTTCTATTTTAGCGGGATCGAAAGATCCCGTCAGTGGCCACTGATTTACCCGGTCCTTCCTAGTGTATTTATGCCATAGTTTGCTATAAGCTACGGTGGCTAATCCATACTTTACGTACATGTCCTTGTTAGGGTGCCTTCCGGTGGTGCCGGCTGACTGACCTCTAACGAACGGTCGGGTCCAAAACAATTACGATCAAACAATCTAGAGAAAACAGGCATGACGTATTTATCGGTCAAAAATGAATATCTCAATCAATCAATTTAGACAAAAAGTCTGCACTACCTGTCCTTCGCTGCCTGCAAAGAGAGAATATTCCTATTCTTCGTTGTTTGCAAGCAGGGAAATGTCGCAAATAACTCAATATCAAAAAAAGGAATACTAGTATTTCAATCAAACTATTCAATCAATCAATCAATTTAAGTCGTTTTTCACGACCTTACCCGGACCGTATGGACAGTTCTTCGTCTTCCCCTTCCAGCGCCTGGTTGTCCTCTCACTCCAACAATCAATGCGAGCGTTCCTCTAAGGTCCCAGTCAGGACCGCAGGTCACTCGAGAGAGGTCCGTTCGGAACCGGTGAAGTTCAGTCGATCGGCAGCCAGACAAGGGTCTTCTCAGGCAGGTATACCCCAATCATTTAGTCGTTCACTCCGTCGTTAGGACCTCTCTACCGGACCCACGCGTCGCTGATGGGCCCCTACGTTTGGGCGCCAATTTGTGAAAGGCAGCGAGTCTTCTAAGACCCTCAATGCTGCCCGGTGCAGGGTTCCACCTCTAATTCACTTTGGGTTCGCTATCAAAATAATGAGGCAAGCGCTGGAAACTGGAAGACAAGAAAAAGGTTTATTTCTCATGAGGAGATCACGTCAACTGCAGACACCGGGATGTCTGAGGGAAGTGTTCTGCTGATACTCCTTTGGCTCTTCCTTTTATACAGGTTTGACACAATGCATTTGTTTCATTAACATGGTTACACAAGCTTGGGGTCCCGCCCGGGCAGGTTGTCACACAAGCCCAACAGTAATTCTCTTCCCACCCAGGTCAAACAGACAATCTAATCTTGCAGCTGGACCTTGCTTCAGGGTCTAAAACATGTGAGACCGGCCAGATCTAAGAGTCCGTTCTGTTGATAAAAACAGGTCCCATTGTTGGTAATAACAAGTCTTGCTGTTTGCAGTGCAATAAATCATGTTGCAAGAGTCTTTTGGTGTTTGGAACCTGTTTGTGTAACTAGGTGCAGTGAGGGGTAGAGTGTCCAAAGGTTTGCCTGAAAACAGAGATGAGAGGAAAAACGAGTTTGTGGCAGCAAGTGGCGCTGAGGTTTGTTGTGGCAATAGAGTTTATAGCCCCAGCACACATACCAGGTCGGTCAGAGGGTCAGAGGGATGCTAGTAAGGGCAGGGTGAAACAAAGGTGACCAACAGAGTACAAAATGGCTGTGATAGATCAAAATGACTGCAACTTATGTGCACATAGAATTCCACCAGACAAGATGGTGCAGGTAATGTTCATGATTATCGTTTTGCTTTTAACAGGACCGTCATCGGAACCATGTATTCCACCCACCTTATTACCATGGTGGGTGGATGGCTGGCAGTCGGAAATACCAACTGCCACGTATCTGATGGGCTCCTTGAGCACGCCGGTGCGTCGGAGGGAAATCCAGTCCCTACAATGGTGGCAGTGCATGCCAGGCACTGCTGTAGGGATTATGATGTCCCTTTCCGTCCGCCTTTACATGCCAGTTAACCCACCAAGAAAAGGCAGGCGGAAACAAACATTGGGGGCCCGTAGCAGGCCCCCCTTTCTCCTGGCCCTAAGATGTGGGTTTTGGGGGGGTCTGCCACGTAGTGCAGGGATATGTAAAGTGTCCCCTTTTTGCATTGTGGCATGTGCTGCAGCCAGCAGCACCCACTGTAATGCAAAACATAGGCATTGCAACCGCCTTGGTGGCGGTCACATCCTAATGCCTCTGGCTGGACCGCCGACAGCCTGTCGGGCTGGGTGGATAGGGTGCCATCCAAATCAGCCCCTTATGTGGCATATACAAAAAATGCAAAATGTACCTATGAGATAAAAAATGAAGTGCCCTACCACATGTTCCAGTTACAGAAAAAACAACCCTCTACAACCGCCTCATAGAATGTCCATTCTGCCAAATGCAGAAACACAAACGTAGGAGCATAGTTATGAAAATAGTGGCGCGGGGCATTGCAGCTAGTCACCTTGATGCGCTGCCCTGCGTCACTGGGAAAGGGCAGGAATGTGCTGTATTTATCCAATACTCGAGACAAGAGACAAGGGGACCCTACTTACTAAGGAACCAGTGTAGGTAAATTATATCAGAAACAGTGGTTCCTGTGGAATAATAAAACCATATAATGATAATAAGATGCGAAATCGCAATGGAAGGGTTGGAATGAAGGATGAAGAAAAACATTTACACTTTTGGTATAGTTAGATATAATCAAGTTTTATATTTTTGTCAAACAAAATTCTATATACAATGAAAACGAAAATGTGCGTGGTGTCCACAGTGAAAAACAGGAACCTAAAGTATAAGTGACATTTTTGTGACAATTTTTATATACAAGGTTTCCAAAGTGTTCATAAAAATCGACCATTAGCAGTTTATATACACGATAACCAGCAGCTATATACAATGATACGCGCTGTTAATGGTTCGCTTTCTTCTGTCAATGACGTTTCGACCCTGTTGTACAATCTAGGGTCTCATCAGGACATAAGGATATAGGGACATCTGGTAAGAAGACTGCACGGCTGCATGAGGTGTGCGTGCCAACAGTGGGTGATAGTAAAAGAAGAAAGATACTCACAAGGACACCCGGCCGGGTACCCAAGTTAGTGTGAAAGCTGGCAATCTGTGGGTAGCACAGCACTATTGATGTAGGGATGACACACAATCCTGTGTGTAGTGGAGATATTGAAGAACTGGGTAGCATATGGTTCACAGGCGGTACTGTCGCGCTGACGTATTTATCCAATATGGCGCATTCCTGTCCTTTCCCCTTTTGCTGGTGCCGTTTTGGCAGCCTAGCGCCAATGCACCTTCCAGCACAAAAACAATTCCGGGTGGCTTGTTCCTCCTTCTATGTGTGCTGCAGAATGCAGCACAAGTAGAAAGAGGAAAAAATGAGGGGCCATATTTAGGAGGGCTTTGCGCCATGCTTGCACCACACAATGTGGGACATGCATGACACAATCCTCTCAACCATATTTATGAAGCCACGCAAAGCAACTTTGTGTGGCTATAAATGGCTTCACAAATATGGACAAATGCAACACAGCATAAATCGCTGCGTTGCCTTACTCTGCGCAAGGGAGGCGTTCCGTGTGGATTACAGTGGGTGTTCTCGCATAACTCCCATGGTTTTTAATGCATTCCCAGGTTTACAAGGACTTGTAAACCTGGGAATGCGTTGAATTGTTATGCCTACCCAGATTACAGGCAGGATAGTTTTTGTGCAGGAAGGAGCACCTTCCTGCACAAAATCAATCCAAAGAGCAGAGAGGATGAAGATATTTCTCCTAGTTACGCATCACCTGGGGAGGCGTACGGTTGTGACGCATTCCCAGGTTTACAAGTCCTTGTAAATATTATTTTAATTATTCTACTATTCAGTAAAAATATATATTTTAGTGAGAAAAAAAATACAGCCAGTCTGAAAAGTAAAATTAAAAAAGATTAATGAATATTTTAATAAACATTAAACAAAATCATAACTCCTCTTAAAAATGCTACCTGTATGACTAAGTAGCAATAAACAAATACAAAACATTGCACTTAGTAAAGCATTGCAAAAAGAAAAACAACTATAGTTTAAAGCTGTGAATCTTAAATATTTTAGTATATAACATTAATAAGATGTAAAGTACATATCTTCCTCTAATTCTTGATTCTATATATAAATGTATACTTACAAGAAGACAAACATACATATTTGTGTATTTATATATGTGAATACATCTATATATGTGTATATATCTACATGTAGTGTAACACAATTATTAAAAATATATATATTTCACATTATATTAAATTAAATTTTTAACATTTTTGAAATATAATACTATGAAAAGCATGTATATATATATATTTTAATGTAACTTAAAAATATTAACCATTCAATAACAAAGTATTACCAAATATATAATATATAAAAAAATTGAAAACCAAGAAAACACAATTACAAAATATTATAAATATTTAGAAAATATTAATATAAATTTAAAAATAAACAAATGATATATATATATATATATATATATATATATATATATATATATATATTCACTGAAAAACCATAGGTTTTAGGGACAGTTATAGTTAGTTGGACATTTCACTCGTACAAAACCCGTGAAATTCCCCCGTTATAGTTAGTTCAGCTAACTATAACTCGCGCCTCATAATGCACTGCTGATGACGTCACATATTACATCACTCATGACATGGTCAGTGACATCACTGATGACATCACTGATGACATCCAAATGACATCACTGATGACATCATGCAGTGACTGTGTGTTTCTCTAAAGTTTAAATATTTTTAATATATATCGGATAAGACGTATTGAAGAATGAGTGGGTGTATAAGTGTCTGTATGGATGATTTAGTAGGTGCGTGACTGACTCTATAAGTGAGTGATTTAACGTATCTTACTGAATGCATGGGTTAGTGACTAAACTGGGTGAATGTCTGTATCCGTCTGTCTGTTTCTGTGTAAGTGACTGCATGTGTTTGTGAATAGCTACATGAGTGTGTATATGAGTTATTGAATGGTTGTCTGAGTATCTGTATGGGTGCCTGAGTGTTTGTGTGGGAGGGGTGTGTGCGACTCTGTGTATAGATGTGTGAGTGGGTGATTCACTGGGTGGATGGTTTCAAGAGTGCATCTGTGATAGACTGTATGGGTGGGTAAGTGTGTGTAAGAGTGTGTTAGTGAGTGAATGTATGTCCCAGTGGTACATGTGTGAGTAACTACATATGTGAAAGGCAGTATATATGTGTGTTGGAGTATATATATAGCTATAAGCAAGAGTGAGTGATTGTGATAGTGGCTGTATGGATGAGTGTGTGCTTGTATCAGTGATTGTATAAGAGCGTAACAATGTGCTAGTATTTGTTTGATTAAGTGAGCTGGTGTGTGTATAACTGTATAGGTGAGTAAATGGCAGTGTGTTTAATTATTTGCATAACTGACTAGGTGTGTGAGTTCCTCTATGGATGAGTGGCGGTGTTTGAGTGTCTATATAGGAGTAAGAGTGCATATGATAGTCCTGTACTGAGTGACCATAAGTATGAGTGACTGTACGGGTGAGTGAGTGGATGTGTGTGTGTAGACCTAAGAATCAGTGAGTGGGTATGTATTTATTGGTGTTGGAGTGTCTATGGTTTTGCGAATGGCAGTCTGTAATTTAGAGTGGGTGTATCAAAGGTTATATTAGGGTGTGAGGAGGTGCATCAGATTATCACGTGGATGATGTCATCAGTGATGTCATCAGTGATGTCATTTGAGATGTCATCAGTGATGTCATCAGTGATGTCACTGACCATGTCATGAGTGATGTAATATGTGACGTCATCAGCAGTGCATTGCGGGGGCGCGAGTTATAGTTAGCTGAACTAACTATAACGGGGAATTTCACGGGTTTTGTACGAGTGAAATGTCCAACTAACTATAACTGTCCCTAAAACCTATGGTTTTTCAGTGAATTTCAAAGGTTTTTTAAATGCTAATTTCTAACTATAACGTGTCTGAAACCTATGGTTTTTTCTGTGAATTTCAAAGGTTTTTAAATGCTAATTTCTAACTATAACGTGCCTGAAACCTATGGTTTTTTCAGTGAATTTCAAAGGTTTTTTAAATGCTAATTTCTAACTATAACGCCCCTAAAACCTATGGTTTTTTCAGTGAATTTCAAAGGTTTTGTAAATGACAATTTTTAAATGTATTAATTGTTATATTTATTTTTTTGATACTGATTTACTACATTTTTTAAAACTATTTATTTTTAGATATTTTATTTATTAAATTACATTGTAATCAATCAATCAATCATGTCACTTATAAAGCGCACTACATACCCGCGAGGGTCTCAAGGCGCTGGGGGAAGAGGGGGGTGGTGCTGCTACTGATCGAAGAGCCAGGTCTTGAGGAGTCTTCTGAAGGCCAGTAGGTCTTGGGTCTGTCGGAGGTTGGTGGGGAGGGTGTTCCAGGTCTTGGCGGCGAGGTGGGAGAAGGATCTGCCGCCGGCGGTCGTTTTCCGGATGCGGGGGACTGTGGCGAGGGCGAGGCTGGTCGAGCGGAGCTGGCGGGTGGGGGTGTAGAAGCTGAGTCGTCTGTTGAGGTAGGCTGGTCCGGAGTTGTGGAGTGCTTTGTGTGCGTGGGTGAGGAGCTTGAAGGTTATCCTCTTGTTGACAGGGAGCCAGTGCAGGTCTCTCAGGTGGGGTGTGATGTGGCTGCGTCGGGGGATGTCGAGGATAAGACGTGCAGAGGCGTTCTGGATGCGTTGCAGCCGTCTCAGGAGCTTAGCCGTCGTTCCTGCGTAGAGGGCGTTTCCGTAGTCCAGCCTGCTGGTGACGAGGGCCTGGGTGACTGTTTTTCTTGTTTCGGTGGGGATCCACTTGAAGATCCTGCGGAGCATTCGGAGGATGCTATTGTACATTACATTACAAAATATACTTTCTCAGAATGAATTACTTTAGTTTAAATAGTTTGCAAATAGGCAATAGAGTTTTAAGTACAGTAGTTACAGTTGTTGCAATGGGCAACACAATTTCAAACACAATGCAACATTGACCTCAATGTGAATTTCTAGTTAAATGCAATTAGTTACTTTATGGATTACTTTTCTAACCACAGGACTGGATCCTAGATTCAGTCCTGGGACATCTCCTGTAAACAGTTGAGTAAAAGCGTTTTGGTTACAGTAGTGATTTTTAAGGAATATTATTGTATTTTAAAAGTTGACACTTAGACACTTTTTCACATAGAATCACCAATGTTATCCTATGGGAGGAAATTCACTTAGCAGGTAAGTAGTGTTATCGTTACTTTTTCTTACTCAGTGGTGGATCCTGGATCCAGCACTGGTGCATCTCCTGTAAACAGTTGAAAGAATGCGTTTAAGTCATACAGGCGATTTTTAAGGAATATTTGTAGTTTCAAAAATTGACACTTTGAAACTTTTCTGCTGAAAACCAGACAATGGATTCCTATGGAAGGAAATACAAGTTACTGGTAAGTACGTTTAGAATTACTTTTCAGGGTCAGTGCTGGGCTAAAAGATGCAGCATTGGGTTCTCTCCTGATAACAGGTGAGTAAATCGGAATTCGTATTTTGACTGATTTTAGAGGAATATTATAAAGTTCCAAAACTCCACACTTAGAAGAATTTCCAAGTGAAACCAGTCAATGTTAGCCTATGGAAGGAAATTCAAGTTACTGGTAAGTACGGTTAAAATTACTTTTCAGGCTCAGTACTGGGCTCAAAGATGCAGCACTGAGGTCTCTCCTGATAACAGGTGAGTAAATCGGAATTCGTAGTTCGGCTGATTTTAGAGGAATATTTGGACAATGGTGAAGGGAGGGGCGGGGCCTGATGTGACATCTGTGCAAACGCGCCCCATGGCGCGTTTTAAGTTGGGGATTAAGTCCCCTTGAATCATGAGGGTCCCTGGGGTCCAACTAGCCCACCCTGTACCTCCAGTATGCGCCAGGGAGCTGCGTTGCAGAGAGGTGTTCAGAGGCCACGCCCCTTTTGCACCTCTCTGCAACGCAGCTCTGTGGCGCTTCTGGACGTACCTGGTGGGCTAGTTGGCCCAGAGACCCTCAGGATTGAAGGGATTTCATTCCCCATCTTAAAATGCGCCACGGGGCCTGTTTGCACACATGTCACCTGAGCCCCGCCCCTCCCTTCACCACTGTGCTTACACGCCCGTGGCGCGTTTTAAGTTGGGGAATGAAATCCCCTTCAATCCTGAGGGTCCCTGGAGTCCAACTAGCCCACCATGTACCACCAAAAGCGCCACAGAGCTGCGTTGCAGAGAGGTGTAAAAGGGGCGTGGCCTCTGTACACCTCTCTGCAACGCAGCCCCCTGGTGCATACTGGAGGTTCCTGGTGGGCTAGTTGGCCCCAGGGACCCCCAGTATTCAAGGGGAATTCGATCCCCATCTGCAAACGCGCCAGGGCGCGTTTGCAGAGTGGTGAAAGAAGGGGGCGCGATGCCGGTGTTTTTTTTTTTTTTTTTAAAGAAGGGGGCTGTGTGGCCCCCTTCTTTTCTAATTTATTGGTCCTGGGGACCCCATCCCCCAGGGCCTGCCCCTATTTATTTAAAAAAAAAAAAAACAATTTGGAAGGGGGCCGCGTGGCCCCCTCCCGAGGCCTTAATCGGCCCGGGGACCCCATCCCCCGGGCATGGCCTTTTTTATTTTTATTGTTTTGGAGGGGGCTGCGTTGCCCCCTCCCTCGAGGCCGACCTTTGTTTTTTTTGTTTGTTTTTAAATTTTGGGGAAGGGGGCCACGTGGCCCCCCCTCCCGGGCCACTACTTGCCCTGGGGACCCCATCCCCCGGGGCTGGCCCTCTCCGTTGGGGACTGTGGGGGGGTCCCCAATCCCCCCACAGTCCCGCCGGCTCCCTGCATCCCTTGGGAGCCGGCATTGCTTTTCCACATGGGGAGCTGCTAAGATGCAGCTCCCCATGTGGAAAAGCAATGCCCCCGGTCTCCCGCGCTCCTTGTGGGACCCCCTGAGCAGACCTAGGGGGTCAGGGTGTTTCTACCCTGCCCCCTTTTTGCGCTTTGCGCACTTGTTTCTGTCCCTCGGTTCTACAAAATGGCTGCCAACACTTCCTGATTTGGAGTGTTGACAGCCAATTAGCATGCAGCTCGTGATCGGGAGGGTGCGCGAATCCGACGCGGCCATAGATATATATGTGATTTTCATTTTGATTTTCACAGGAACTACTGAACGGATTTACACCATTTAACAAAAAGGGTTCTTTCTGAACCAAGAACTACCTCTTTGCCAAATTTGGTGTAATTCCGTTCAGCAGATCAGAGCTGTAGCCGTGGCTAAAGTTTCCTATGGGAAAATGAATGGGAAAACACGTTTTGGGACCCCCCTTTTTCTCGGCCCCCGCTTGACGAATCACCCGAAGCGTTCAGGGTAGGAGCGGACCGGAGCGGGCCATAAAGTTTGAAAATTTCGCGAAGATTCGTCAACCGACGCAAGATTTATTTCAAATAGAATGTCGCGGATTTCCTATGGAAAATAGGTCCTAACTATAACTATCTACTGGCGACCACCAGTAGATAATCTATATATATATATATATATATATATATATATATATATATATATATATATATAGATTATCTACTGGCGGTCTCCAGTAGATAGTTATAGTTAGGACCACGTTTCCATAGGAAAAGCATTTTTTGATGTGCTTATAATTTTAACGAAATTTTCCAAAA
>CAWUFW010019093.1:0-198549 GCA_963921515.1 Calotriton arnoldi
TCATTGGTCTCAGATGGCCTGTCCTCCATTATTGCCCCCTCCAGTTGGCACTTGCAAATTCACACTGTCAGAGGTCAAGATTTATGTTCTCCATTTAGAGAATGGATCGAAATTAGGAGACACTGCCCACAAGTGTTACTGCACAGAATTGCCTCCTCATTCAGGGTTTAATCCTCTGATGGAGGAATAACCGATGAATAAATTTATTTTTATTTTATTTATTTGAAGAGTTTTATATAGCGCTGGTTAGACCCGGAGGTTTCAGAGCGCTTTACATGAGGTCAGCATTGTTACATGAGATTACAAGGAAGAATCATGGTATAGAGAAAAATCGCGTTACATAGTTACATCCATTACTAGATCATTAAATAGCATAAGAAAACAAGTCGTATGGAACATAGGGAGAAGTGGTGGAATAGTAGGGGGGTCGGAATCGGAACAGGACTAGTCGAATGGCCAAGGAGGAAAGTACCACGGGGGAACACTGAAAGTCAGAGTAAGCGAGTCGACAAAGCCGGAAGGGTCAGAAAGACCAATAACATCCAGAGCAGGCGGGGATCGATTAGAGGCAATGGTCAGCCAGGAGAGTACTAGGGTGTTGACCGGCTGCAGGATTCAATCAGAGAGTCTGTGGAGACCGCAAGATGGAGGATCTAGGTCATATACCCCAAAAACTTTGTGATGAATGGCGGGAAAGCGGGTAAACAGAAAGAATCCGGTTGAAGAGCCAACATGGAAGCCTACCCCCGGAGTAGATCTGGCGGTGGAAGGCTGTAGGTCACCGATCGTTCTCGGGTCGTCGTGGTCAGGGGAAGTCAGCGCGGGCATCCAGGCAGTGTCCCAGGAAGAGGAAAGGCAGCTGCGGGGTCAGGAGGGCACGTACCTCGGAGGGAGAAAGGGAAAACCAGCTCGGTGGAACCAGTAGCAGCTGCAGCTGTGTTGAGGGACCAGAATCATGCGTCCCAGGTCGCAATCCCGGAGAGGTGAGTCGGGACATCAGACAGCCACGGCTCAGGCCCGGAAGGCAGGCGACGGCTGGAGGGGTGCTCCCCCAGTCCTCTCCCCAAAAGCCACCAGAGCAGTTCAACCAGGTGTCTGCAGTGAACGAATAGGGTCCGCCATCGGTATTCCCTCAGAGTTCATCGGAGGTTGAGGAGAAAAAAAGAAGACGATGCGGGGAGAGGTGAAACAGTGACAGTGTCCAGAGGGTAGGTGACGGCCGAGGGAGGATCCGCAGCCAATCTCCTCAATAGCAACCAAGGCTGCTCCTCCGGGCATCGGAAAAGTAGCTGGAGCTCCGCCATCGCAGAATTAACAGAGTTCATCGGAAGGCGGGGGCAATCGGTTCGAGGGCCAAAGCAGCAAACCCGGAAGAGGAAAGGGGTGATCCCCAGCAATCAACCGCGCTGAGTTGGTTCCGCCATCGACAGGTCCACGATGAATTCGTCGGAGGGAGGGGGGGACACAGCGGAGAGGCGAGGAGAACATTGCCCAATGTCCGGCTGGGTAGGTGACGGCCGAGGGTATGATCCACGGTCAGCCTCCCCTATAGCTGCAAAGGCAGCTCCACCGGGCATCGGCCATGTTGTTCGAGCTCCGTGTTCGGAAGAAAATTCACTGTTCCTCAGAGTCCACGAGTCAAATCGCGGGCATCGTAGAGTCGAGGGGCCGTTGTCAACAGAACCCCAGGTGAGTAAAAAGGTCCGAGGAGGGGGTAGATTCAAGAGGATTATTGCCAAAAAGGCAATCCCTGGCTAGGGAGCTCCCGGCCGGAGCTCCTCACCAGTCGGCCATTTTTTCTTCATAGGTATAAAGTATTAATAAAGTATTTCTGAATGCTTTTTCTCATGTTTTACACACCTGCTTTAAGCTGGTGGTGAATGGCACTATAAACACACATTGGCAAAGGCAATAGGTCCCACCTTTCTCCTGACATTTTTCGATTTTGCTAATATTTTTTTCCGTTGCGGTTCAGTACCAGTAAAACAAATACCTGCTTGTTTGCCAATGCAGAACAACATCAGCAAAATCAAAAAAAAGTTGCTGGAGGATAATGAGATGTACACTCGTACACATCACTACACATGGATGCACCATGATGTGGTGCCCTTTTTTTTTTACTTTCAGTTTACCATTCCAGGATAGCAAATAACAGTGTTGTAGTAGTAATTTAAAAATATGCACTAATGTATATCAGAGAAATGAAACAGAACTCAACAGGGAGAGACAGGAGGCAATGAAGGAGAGGGTGGGGTGCAAATCAACATCACAGAGAGATTAATGTGGGGTATGGTAGAGCAACAGAAGAGATTTTGTCCTGTTTAAATGTAAACAAAAAAAGAAAGACAGGGGAAGCAATGGACACATTTTGGGGGTAAGGGTGGGAGCAACAAAGAGAATGTGAGGAGTGACAGGAATGTAAGTAAAGGCTGAACACAGAGGAGAGAGCAAGAAAACACATGCCCTTCCATGGAATGCTAAAAACTAAAGAAAAAAAGTAGTTCCCTGGTTTGGGGCAATGGAAAGATACAAGTCTTCCAATCAAACAAATGGTAAATGGCTATGCTCAAGGGGAGGGACAAACACAAGAAGGGGAGGAAAAGCCATCAAATAAAATGCAATTGAATGAAAAGAAAAGCCAGCCAATAGACAAAGAAAGGTGAGCAATGGGCTGACTCAAAGCCACTGCTAGTATTGGTATTGTCCACAATATGTCTTCGACAACAGACATCTGAATGCTGTCTGTAAGCAAGACTTAAAAACACTTGGCTCATACCTGCAAAACTGCAAAAATGAGAGACAAATTCATTAGAACTCAAGTTAGCACTTGGAACAGCACTCTGAATGTGCCACTTAACCAAGATCCAGCATTACAGAATTTGCAGTTGTGCCGTTCTATTATAATGCTCTGCTCCATACACTTTAGTAATTTTCACCAATCAATCAGAAATTGGATTACTTCTTGAAGGAGGTCGAACTCACTTCAAATAATAAACACAATACTTGTCTGGGTGATCCTCAAAAGTCACTAAATAAATCTATCTCAAACCTGATAGCTTGGCACAAACCAGTCAAGCATAAATTTAAGTTACTGTCTAAAGTATTTATGCAGTACTCAGACAGTAAGTGAAAGCACAACACAATTAAGAAAAATAGAGAATATTTTAATAAATAAAATTACACAAAAGTAACAAAAATCTAATCAGAACCAGAGTTATGAGTTTTCAAATTGCAAGTTTAAAAATTGCGCCAAAGGGTAAGAAGTTGCAAATGGGGGTATCTTATCACTCCGGACTGGGACAAAGTCAAAAGCTCAGGCAGAGCATGATAGAGCATGGTCCGGATACAGGACTAGGTTTGTCCCACCGGAAGTTATATATTCTGAATTTGATGCAAGGACTATGCGGCACAACTCTAAGGCATTCTGCGTTGCCCTGCTTTGCTAGATGTTGGATCTGATGAAGCCTTTGATGAGGAGCTGTTTGTTGTGGCTGTGTGTGGCTCTGCATCGCGCTACATTAGATCTAGTGAGGCTTTCAGTTGGGAGCGGCACGGCCCTGCATCGGATCCGGCGTGTTGCATTGCTTTTGGGTCTGGTGAGCCCTTTGGTGACTAGCTGCGGGGCTCTATATCGCAGTGTCGGATCCCATGAAACCTTCTGTTAGGCAGGGAGAAGTGTACTCTGACTTCATCCGAGGATCCAGGACCTTGAGGACAGCACTTGAGGGTTAGGACTCCCACTGAAGCCAGCAGTCCGGTCAGGTTCAGTTGGTAATAGTCAGCTGGGAAGCAGCAAAGGCCTCTGAAAGCTTTTGGTGATACTGTAGCTCAAAGTGGGTCAGTCAAGTCTCCCTTGGAGTCCTTTCCAGGGTTCTGAGTTCAAGGCAAGAATGTCCGGTCTTCCTTCAGGATGTTCAGACAGCAGGACAGTCCTTTTTATGATCTTCATAGGTCCAGGAGTGTTCTGGTTTCAGGTTTTGGGAATGCCACTTTTATGCCCAGTGCCAGCCTGTGACTGGGGGACACCCTTTGTCTAACTCTAAAACCGGTTAGGGTCAGTTCCTCCCTTTCCCCTGGGTTTCGCTCCAGCCTGGTTGGTGAGACATAGGCAGGGGCGGGCCTGGTGTCGGGTTCTTCTGTACTGGCTAGAGAGACCCCTGTGAAGAGTAATCAGGGCAGGGGCACCACTCCACCCAAGCCATCCTGTAAGGAAAACCGACCTCTCCACACCCAGGCCCTTTGTCCACTGTCTAGGAGGAATACACATCCCACTCTAGGCAGTTAGCAGGGGCCAGACAACACCTGGGCACTGGCAGTAAGGCAGCTTTATGTAGGAAAATGACAACTTTCTAAAAGTGTCCTTTCCAAAATAATAAATGAAAATCTGACTTTACTATTAGGTTGGATTTCAAATTCCTATTTCAAGGAGTCCTTGAATCATTTTTCTAAAGTCCAAAACTGAAGTTATTTATTATAAGGAGTTAAATTTGTAATCTAGTGCTTTTCTATGGAAGCACCAGTATTGCCACTGTGAAAAATGACTGAAGTTTTTTCACTGACAGGACATGTACAACTTTAAATATAAATGTCCTACTTTTTAAATACCATGCACCCTGCCCTGTGGACATTTGGGGCATTTGCGGCCTACATTGGGGCTGACTTATAACTAATAAAAAAGGAAGGTTTAGGCCTACCAAAAAGCTTTTTTTGCCAGGTCGAAATAACAGTTTTAAACTGCACTACAGGCTGCAATGGCAGGCCTGTCAACATGTTTTGTAGTGCTACTTTAGGGAGTGGTACAATGGGTGCTGCAGCCCACTCGTAGCATTTAATTTAAAGGCGGTAGGCACACATAGTACCATATACTAGGAAATAATAAATACATTAAATGTGACAATTTTGTATATGCCAATTTTTCCATGTTTAAAAAGGAGAGCACAAGCCCTTTACTACTGGTTAGCAGGCGCAAGGTGCACAGAGTTCTATGGCAAACACAAATGGATTCAGGCAAATAAAGCAAAAAATACCATGCAAAAGATCATCATTTCCCACACTTGCTTTCAAAAATTACATGCAGTCTCTTACTTTGTAACCCCACATGCCACTACAAAACCTGAAAATCTAATTAGGAATTTCTTCTTAACTTTTGACTCTTCTAGAACAGAGGCATTGAACACTTTTATGCCAAGTACCACCTCACACCCCCTCATGTTACATAATTTTGTCATCAACCACCAATTTCCAAATTTTCTTATAACCACTGCCATGTGCTAATTTTGAAAGAAAATTAAACATGTTGGTGTCCCGCCGCTCCAGCAGTGTGCTATCTGCCTGACCCAAAGCAGGTTGGTGAGACGCGCTGCCTTCCTGCAGCATGAGCGGCAGTGGCACTCACACAGCAGCACCGGTGGGCCACCACTTCTCCCTCCCACACTTACCTAGTGCTTGGTCCGCTGGCACTCACTCTCCAGAGGATTACCCTAGCCACTGGAGGTCCAGACCGTTCACTTTAGAGCCATTTTCCTGCCTAGTCATCTTCCCAGAATCCCTCTGTAGGGAGTCTGGAAACCTACGTATTAGCCCAACCCAAGATGTCCGCCACCATCTCAACTCCCATTTCATCCTAAACCGTTATGGAGGGGTTCTTGTGATTTTGTTTCTTACTCATGGGTTTGGCCTAGTTAAGGGAGATTCTTCCTAACTTCCAGTGTGTTGCAAAGCTTCGAGTATCCTAGTAGTGTTTTTTCACTCCTGAATTCAGCTTTGCTGTTATTTCTGTTTCCAGCCTTTTCAAACGAGTCCCAGATGAGCCTGCAAACAGTACGCCACCTTTTAACAGGAATTTCCTTTTATGAAGAATGATATAATAAGAAGAGGATCAAATACAGATACAAATTGAAACGGAGGATTTGACAACCCTGATGAAGTCCCATTAGGGACAAAACGCGTTGGCTGGGCTGTATGGATTACTTCTGTCAAACTGCATTATTTGAATAAAATTTGATGCAAAGATATATACAAGACTCCAGAATTTCTACTTTGAACTGGATCAAGACTATTTGATGAAGTGCTGGAGAAAAATATAATCTTTGAGATTATTGAAAGGACAATCATTGATTGAATTTAACGCTGCTTTTAATTTTTTGTTTTTGGCTGGACCTTGGGTTTCGGTGGTTTTAGGGCAGTGGGGTCACAAAAAGTAGCACGTTGGAATTAGCAAACATTGTAACCAATAACACACCAGTGCGCCCTTTCTAGCCCACACTGCCAGTGAGATTTTTCTCACAATCCGGAGCCTTCAGCGGGCTCCTCTAGTGAGGTACCAATGCAGATAGGATCACCTGGTGCTTTCCTCACAGAGTCTGAAAGGCATATTGCAGGAAGAATGGTTTGTGCATGTAGTGTAAATCCCCAGATCATTTGATTCATAGTTGCCATCTGCATCCTCAAAGGCCGCCAGGAAACACCAGGCCCTGTCCCTTGGGAAAGGGGAAAGGACGGGTTTGAGTAAAGTCCAGTTCATTGGTGTTTCTAGAGACATTCAATCCTTGCTTGCTTGCTTCCAGTCATGTAGGTTTGCCATGCGGGAGTATGGTGCAGGCTTCAGCTCTCTTGGACTGCGGGGCCAGAGGGTTATACATCGACAATTCCTGGACTGCAAAGCAAGGGCTGACACATATTTCTAAGTACTCACCAGAACAAATTCATACCGTGGATGGCAATCTGTTAGTGTCTGGGCCTGTAATTGAGATGATGGCACCATTACGATTAATCTTTGGTTCCCTTCAAGAGATGATTTCTTTTGATATAATTGCCTCCTCAAATCATACCATAACCTTGGGCGTACTCCAATTGACTCAACACAATCCTTTTATCAACTGGGTGACTTGTACCATATCTCTCTCATCTCAGTTTTGTCATGCACATTGTTATCCAACTGGAGGATATTGGATGCCCAAAGTGTTCACTCCAGGTCTACTTACTGAAACTAGAGTGATACATTCTCTTCAAGGAGTACCAGTCCTGTATCATCAGTATTCACATATCTTTAAAAAGCTCAAGGAAATAGCTCTATCTCCACACAGAGAGCATAACTGCAATTCCGATCGAACCTGGAACTACTGTGCCCTTCGGAAGAATATATTCTCTGTCCAAATCTGAGAAAGAGGACCTTAAAAAGTACTGAGAAGACAATTTACAGGATGGTCTTATCAGACTATCTTATTCCCCTGCAGGAGCCTCAATGTTTTTAGTACTAAAGAAATCTAACAAATTAAAACCCTGTATAGGCTATGGCGGTCTGAATAAAATTACCCTCAAGGATCGTTATCCTCTTCCCTAATCAAAGACATTCTGGAATTTGTAAGAGGGTCACAGATATTCACCACACTTGACCTACACAGAGCTTATCTCCTACTACGCATCAAGGAAGGAGACAAGTGGAAGACCACCTCCAAAACATCCTTAAGCCACTTTGAATATCAGGATATGCACCTCCACAACGGCGGACCGCCATACCTCAACCACTGCCTCTCCTTCTACACTCCCACCATACAGCTCCGCCTAACTGGCCCTGGCCACCATCCCACGAATCCGCACAACCATGGCTGGAGAAAGATACTTCTCCTACCTTGCTGCAAAGACCTGGAACTCCCTGCCTCTGCACCTCAGGCAATCACCATCGCAGGGGGGCAATTCAGGAAGGACCTCAAGACCTTGCTCTTCGACTGAAACGCAGACCCTCCCTCCCCCCCACTCAGCTCCTTGAGACCCTCACGGGTGAGTAGTCTCGCTTTATAAGAACCCTGATCGATTGATTGATTGGTTTGAGCAATGCCCCAGCAATTTTCCAAAGATTCTTGGATCACATTTATTCTGACATCCTAAACCAATTTGTTGTGATCTGCTTGGACGACATCCTGGTATTTTCCAAAGAGCCCTAATTACACTATTTCACATGTGTGTCAGGTGCTTGACAGAGTTTGTCTGAAACGATTATGTTGTAAACCTGAAAAATATGATTTTCATCGTTCCAAAATGCAATACCTCAGATTCCAGCTGAACTGCCAAGGAATATCAATGGAGCCTAAAAAAATAGCAGCAATATTAGATTGGCTGACCCCCACTAATGTCAAGGAGTCACAGCGATACCATAGTTTTGACAACTTTTATTGCCAATTCATTGGCAATTTTTCTTTCCTAAGCAGTAATATCACGCAGATCCTATGGAAGGATATGCTGCTGCACAGCTTTTGCTGTGATGAGCAAGCTGACACTGCCTTCTAGAAGTTAAAACAAGCCTTCACTCGGGCACCTTTTCTTCGGCATCCTGACCCTACGCGAAAATTCATAGTCTAGACGGATGCCTCAGATAAAGCTGTTGCTGCAGTTCTATTGCAACTCCAAAAAGATGACTGGTTGGAACATCCCATTTTCTATCTCTCGCATACTTTGACTGATTTGGAGAGAAACTACTCAGTTCTGGAGAGAGAACTTCTTGCCATGAAAATAGCCTGCTCTGAATGGCGACATCTATTAATGGGGGCCCGAGAACCCTTTGAAATCAGAACAGATCACAGAAACCTCTAGTGTCTCAAGAATTTGCAGTCTAAGAACAGCCGACAAGCACGATGGGCATACTTTTTAACCAATATGACTTTTACATCACATACATTTCAGGCTCTCGAAACATTCTCGCTGATGGTCTCTCACGCAGATAACTAGATGCCCCAGCAACATACCACCAGCCAGTTCTTCCTTCCAAGAAAATAATCTGTGTTGTAGAGTCTTTTTTGGATAGAGTACAAGCTGAATATGTTTCGATACCTCAAGGAGAATGTGACAGAATACAAAGAAACCTATGTAAACAAGGAACTTTTTTCTTCAATGGAAAACTTCTGCTTTTTCCAACTAGAAGATTAAGGTCGGTAATCCTCAAAATGTGTCATAATTCCCCTGATAGCAGGGCATAGGGGAATTAAAAGCACACTAGAACCGATTCACCGATCTTTCTAATGGCCTACTTTTTGCCATGATACTGAACTCTAGGTGAAGTCTTGTCCTGTTTGCCCTTAAAGCAAAACCTCCCATACTCGTCCATCTGGCCTCCTTCGATTTTATTGTAGCTCTTCTTTCTGAAGGTCATAAGGTAATCATGGAGACTGCTGATTTTTTTCTAAGATGGCCCATTTTACAGCTTTAAAAGTCCAGGCTGACCACAAGGATAAGCAAGGGACAAGACTGAACACTATATTTCAATATATCTTGTCATTGAAAACCAGAAGGCCTGATATAGAGCTCGGGAATGTGGACGGGCTGTTAAAAATCGTACATTTACCCTTACACCGCCATGGAGGTCAGTCCTTGCTATTTAGAGTATGACTGGTTGGTCATCAACCATCTGCCATCTCTGCAGCCTTTCAATCCCTCCATCAACAGCGGTAAACCCTAAATGCAACAGAGTGACAGAAAGACACAACTTCATCTGCCTTATTCAGAGTATAATTTCCACTGATGGAAACAGTAGGTTCATACTCCACAATTAGTATTAGACCTGTCATCCTTAGGATGGTCTTCCCCCAAAACTTTTGCCTGCTTACCTCCAATTTTTGCTGTATCTTTTTGTTGGCCTTAGGACTCTGAGCACTTTACCACTGCTGACCAGTGCTAAAGTCATGTGCTTCTCCCCTAAACATGATGACATTGGTGTATACATGATTTCCATATTTAGTTTACTTATAAGTCCCTTGCAAAGTGGTATGCCATATACCAAGGGCCTGTAATCTAAATACTACTAGTGGGCCTGCAGCATTGGTTGTGCTACCCACACAAGCAGCCTTTCAAACCTGTCTCAGGCCTACCATTGCAAGGCCTGTGTGTGCATGTTACTGTGACTTCTACTTGGCATTTAAAACCACTTGCCAAGCCTTAACTCCCCTTTTATTACACATACGTCACCCCTAAGATAAACCCTAGGTATCCCTAAGAGCAGGGTGCTGTGTAAGTAAAAGGTAGGACATGTACTTGTAGGTTTTATGTCCTGGTAGTGAGAAACAGCTAAGTTTGTTTTTAGGTCTTGCCTACGCAGCGCGCATGCGCTGCATAGGCAAAAAGACCTTTTGCCATCGATTCGGCTTTTCAGCCTAAAACGTGCACGCGTTCCATTGCCTTCAATGGCAACGCGTGCACGTTTGGCGATTCACTTGCGGGAGCGAGCAGCTGGCGCCATGTGGCAGCAATTATCGCTCCTGGCGCCGCTCGCTCCCGCAAGTGAATCGCGCAGGCTCCCTCCTCTCCCCTTGCTGCCGTGCGAGGCGCGCGCGCTTGTTTGCATAGCAGCTTCGGGTCGCGACGAACCCCGCTACACAGGAGGAAAGATCCCGGTGGGCTGTGAGACGGGCACACCTGTGTGTTTGAGATATTACTTTATAGGGCCGGGGGCAGCTGGCCTGTCTGAGGGGAGTTCAATGAATAAAGGCCGGCATCTCTCGGCGGCAAGGGCGCCTGCGGTGTTTCCCTCTCACTTCAGTAGGGGGGAAGCGCAGGTACCCCGGCGGATGACAGCAGCCCTTTGAACGTTGCTTCGGTCCCTGGGAACCTTCACTGACATGCACGTCGTGTACACTTTGAACAGCTTGGCTTTCATTGCCCCGGAGCTGCGACTTAACCTTAATTCCAGTTTAAACCTGAGATGCTTTCTCGATATCGGCGCCTCATTACCAGCCCTCCACCTTCCCGTCTGCAGCCCCACTCACACGCCGGAGAACCGGAAGTCACGTCCGCAGGCCCATTCACAAGAGCCCACTATACACAATACACGTGTATTCTGATTTAGGTGACAAGATTACTTTCCATCTTTTCCAGCTTTAGCTGTTTGTCAAGAGATACTGTTATCGAACCAAAACAAAACAAGGTCACAGAAAGGAACTTTTGCGCAGCCTTCTTCAGCCATTGGCTACTGTGGTTCAGCTAACATTAGGCATTGGCTAAGAGGGCTGTCCATCGTCAGTGTCGCTATCCGCCCAGGCTGTTTTACGCGTGAATATGCAAAAGATGCCTCTTCTTCTTCGCTCCACACACACTCAGGCTGCCAACTCCCTCCTTCCAGCACACCCAGCCTGTGCAAAACAACAAGCAGGCAAGTGACCAGTGTGGGTGAGCCCCATGCCCATCTGCTGGCTGCTCTGGCCTCAGAACCCAACCCATGGGCTTTTTCTGTGGGACCCCCATCCCTGCCTGCTGTCCTTGCTTGGCTAGCGCTAGGAAGTTTAGAGGTGCCTCCTTGGCACAGGTGAAATGGGTCTATCAGAGGTAGCAGCGTCTCTCTGCATTAACAGGAGAGCGCACACACCTCATCCACCCAGAAGGTCTTACCCTCACTGCCAGGTCAGGATCAAGCAGATCAAGACCCATCTTTGGCCTTGGCGCTGCTAGAGCTACTGGCTGCATGCTCCCTCATGGGAGTTTGTTGTTTTGAGGCAAAGAATCCAGGGTTTGCGGTCAGGCCTTTGCCTGGATCAACATTCACGTGTTAGCCAGATCACAATCGGTCTATTTGTTAAAGCTAGTTTCCATGAGCCCAATGCTTTCTAATTTATATGTGCGTCCTCAGGCCCAGCTCATTTGGGTTTCAATGTTTGAGTTAGGCAGATGATATACATTTTGATTTTGCCTGAAGATAACATTGATGACTCATACTTTGCATAACTCCATGCTTGCCATTGCTTAGTGGATGGCTGATAATTCACTTAAATTGAATACTAACAAGACAGAAGTTCTTTTGGTACCGTGTCGCAATTCACTTAAGGTGCTACTTGAGTGGTCTTGGCCCACTCAATCGGGCTCTGCTCTGGTACTGGTATCCTTGATCCAGAATCATGGTTTCCATTTTGACTCATCTTCCCCTCACTGCTCAGGTCAATAAATTATATTTCTCCTGTTTTCTTCTGTGCAAGATTCTCCCTCTTCTCCATGTGCATTATTGTCTTTTTCGATTCCACTTAACTACACCTAAAGCCATCTGGACTATTGTATCTCACGGTTCTTGGGATCTTCCATTTATCTGATGCAAGGATTTCAGCAGTTTCAGAACTTGGCTGCTCGACATGCACCTCTCCACATCTCGACTTCCTCTGCCTTTGAAAACCTTGCATTGGATGCGTACTGCCAAGGAGGTCACCTTTCAGACTCGGCAGGTTTTTCAGCGCTTACCATCGTATTGGCCCTCTACACCTCGAGCGAAATCTTCATCATTATAGTTCTAGTCATAGTTTAAAGTGCTCAGATGCTCGCATGCTTAAGGTTCCTAGAATTCAGCACTCTTGAATGGGTGGCCATGCCTTTTTCGGTAATGGCTGCTAAAATCTGGAACTCAATACCTACTAATCTCTGTGCCATTAATCCGTTCCTGCTATTTATGAAAGCCTTAAAAACCAGGCTTTACTTCTTCACACTTGGTCTAACGTTCCTGTTTTCTCTGCTTTGGCAATTTTAGTTGTGGTGCCGTGACACTATTATAGGTAACAGAGCGCTTGATACTGTGGCCTAACGGCTAGGGCGGTCGACCTCAAATCTGGGGAACCGGGTTTGTGTCTCGGCAAGGACGCGCAACATCCTGTGATCCTGGGCAAATCACTTAATCTCCCCAAACAAAAACAAGCATTGGCAAAGCCAATAGGTCTCGCTTTTGGGACCTTATAAGTGTTTACCCATGCAACAGTTGATGTTGTTGCACCAAGGATATTGTGCTGCATAACTAAATACTTGTAAGGTCCCAAAAGCGAGACCTATTGGCTATGCCAATGCTTGTTTACTACTGTGAGGCCTACTCCTCTCATAGGCTAACATTGGGAATTCCTTAATACACTTTTTTAAGCTGTAATTCCTAATTAAACAGGAGTAGCTATATCATGTTTAAGTATTTTTTAAATGGTAATGATAAATCCTCTTTACTGGTAAAGTTGGATTTAACATTACTATTTTAGAAATGCCACTTTTAGAACGTCAACATTTCTCTGCCCTTACTGCTCTGTGTGCCTTGCAGCCTGTCTCCAATAGGCATCTGGGATGGGTGACAGCTACACTTTGTGCCTTCCCTCTAGACAGCCACAAACACATGAAGGGTGGTTGTGACAGAGAACTCATCTGCATTCATCTACATTCTGATAGCTCTTCCTGGGCAGGAAGACGGAGGGGCAGCTGACACTTACACCTGAATAGGCAGTGTCCTGTGTCCCACACAAAGGGCTGATTACCCACTACTGATAGTCTGGCAGACAGGGATGGGATGAAAGGGGGACCTGTACACTTCAAGAGCTGCTTTGAATCACCCCTACTTCAAAGGCACCACTGGGTAGAAGTACTGGGTCTCTGACCCTACCACAACAGTACATCACTGGACCTGTGAAGAACTCTGCCAGGAGTAAGGACTGCTGTGCTACAAGAATTGCCACTCTATCTGATTGTTGCTCTGAAAGCACTGCACTCTGTCTTGCTGAGGTGCCCTGCTGCCTGCTGATCTCTGCCCTGCTGAAGACTAGGACTGGACCCATCTCACTTGAACCCAGAGTGACTCCAAGGGCTTGCTGGCTTGCCTCCTGTTCTGAAGTCTCACGGCCATCAAAGACTTCTTTCAGCTCTGCAACAGCACCTGGACTCTGCCATCTGTGAGTCCTGCTCTGCCAAGTGTTGCCAATCCAATCCTGGGGCCTTGGAAGGTGATTTCTGCTGTCCACAACCTTCAAAATCAATGCAGTGACGACTTTGCGCTGATCGGAACCGAGGCATTGCCGTTTGATGCGGACACAGTAGCTGATTGACATCACCTAGACGGACAGCGCGGCTCGACGACAACGTGGTGCCTACATTGAAAAGAGGTAAGTCAAAGCCTTCATCAACTGCGCGGACCGGTGCCAACGCTCGCCTCCACCATGGGATCGTCGTCGACACAGCACATCCATGACTCCTCGCATTGAGTCTTCGACGTTGACGCTTGCTCAATCCAAGGTACTTTTTCAGCACGACCTGCAAGAGTCCTGTAGCTGGCCTGCCCTCCATCGCAGACGTCCTAAACTTTGGATTTACCCCTCAAGTAACCCTTAAGCGCTATTTGACTCTAAGCACTACTTGTGGATTTATTCTTTAAAAATTCATAACTCCGGGTCTACTTATTGGAGTTTTGTTGATTTGGTCGTTTACCTCATAAAACTATTATCTATTTTTCTGTGGTGTTTTCATTGTGTTAGTGTGTGTGTGTGTTTTGTACAAATACTTTACACATTGCCTCTTTAGATAAGCCTGACTGCTCTGTGCCAAGCTACTAGGGGGTGAGCACAGGTTATCTTTTAGTGTGTATCTAGCTTACCCTGACAAGGATTGTGGGCGCTATTTGGACAGGGTGCATACCTCTGCCAACTAGAGACCCACTTTCTAACACTTGTGTTGGAGGGAAAAGAGCACAAGTAACCCATGCCTATCCACAGCAATCTCAAAACGTGCTTGGACACCATGATGCTGTTACGGCAAGGCCTGGGCCGCTAGCTGCCAGTACTAGATGAGTAAAAACAAAGCCCTCAACAAAATGGAAGGAAAGTTAAACTTGCAAAAAGTTGTTTTAAATTCAGTGCTTATAGTATATTTTGTGATCCCCAAACCATATTTAGCACCAATTTACCTACTCTCTCTGTTTGACTACATGTCTCACAATACATACCTTGATTAAATATTCATCTATTACCTTTTTAATGTAACCCTTACAACTTCAATTAGGAGAAGAAAGGACATTTTTTGAAAGAGGACATGCTTACACAAACATGTAATACAAACACCCTAGGACTAAGCTGTTGTAAAGTTGTTCAAAATGTAAGAACTAATCCACAATCACATTTTGACTGTTTAACTGAATACACTACATTTTTGATACTCTAATATATAACACACTTTACACAGTTATCACACAAAATACAATCAATTGAAACTGTGTATCCCAAGTACAGATATATACTACCCGGTCACTAATATGTTATGATTCAAACTATCCCAAATGCACTATACCAGTTCTGGTGTAGTGTCTTCCCCCGCATTCCTTGTGGTCCCAGCGTGCGTTCCTCTCATGCTTGACAATACTTTCATCAGGTTGTTGAATAACTTTAAAAATTAAAGTTGACAAAAATAGTGTATCTGCCCCATCCGCCCCCCTGGGGGCAATAAAGACTGATGCCACGTTTTTTGGGAAGGGGCATGGCCATGCCGATGGTGGGCAGCCCCCACCTCTGTACATTTTTTTACCCCCACTAGACACACAAAAACTTTGTAAAAATTTTTTTTTTATGGGATTCTGGGCTTGTTCATGCCCCCACCCGAAAACGGCACATACCGTCTTTTTGTCCCCCTGGAGGGTGGATGGGGTAGTAAGCAGGTGCAGAAAGCCCACTAGATGCCATAGGCTGCAATTATTCCGTGCTTTTTTGGGTGGCAGCAGTCCCCCTGGCATGGGCCCGTGCTCTCGCCCACCGGACGGCCCAATAGACTTTCTGGCCCCTCTGGGGTTGGATATGGTTATTCACCCCTAGTATGCTCACCTACTAAACACCAGGGATTTCAAAACGGAGCCAAAACAAATAAATGGAGGGTGCAGCCTTTCCTGGCATCGTCCCAAAACCTGCCCCAAAAAGGGCAATAGTGTCTTTCTACTCCCCTGGTGGCAGATAAGTTTGTCTCTATTGGGGAGAGTGCCCAAAATCTACCTCCCAGGGGGTAGAAAGTCCACCTGACACCAGGGATTTTGACTTTGGGACAAAAGAAAGTGATGTGGGTGTTGCACTCTGGCATTGATCACATCTCCACCACAAAAGGGCACAAACAGGTTTTTTTTCTTTTGCCCTCTACCGGGGCAGACGGGATGTTTGACCACAATTATCTCCTGTGGTAGCAGAAATCCCACTGTATGGCAGGAATCTATATATTTTTTTAAATATTGGGGTGGGTCTGGCCCATCCTATCATCTATTTCCACCTTCACCCCTAAAGCCTCAACAGTCTTTCTGCTCCCCTGTGGACTAAAAAGTCCCATCCCAATGACAAGCAACAGGACATTTGATTCTTTTGGGTATTGTTTTTACATATGGGCCAGGAGAGTGTGGCTAACTCCCATTATCCTCCCACTTGTAATGGTGAACGGCTGCACTTTTTTGGCTTGGTAGGCTACCACTTGGGAAAACCTACAAGACCCAGACAGTTCTGAAAATTAGACACCCGGGGGAGTGTAGGGTGGTGAGCTTCGTGTGCATCCCACAAAATTGTCTTAACCACAATGCCCTGCAAACCACAAACTTTGACTAAAAACACACATTTTCCTCACATTTCTGTGAGGAAATCTTCTGGAATCTGTGGGTAGCCACAAATGTCCTACCACTGTGAGTCCCCACATGTCTCCCAATAAAAACGGTACCCCACTTGTGTGGGTGGGCCAAGAGCCCACAACACAAAAGGCCCTAAAGCGCTATATTGATAGATAAGCATTTTGGGTAGGTGCAGTATTTGGGGCCGAAGCATTTTGGGTAGGTGCAGTATTTGGGGCCGTGCTGTGGTGCCACCCATGCGAAGGTACAAACCACAGAAACTTTTGAAAACTAGACAACCAGGGGATTCCTGGATGGTGTGCCCTGCGAGGATCCCATGAGGTTTTCTTAGCCACAATGTCCTGCAAACCTCAAATTTTGCCTGAAATCACTAATTTTCCTTACATTTCTGTGATGGGAACTTAAGGAATTCCCAGGAATCTATAAAATTCCCACCACTCAGTGTTGCGTCACTTGTGCTGATAAAAACAATGTGCCACTTGTGTCACTGGGCTTAGTGCCTGCAACAGGAGCAGATCAAACCAATTGGCCTGTGTTTTTATAGGCAAAGCGTGTGGTTTCCAAGGAATTCTGGGATAGAATACCCTGGGTGAGCCATGCCATCCTAGATTCCCCTAGGAGTATAGTTTTCAAAAATGTGCAGGTTTGCTAGGTTTCTCTAGGTGCCGGCTGAGCTAGGGCCCAAAATCCACAGCTGCTCACTTTGGAAAAAAGGGTCCGTTTTGAGCGGAAAAATGTGATGTGCTATGTTGCGTTTTTGGCCCTTTCCTGTTGCGACCACTAGTCCTGCCCACAAAGTTAGGTCCCATTTTCATCTGGAGACTTGGGGGAATACTGGGTGGAAGGAAGTTTGTGGCTCCCCACAGATTCCAGAACTTTCCACAACAGAAATGTGAGGAAAATGTGTTTTTTTAGGCTAAGTGTGAAGTTTGCAAGGGATTCTGGGTAAGAAAACCTTGGGAGAGCCATGCAAGTAACCCACCCTATATTCCCCCAGGTGTCTAGTTTTCAAAAATGTGCAGGTTTACTAGGTTTGCCTAGGTGCCGGCTGAGCTAAGCCCCAAAAACCACAACAACCCACTTTACAAAAGAAGGGTCTGTTTTGAGGGGAAAAATCTGATATGTCCATGTTGCTTTTTTGGCCCTTTTTTGTCAAGGGCACTAGGCCTACCCACACAAGTGAGGTACCATTTTTATTGGAAGATATGTGGGAGCATATAATAGTATAACATTTGTTATTACCAATGGCATTTCACTACATTTTTGCCTTTCAAATGTAAGCTGGTGTGTAAGACAGAAGGCATTTTGAAAAATACCCTCTAAATCATATGATAGTAGGAGTACCCACAAATTCAGAGATGTATGAATAACCACTGCTCCTAAACTCCTTATCTTGTGCCTATTTCAGAAATACATAGGTTTCTTTGATACCCATTTTTCACTCTACATATTTCACTATATGGATTGGTCTTTACTCTATACACAATGAAAAACCATTGTACTGTGCAGCTTAGTTGTTGGATCTGGGTACCTCAGGCTCATAGAGAACATATAAACTCTATCTACCCCCAAAGCCAGATGGGTCTAGTGGATATAATGGTATATTGCTTTTGTAAATTGGCCATTGTGTCAAAATGTTACAGGTGAAAACTTTGTCACAAATGGCCGTTTTTTCCTACTCATTTTTATCATTTCTTTCTTTCAACAGCCTGTCCTAGATTTAAAAAAAGAGTCATGGAACGCAGTGCAGCAGCCAAACATGCTGCGCTGCTTTGCATGACAGAGTGAGCAGCAGAGGAAGGAGGTTGAAAGCACAAGAAAATAGGAAAAATGGGCTACCTTTTTGAAAAATACCAAAACTGAGTTTATTCAGCTCTTCCTGTTCCCGAAAGCTAGGTAGATGGTGAATTTAGCACAGGAAACTGTTCATTGATACCATTTTTAGAGAAAAAACAGACACTTTTATCCGGAGCGCTTTTTTCTATTTTTCCAAAAATACTCAAAATGTAGCTATATTTTGCCTATTCTCATTATCACCTCTAGGCGTATCCACAAACCTAGGGTACTTTTAATATCCCCATGATGTTGGAAAAAGGACACAAATTTGGAGTGGTCACCTTATGTGTAAAAAACGTTATGGAGACCTAAGCGTGAACATCCCAAATAGCCAAACAAGGGCTCACCACTGGGCGGAAGGGGGGGAATAACAAAATGTGGGGGGTGGATTATAAATAAATAGTGCCCTATCACAGTCAGTTGTGTCTCCAGAAATTACTTTTGCCTTCCCACCATTATCATTAAGGTCTTCATTGGGGGGGCTCACCTTCCTCCAGGAGTTGATGTTCATCTGGGCACTTAGTTCTTGGGGTCAAGTGGGGTTTTTAAGATTTTATTAGGAAGGGCTGGGCCTAGTGTTTCTGGGGAAGAAGGGTGACCGGAATTGTGGAGTTTTGGGGTATGGGAAGGTTTTTCACAAAGGGTAGCTTTGGGGGGTCTTAGGAATTTTGGGGCTGGTTGAGACAGGTGGGATGGGTGAGGGAGGTGTAGGGATAGGGTCAGATGGGGAAATGCAAGTGGGCTGTAAAGTGGTGTGAGGTGTTGCAAATGGGGCAGATGTTGGAATGGGGGCAGGATTGCTAGAAACACTGGTGTCAGTTTGGGCACTAGGAGACAATTAACTTCTCTCTAAGGCAAACAGGGCAGCACACATACCACCCCCAATGATAATAACTTGAACCAGTTGCAGATTGACAACCGGGATGACATGCAACAATGCAGTCTGCCTCACAGAGAGGTTCTTGATGACTTCCAGTGCCTCCTCTGACACCAGTGCTGGCAGGGTGGTGCATGGGATATGTGCCCAGGACAAATAAGACCCCAGACTGTTTATGGGCTGGGTGTTGGCCATTTTCCATGGGTGCAGGAGTTCGGATAGAGTTGGTAGTCAGGGTGGTGACGGACACAGGACCAGATGGAACTGCCTGTGAAGGTACATTCAGCACAACAAGGGGCTGCCCGGAATCAGAAGTCTCCAAATCAGATGTTGAGGCCTCCTGGCCAGCCCTATCAACCTCAGTGCCACTGTGTCACTTGGTGTTGGTTGCTCCAACTTGTGACTCCCAGTGGCTCCCTTGTGTCTTTCCTGACATTTTGCCATTGTCTCCTTAGCTTGCTCCAGAGGAAGCTGAAAACAAAAATATGCACTCATCAATTACATATTACAGAGTTACAAATCAAAATAGGCACACATCACAGAGGACAAAACCTAAAAACAATACAATACTCATTTCAATTATGGCCTGTATTAAATGACCATCTTTTATGCCATTTTAATAAGACATTTTTAAACACATGTTTTGTTGGACTAAAAACTCTGTGCACTTTATGTATGCTAAAAGTGTGTAAAGTGCATATGCTCCAGACTTTAAACATGATTACATTGTCTTAATCCTGATTTACTTTTTTACCTTGCCTACAAGTCTTTAGTATATGGTGTAAATGCACTCGGGGCCTGCCAGTCCCATCCACAGAGTGGGCCTGGAAAATAAATGGCTTCAACCTTAACATATGTAGCCTGACTTCTATAACCTAAAAACCTGTTTGAAAACAGCAAACAACCCTGTTAGGTCAGGCAGAAAACCCTGTTTTAGTTACTAAAATATCACCTCTAAGTACACCATGTTGCCCACAAGTTAAGTTGCCTGATATTTAACAGTGAAACGTGTGCAAAATTAAAATTGTCATGTTCCTTCCGTAAGTAGGGGCTGAATGCTATTTTCACTGGCAGTACTCTAGCTGAATCTCAGAAAATGTCAAAATACAGATTTTAAACTTTAATCTGTACCTTTGGACTACACAAGACATTCAAATACAATGGTTGCTATTATAGAAAAATACAATATGATGTTAAAGTGTGATGAATTAAAATATTTTTTTAATTAATCTTTTAGCAAGTTAGCTTTTACTTGCCTCAACATCTATTTGCCTAATTAACATTATCCTTTTGACAGATGCTCTGGCAGTCAAAACTGCTCCCAGATCAAAGACAAAAGCCTGGATGTGGGAATGGGATTTTCTTCCCATGCAGGAAGACCAGCCAGGGTTGACGCAGGAACGTCATTAGCTTGTAAAGTGGCCTGCCTTTTAACAAGTAATTCTAAGGTGAGGCCTAGAGATGGAGAACCTTTGTCTCCTCAGTCAGGTCAGCAGCAAACCCAGTGGGAGTAGAGCTACCCCTAGAACCGGTTTTGTATGACCACAGATAAGGGGAAGGCTGTTTTAATTTGGGTGGCCACACAGGCTTTGCACAGGGGAGGAAGAGTTTTTCCATCTTGAATTTTAGAAGTAATGTTTACTGTGGGCTTTTTTGCAGTAGAGCAAACAGGAACTGCTGAAAAAGTGGGTAGGGTTGCCAGTGTACCAGTGATGAGTATTAAGACCGTGACCTCCCCCAGGTGAATTTATTGAAAACATATTTGCCTAATGGTAAGTGGCATTAATAAAAAATTATCTTGAAACTCTCCTGTATGAAAATGTATGTAGCTAATCCAATTTGGTGTTTTTACATGACATTAATAACATGTCTATTTGCATCAAAATATTCCGTATGTTGCAATGTTAAATAATCAGTGATATACTGTTTTGCAGATGGGTTACTCCATCACAAGCAAAACATAATTCGTATAAGCCTTATTGTAAGTGTATTATTATATATGTAAATTGTTAGAAGTGGTCCATATTTTCTATTACTTTTGTGACATTGGTCCCATCCAGGAAAAACACACTTGGACACATTCTACAGCTGGCATATAATGGTGAACATGCAACCTTTCTGTTATACCTGGCATTCTCTGCAGGGTCACCCCCAAACGTTTTGCCTTTTTCCCTCCACTTTTTTGCTGATTTTGTTTTTGTTGGCCTTAGGACTCTGTGCACTTTACCACTGCCAACCAGTGCTAAAGTGCTTGCGATAACTTCCCTAAACATGGTTTGATTTGCATACCTCTAAATGGCATATTTAATTTACCTATAAGTCCCTTGTAGAGTGGTATACTATATGCCATGGTCCCGTAAACTAAATGCTTCCAGTGGGCCTGTAGCACTTATTGTGCCTACCCACTTAAGTAGCATCTTAAAACATGTCTCGGGCCTGCCCCTTGTAGAGTGGTATACCATATACCCATGGCCTGTAAATTAAATGCTTCTAGTGAGCCTGCAGCATTTATTAGGTACCCACTTAGGTAGCACCTTAAAACAGGTCCTAGGCCTGCCATTGCAGCCTGAATGCAGTTTTAAACTGCCATGTCGACCTTGCATTAAACCCGCCCCCTTTGCCAAGCCTTAAACTCCCCTTTTATTACATTTAGGTCTCCCCTAAAGTAGGACCTAGATAGCCCAGATAGCCCATAGGGCAGGATGCGGTTTAATTAAAAGGTTGAACATGTCCTGGTAGTGAAAAACTCCAAATTTGTTTTTTACTACTGTGAGGTCTACCCTCTACCATAGGATAACATTGGGGATTCCTTATTACATTTAATAAGTTGTGATTTCCGATTGGGAGCAGGTAGCTGTCATGTTTGGTACCTATGAAATTGTAATGGTAAACTCTCTTTTATGGTGAAGCCAGATTTTTTGTAGCAATTTTGAAAATGCAGTTTTTAGAATTTGCCTTTTCCGGCCCTTTGCACCTGCAGCCTGTCTTGGGTCACATCCCAGACAGTCACACAATAGAGGGATTAGGTGTGCCTCAATGGGCCTTAGGCTAGCAGGATAGGGGGGCAGAGCTGAACCCAGCCCCACTGGCATATGAATAGCCTGTGCTCTGCCTTCACACAAAGGGCCTAACGACCCTGTATTGTCACTGCAGCCAGCTGGAACCATAGCAGGGAAGTCAAGAAATTCCATGCACATTAAAGAACCTTTCCAGAAGCTTCTCCCTCTTTCCAGCAGAATCGTACCAGGGTATATCAATAGGATCTTCAGATCCACTCTTAAGTTCACTAGTGAATGTGCGAAAGACTCTCAGAGAACTGCCTGCTGCTCTGACCTGCTGTGCACTCTGCCAGACTGCTGCTGTACCCGGAAGGACTGCTTTGCTGCTTGGAGCCAGCCTTGAACCCTCAGAGGCCAGCCCGGCTGTCGAGCCCTAGATCTTCCCATGCACCCAGGACTACCAGAGTGACTCCAAGGGCTAGTTTGCTGGCCTACTGTTCAGAGCCACAGGAACATAAGAGGCTCCCACCGTATCTGAACCCACACCTGGACCCAGCTGAATTGAGTCCTGAACCCCCAACAGGTGGGCCACCAGTCCTGAGAGCGTTGGTTGTGATGCTAAAGGTGCCTAGATGGCCAAATTCCAAAACTGAGGACTTAGAAACTTTTTGGTTAAAAATTGCTCTGAGAACCAGGAGGAGACCGGAACCAAACTGCTTACCTATCCGCTCAAAGGTGCATCACCGGTGGATTTGACTAGACAGCTTCTCCCACTATGTTTTTTCTGCAGTAGCAAATCCGCGGTCCTTTGCCAAAGGGGTATTCGACTTCGTGGAACTATCTTCGGCTACAGCCCCCTGCCTTGTCCTGCTGGAAATTTTTGACTTCCATTTCAGAGACTAAGTGGGACAGTAGAAATCGTTACTCCGCCTTCGACCCAAGACTCTCCGACGACGCTCCCTTCTCAGGCCCCACCTGTAGCCTTACCCTGCTGCACTTTACCTTACCAGAACCTTTTTCTCAAGAATTTTTCTAACTCCGAATGTAAGCGCTGACCGGGCCCAATCCACTTCTTGTATCCAAACCTTGTTCCATCACGGTTGGCCATATTTTTCGACTTTGACCCTGTCTTGCACGACTAGATGTCCGCGGTTGGGGCTTTGATCTTTTAGGCGCTAGTTTTTACTAAAAACATTTACAATTCATAACTCCAGTTCTACTGACTAGATGGTTGTTGTTTTGGTGTTAAATAATTTATTAAACTTTACACTTTTTTTCTAAATTGGTTTGGGATTTTTCTTGTGTTGTGTTTTCACTTTATTGCTGTTTGTGTGCTGCATAAATACTTTACACATTGCCTCTAAGTTAAGCCTCACTGCTTTTTGTGCCAAGCTTCGCAGGATTATGCACAGGTTAATTTAGTGACTTTTTGTGGTTTACCCTGCAAGGGATTGTGACTGTTGCTTGACCAGGGCTCACACCCCAGTCAACTAACAACCCAATTTCTCACACTTCCTATTTCATCATATCTTATCATCTGCTGCTGCACTAGCAATTCATTGGTGGGTAATGTTTCATCTTGCACAGATGGAGGGATCAGCAGGGCAAATTGCCTGACCATTGGTGGATTGATTAGGAATAGAATATAGATACACTTGTGCTCAGTCATGAAGTTATACGAATATAACAGAGGTTCATCAAAGTAGCTGACACATGAATCTATAAGTGTAGAACTTGTCCTTGATAAGGTAATGCGTAGCATATTTGTAGATTTTGAATTTATGTTATAAGCATGTCTGAATATAATCCCAGTTTAAAATGTTAGGACAGGCCAATGTGTGGCTGAAGACTACCATTGATGCTGCTTATGCATTGCTTGGATCAGTAATTCAGTAAATGTAACACTGACTTGGTAGCTTCATCATTGGTGTTTTCCCCATAATTTCATTTTGACTATGTTGTTTATCTGTTATTATTATTATTCATAATTTATTTTCTCCTGTACTTCCTAATGTTGTGTCTCCTCTGCATGGTATTTCCATTTTCATAAGTGTTTCTGCACATTGTTGACGCATCCTTCCCTCTTGGTGGAATTTCTTATTATTAATTTTTTACAACAGCATAATGAAAAAATGTAAATTAAAATATTTTATGTATGTAATTAAACAGCTTATTTGTCTGGTGATTTATAAAATGTTATTTATATATTATTAACACCAAAATGCATATTTATTTCAATAATGTTGCAGCTCAGAAATGTTATGTCTTATTATATTGAAACAAAATATTATCAGAATACCGATTCTCAGAAAATGTTAGCTTATACTGAACTTAAGAAAATAAAGATGATCCATCATTTTCCTTTTCCAGACAACAGTCCATAAGTGGATGTGAAATTTGTGGACAGAAAATTAATAGTCCATTCGTTTACATCATGACATCAGTTTTTGAGTCTCTTGGGGGTGGCTTGTTGGGTGTTGTCCTCCACTGGGCCAGATGCCCGATAGCTCCTAAGGGACACTGAAGCGAGAAGAGGGACTACAGATGATGTGGGGAAAGGTGGCTCTGTGAGCAACAGTGTCCCACTTTGAATGAAGTTTGAATGAAGTTGCCTGCTCAAAGTGTAAAAATTATAGAATAATTACGTAGTATTATCAGAAAATGTGCTGCATTACGCCACATAATTTGCCTTTTCTTGTCGCTAATTTACTCAACCTTGCCGCATAATTTGGCCTTACTCTGCCGCATAGTTCCAGCGGCCATAATCATAGATGACTGATGAAGTCAGAGGTTCAAGGGATCTTTTTCTACTCAATTTCTCAGCAGCTTTCGATTCCATTGACCACAATACTCTGTTTCAAGATGGGCAGAAATTGGAATCAGGGGATCAGTCGTATCCAGGCTGAAAATTTTTAATTGATCACCAACAAGTTATCTCTCTTGCATCATTTACCTCTCAGCAGAGTAAAATTGAATACGTAGTACCCCATAGATCAATTCTGTCCAATTTTCTTTTTTAACACATATATTTACCCTCTAGCACATATATTGCCCCAGATGGGAACAAAATCATTTATGTTCACTGATGACATGGAGTTAATTTTTGTCTTGTCATCATATTCTAATTATAGCAATGAAACAGATTCTTCTATGGTGCCCAGTCTTTCAGGCATTAGATGGTGGATGTTAGTGAAGTATTTAAAGCTGAACCCCAACAAAACTGAGTTGCTGTTAACATTCCCCAAATTAAATATAGATGATCTTTAATGGCCCTCATTTGTGGGTCCTCCTCCTCTTACTAAGACTAGCATCCATTACTTAGATATTTACATAGATTGGAGACACAAATGACCCAAGTCACCAACATCACTAAATCCTGCTTCTTCCAACTGAAAATTCATACCATTCTGCAATCTCTTGTCAAAGATATCCAAGGTCATATGGTTAATTCATTGATCTAGTTCAACATCGATAATGGTAATGCTATATTTTTATCTGCTCCAAGGAAATTAATTTCCCGACTTCAATCATTACAAAATGTGGCCTAAGATGATTAGCATCTGTTACATCAACTCAAACAAATGTATATAGGTTTCCTGTTCACAGGATCATTTCAACGCAATGACTACTTCCACAGGGCCATATATTCCAATCCACCAGAATTTATGGCACAGAAGTTCCAAATATGGACAGGGACAAGTTCCAAAAGATTCATGAAAGATGTGTCCGCCTGGATGAACAACAACTGCCTCAAACTCAACACTGACAAGACAGAAATACTCATCTTCGGGAAAGGCAAAGATACCCTTTGGAACAATAAATGGTGGCCACCTGAGCTGGGTCCAACTCCCAAACCCACCTAACACGCCCGCAACCTCAGCATCATCCTTGGAAGCCAGCTATTCATGAAGAAGCAGGTTAGCGCCGACTCCTCAGCTTGCTACCTCACCCTCCAAGTGCTCAGGAAGGTCTTGAGATGGCTCCCAACCAACACCAGGTGAACAGTCATGCAAGCTCTCATCACCAGCAGACTAGACTACGGCAACTGCCTCTACATATGAATCCCTACCCAACTCATGACAAAACTCTCGACTATCCAGAACACAGCAGCCAGACTCATCTTTGACCTCCGCAGATGGATGCACATCACCCCTCACCACAGGAAACTCCACTGGCTACCACTAGCGAAGAGATGACAGTTCAAGCTTACAAGGCACTACACAATGAAGGAACGATGTACCTCCTCAATCGAATGAATCTCCACCAACCTACCAGGAAACTCCACTCTGAATCCCTCTCCTTAGTAACCACCCAACGAATCCACCAGACGAACAGTGGAGGCCGCTCCTTATCCCACCCAGCAGCTAAGGCCTGGAACAAACTCCCCGTGCACTTCAGAACCTCACCATCGCTCCAGCAGTTCAGAAAGGACCTTAAGACCTGGATGTTCTGTTGCAGGGATTCTGCTCAGGAACAGAACTATGCTTGGGATCATAGAACATTAGTAGATAGGGACTGAGTCACCATATAACATCAGTACCATGAGCCAGAGTCCAACTAGCTATAATGTCTCACTTACTCTCCTACTCCTATCCAGAGAGTAAGTGAATTGACACTCCAGAACACAACACTCCCGACACTCTCGGGGATCGCGGTGAGAGGGCACCCCCTTTCGCTCACACACTAGTACTCGTCCACAATAAGATATGACAGAGCCACGAAGGAAATTTAAAATTTTTATTTAAATTATCATGCTCTAGAATGCAGTATACGTGCCACAATCAGAAAACAACTGCCTATCAAATATACCATTGGTAAAGTCAGTAAACCATATATTATAAAGACCCTGTCATATTATAAAACAGAGTAAACAAACCTCCCCCTCCCCTTCTACAGAAGCAAACTGATTGTACAGCAAAGATCCATGGGATTAGTAGCGGACCCCGTACCTTAGCATACACAGATGGATGCTCTACATCTCAGATACAGCTGTGATCTTCTCTCAGGAAATATCTCTCTCGTTCTCTGTATGTGTTAAATTACTGTGCATACCTATATGACAAGGCATACATGCTCGTAAACAGCAGCTGCATTCTTGTGTTGTGTCTACGTGCTAGTGCCTAACCAGAACAAAATAACAAGGGACATTGTTGTTTGACCTTGTCGGCTGTGTTTAGACTAAATCCTAGAAAAGAACAAAACAAGAAAACAACTGCAGGTTCTGTGTGATAATGTAATGTGGCACAAAAGCAAACGTGTTTATATAGTAACTTGTGCAAAGCAAATGCGGCCTGTGTCGTGCACAGTTAGGCTAACATAGGGAAAACTACAATGGGCCATGGACGGAACACATGACAGTTCAACCAATAGGAGGACAGACCTCCAGGACCTCGAGACCCTCACGGGTGATGCAGCCACGCTCTACAAATCCTGATTGATTTCATGATAATGTCCCACTAAACTTTTGCGGTTGTACAAATCTCAAAATATTGCACAGTAACTTTTGGAGGTATGTCTTTTTTTTGTGGCAGCCGCTACATCTTAGCAGGTTCTCCTTATTAATCTCCGTAATCAGTGCTCTTTGTCCCTCTTCAGCAAGTCTCTGAAAACCTATCTATTTAACGAATAATGTGCAATTACAAAACTGACTCCACTTTTGCAGTTCGCGGCAAGAAAACTGTACATCGCTCCCTACAAATATCCTTACTAAAACTATAACTAAAGAGGAAGTGAGTTCTCATGGGCAGGGTAAAAGGGAGAAATGTATGGGAGGAAGTTTTTTTCGGGGGGGTTCCCTGTGTTTTATGGGTGAATATTATATATCATTAATGAGAAGCTATGGTATGTTTTATTGTATGTCCTAACACTGAGAGTCCATCTTACATTGCATTGTATCTTTGTTGTAAAAGCTATTCGGAGACATTGTTCATTTTCTTTAAAAAAAAAATCATCTCCGCTTGTGTTCGGGTCACGTAGACATTCTTGGGACTGACTGGAGGCGCTGGGACCAGCTGCTGTTACCTGCTTGATTCATCGTTTGTTAATAATTAATTATTGCTGAAGTCACCTTCCGTCTGAAGTGGCTTTGGACTCCGCACATTGCTAAACAGGCAGCCAAGGTTACGGACCGAGTTAATTGTTGATCAAAGAGATGTTTAACTTACATAGCAATATCACAGCAATTTCACAAGTTAAATTAAGATTTAATCTTGTTTAGTTGTAATATGCAAAATATGCAGCACACTACTATTCCCACAATTCATTTCATTTGTGGATCTCAAAATATACATTTTGTTTCCTTGTCCATTCTCGTTGGCGCACCAACCATGAAACCATGGTGAATGGTGTATATGCTAGCCATTGTCAGACAGATTTATCATCGACGGAATTTGTCTGCTACATGCCTATGATATACAATGGCTCTGTTGTCCATCATGATGGTTTTGTTGTTCGGTCCACCATGTTGAATCACTATTGCTAACACTGTCATTGTGACTAATGCTATTTATGTCAGACATGGCATTCATCCCCGGTGGACGTTCCATTGGATGACGGCTCGTGCCGCAGGCAATAATGGATGTCATGTCTGCCATGATGTCCGGCATTAAATGTTATCACGGTGATTGTTTGAAGTGATGGATGTATCAGCGAGGTTGATGCACTGGAGCACCATGGATGTCAAATGTTGTCGTCAATTAGGATCATTTCTAAACCTGCAGACGTGCTCCATCATTGATTCAATGAGTGATTGACTCATGGAAGTTCGTCCATTCACTGTCCACCATTGGAATTCAGTCACAAATACATTATAAATGCTGGCAGAAAAAGTTCACTGCATAGTGATGGAGCAGGGTAAATGAAAAAATGTTAACCTCCTAATATTTTCGTAAAATAATTAATAAACATGTTCGTTTAAGTAAATAACCAACAATGTATGTTACATGTTAAGGGTTAAAGGTAACACGCTATTCCGTGTGCAAATTAATCAACTTATAATTGTTTACGTGTCTAACATAATATTTTGCGTACTAATTAAATAATAAATGCATGATCTGTGCTTTTAAATAAAACGTGTGGTTGCAAAATAAAGCGATGGTAAGTAAGGGACAGCTTTATATGTTGCTTTATGCTAGGTAATACCTAATTGGGGTACGTAGAAAGACGGGAGGGAAACGAAAGGGTTTATATTTCTTTGTTTTAACAATATTTTGTTTATCTTTGAAAATAGTGCGCTTAGGCCTGTCAAGCAGCGATATAAAATGGCCGCCAGTTGCTAGAGTACGCATGAGCGGGGGACCATGTGATAGAGGAGAGAGGCTGTGGAAAAGGCTGATCACGTGCTGGTGCTGAGAGGCTAAGATGGAAGTATGGTCAAGGCTGTTGTGACCTTTCTGAACAGATGTGTGCCAAGATGATCAGCAAGAAGCGTGAGAAGTCCAACTGAATCAATGGACGGAACTGTTAAACCCAAAATGTAGCAGAAAAAGATACAAATTGGACTGATCGAAACGGATGAGCAATGACATAAACTGTGGGAAACGATGCTTGCATGGACATTCCACAAGGAACTGGTTAAGACTAGGAAGTTTGATTAAAATGTATATGGGCCTGAGTTTTGACCAATGAGAAAGAATCATGCCATGAAGATGAAACATTTTATTCTGTAAGCTAGAATTAGGGTATAAGAAGACCTACTCTTGGTGGGAGGGGTTAGTTGCTGCGGGAGTTGCTGAGGTAGATGCTGCGGAAGTTGCTGGAGAAGTTAGATGCTGTAGATGGGTGAAGTTGCGGTTGCTGATGCTGACGAGCTGATGCTGCTGCTGCTATTTTTTATTTCCAGTTGAGTATAAGATGCTGCTTTAGGAGAACCTTTTATTCCTGATAGATTTTTATTTAGAACTATTAGATTTTCCCCAGACAGATAGATTGATCTTTTAGAGTTCTTACTATGACAACCTTATTTTACCGTCTAATAGATATGTATTACAATTTCAATTTATTCTTATATTGATGATAAATGTAATGATCTGAATAATAAGCTTAACCTCATTTCTTGCATCAAAACTTTATATAAACTTTATTATTCTTTAAACAAATGACTCAGTGATTCTTTAGCTCAATGATTAAAATGAAATGTTAAAGAGTTTATTGTGATTGAGCTGGTCTTAATCACCATCAACTGATTCCTACTAGTTGGTCCATCGACCAATGAGCGGAATACCTCAAAGCAAATGAGAAGTATTATGTCATATTAAAGAGGTATCCCGTCTCCTTCCAGCGAATCGTTTTTCTCCTAGGTTATTGACGGAGGAAATCCAGGGAACAAATGAGTAAGTGAATATATATGCAGTGTTATGGGCCCCACCGTCATATGGATATAGTGTGTGTGTGTTGAAGGAATAATTGTACCTGGATGACCGAAGTATATAGGAGAATTATTTTTATTGTTAGCGCTGGATCAATAGCAACTACTTACCTTATAGGACCTCAAATGCTGCTGCCCACCTGTGCTTCTTGCCTTGGAAACTGCAGAGTGACGATTGCCAGGGGCCCCGTATTCAAATATTGACAGAGGGGGTCAGGTACACCAGTACCTGACCATCAGATATATGGTATATGGGCCATCAGACAAGCAGGTGGCTCCCAATGTATTATATGTTGAACATGTGGGCCTAATTTAGTATAGGTGTTTGAGGAAAATACTAAGATTGCAGAGGCCAGAATAGCACCAAAACATAGGAATAGGAAAACTCCTGCCTGACCTGCAGATATGTGGGTTATGTAGAACATAAATATTTTATTAACCTACAGATGTCTCATCCAATCTTTTTGCAATATCCTGCCAACTATATTTTTAGAAAATTCGAAGTAGGACATTGTGTAATCTATAAAAGTTGTTTTACCCTAAATGATAAAAAAAAATTAATTCGCTTTATATGACTGTAACCTCAATCCATCAATTTGTGGATGTTGCATCCAATGTCTTAATTCTGCATTATTTAGAATTACACTATATATACTGTAACCAAGACATAAAGCATTTTGGCAGATATGCAGATTATTCAAATTTTTAATTCATAAGAAAGTCACACCCTATGGAATATTATGAAGTAGTACATTAATGTGGTAGAAAATTCAACATCACAACTGTTTCGAAAAGTTCAGTGATGCTGAGTGAGTCAGTACAATGGAAGAACACTTAAATTCACAGAGCAACACCAGAGCCAAATGCTTAAAATTGAATGTGATTTTATTTGTGTTCCTTCATGATGCCTTGGTGTGTACAGATTAGGATGTATGAGAAAAGATTAATTAGGATGAGAACGAAGCTATATTTACATGCAGTGAGCATTTTAACATTTAAATAGCATTCTGAATTTTATTTCTAAAAAATGTACATTGTAAGTTGTGACAGCTCTTACCTTGTCCTCACACTTGGTTGATTTTTTTCTTTCACTTGATGGCATAGGTCAGCCCTTATGAAAAGAACATGAACTGGAGAACCATTATAAAGATGTCCTCTGCAAGGGGGTCACTAGCATTAGCTGCCACAAATGCTGGGGGGACTTCTGCCGCAGGACTCTGCCTCCATGCTGACTACTACTGCTGGTGAGGTCCACGAGGAGGAGATCAGTGCAAAGGAGCAGCAAGAAGGGTGTATGTGAACCACATTCACGTAAACAAATTATATACGGCCCAAGTATAGGAGTAATGACTTATCCTTACAATGTTACCATACTTTGGGTATGATAGCATCATATGGAAATCTGGAGAGATCACATCTGTACTATGACAAATTTGACATGTGAAGGCATGTATTATGTAGTTCATTTACAGCAACCATGCACTAATATACAGTGATATCCTTACACTTTAGAGTATGCTGGGCAAGCATGAAAAAAGAGGATGTCCGATCCAGATGTAATCAGAAGGCATTGTTGTAAAATGCCCTCTCAATAGAGTGGACGGAGCCTTATTCACTGTTTGGTGCATGTCCCGCCCAGTTTTCATTATGAAATCATGTTAATAAATGTTTGCTTTATTTTCAGATTCCACCGCACAATCACAGGGACATAACATTTAAGCCCAAGAGAGGTTGAATTGGCACAAAATGACCCAGTGGCACAGAGGCTAGAGTCTGAAATGGATGTCAGCTCAGGATCAGACTCCTCGTCAGAGTCACCTGGTCATTGACCTGACCCTGGCCATCCCCTTGTGGCGGAGATACAGAGTATTACACCTTCTACTTGAGCTGTCACCAGCATCACCATCTCTCCTTTAACTCTAGGAAGTTGATTTTTGGGGTGGGGTCTCCTTTGCTCAAAGTTACTCTACCACTGTTCCAATTCCACCAGCCCTTGTTTCCCAGGGGGCAATGCAGGTTTTAAAGTATGTGTGTGCTGGACAGACATCGGTATTGGTTGACCGCTAGGATTAAGGCTGAAAGATGGACAGGATGATCCACATGCAGGAAGACAGCTGCTCTGTACAGCCTGCCTCGCACAGGATGTCTCTAAGTACTTCTGCCTCCAGGGAAGCCACATTCCTTACTGTTAGAAATGGGGGTCTCTAGTTGGCAGTGGTACACACCCTGTCCAAGTAGGGACCTTTCCATCTAGTCAGGATGAGTAAAGTACACACCTAAGTTTGCATGTGCTTACCCTCTGGTAGCTTGGCACAGAGCAGTCAGGCTAAACTGCAGAGGCAATGTGTAAAGCATTTGTATAGTAACACAGTGAAAACACCACAAATGGACACCACACCAATTTAGAAAAATAAAGTATCTTTATCTTAACCAAACAAAACCAAAACAGCAAAAATCCAACATACATATTACAATAACACTTTGCCAACTAGGCAATTGTCACAACTTCACAGTTAGTGCAATAAATGAAGTACCTATAGGTTGCACACATCATAAAAACACCATACACCATCACAGTACATATTATGCGGGTCCTGGAATGATACTTGTTATCCTATCACTGCAAGGTTTAAAGCGACATAAATCACAATACCAGGGCCTGAAATGCAGAAGTTAGGGAAGAGAGAACAAACACATTAAACATCAACAGATGACCCTAATCACCTCAGAAGCTTAGGGTAAACACTTAAGTCATGAAATGCCAGTTCAGAGAAGCAGGAAACACACAAGTCACCTTATATCCCCGTAGCATAGAAATCACGAAGCCAGGCCCTAAACACTCCCGGAGCAGCACCTGCGCTCCTACTATGGTATACAGTGCTCCTGTTTTTTGCACGTAGGCTGCTGGGCCACCTGCCCACCTACAACAGGGAAGACGGTAATCTTCAAGTCAGGGGCGAGCAGGATCGGGACCTCCGTCGAGCGTTTCTCCCCATCCTGTTCATCACTTTCAATGCTCCCAATGGTATATGCCCAGAAACTGGTGCAGAGCACACACACCGAAAATCAAGCGGGTAGACCTTGTCCGGTCTATCCCGCAATGGGGTCAGCGAAGGCAACTGCCCGCATCCGCGCAGTGCAGCTGCTGGCCACACAGCCTCCAGGTGTGCTTGGACTGGGAAGCGCCAGCTGACTGCCAACTCTCCCGGGACCGACTCACCCTTGAGGCTTCATGCACGAAATAAAGAGCTCACCATGCGCTTCCTTCTTTAAGGCAAAAAACAGTCCTTCTCCTGCTCCAGATAGAAGCAGCAACTGCAGGCCAACCCACCCCACACACATCAAGGGACAGCGCTCCTCACACAGCTCTTCCCCCAGGCAAGTTCCTTTTGATCCGTAACGGATCTTCTGAAGTCTTTGATTTCCCTGAGACTTCCAACAGGAGGCAAGCTCTGCATCAAGCCCTTGGAGATTTTCTCAAGCAGGATACCATAACAGGGCAAAAAGTGTCAGTCCTTTTCCTCTGCCCACAGATAGAAGAAGCAGCTGCAGGCCAACCCACCCCTCACACATAAAAGGGCAGCGCTCCTCACACAGCTCTTCCAGCTGTTTTTCTTGGCAGAGTCCTCTTGTTTCCAGAACTGATCTAAAGTTCTGGGGCCAGAGCCCCAATATTTATACCATGTTTCTCTTTTAAGGCAGCACAAAGAAAAGTCTCTGCTGCACATATAAACCAGTTCTGTCTTTCTCAGGCCAGGTGTAGGATGCTGGCTTAGTATATGGTGCACACTTAAAGGAGGGATGCACCTTGCACTACTCCAGGCAACCCTTTTGGAGATTTTAGTGGTCTTTGATACCCTTAGACTCTCAAAGTGGTAGCTGTGGAGAGCATGCTTAAGGCCTACCTTGTAGGAGTGTTTTACCACATTTAATCAGTAGTGTAGAGATGAAAAAGAACCACACAGTGTTTATAAAAAATAAGTCTATTTATTACACAACACAATCGCTATCACATTGGCATATCTCCTACTCAGAGATATCAACAATACACATGAAAATACTCAAAAGAAATCAGGTAAGTAGCACAAATATACACTGGTCTACGGGGAGACCAAACTTTATACTAAAGAAGTGGAATACGAACTGCAAGGAAGAATGAGACTTGGACCAGAAGACTCAGAGGAGCTGGGAGAACCAGAAACCACCCACGGTAAGTACCCAGGAACCCCACGGAGGTTGTGTGCACAGTGGAAACACAGCCTCATGCCCAATGGAAGTCTATGGAGAAGTCGCGGTAGCAGTTTTAAAGAAGAAGGACCCTTCCCACAGGACCCCGAAGAAACCCTTTGGAGGACAGAAGTTTGGAGAGCCAACGCACCTGTGGATGCCCCAGGAACCAGGTTACCTCACCACGGAAGCTGGGTGCATAGGGGTGAAGTGACGTTGGAACCTCCCGCAGACAACAATTGAAGACTCAGGAAGAATTGCCTCTTGACAATTATCTGAAGATGTCTGGTGGAATCCAAAGGTGAATTCTTGAAGAGGAGAACCTGCAAGCAGAGGGGACAGAGTCTATGCCACTCGGAGGTGACCAGGAGGCACAGAAGCACAATGCCCACTCTTGGAAGGGAGCTCGGGAGAGTTGGCGAGGACCTTGTCGCTGCAGCTGTGGGGACCAGGTGATGCTGAGGAAGACCAGGAGCTGTGCACGAGCTGTCCCATGTCAGATTTCGGTGTCTTGGTGGTCGGTGTCCGGCGAGAGCACCAACAAGCCTTGGTAGCCGCAACTGGCGTGGAAGATGACAAGATACAATTGTTGGGATCAGCAAGGTCCAAGGGACTCACCAAGTGCAGGAGAGTTAGAGCAGGCCCGAGCAATATGGGGAGCCTACCAAAGCAGAAGAAGACCCTCGAGAGGACCCACAGGACGAAGGCACAGGAGTCGCAGGAGGACCTCAGGCAGCTCACCAAAGATGGAGGCCAAGGTACAAGGGATGCAGTGAGGATGCTGATCTTCGAGGGATGAGGTGCTGGAGGCTGGAGCTTCTTGTAGCACGAAGATCTCTGGAGTGCAGAGCCAAAAATCATTGGCAATGCCAAGTTGACGGGGTGCACAGGGGTTGGTCCCAGTGTCTCAGATGAGGCATACTGTCCTCCAAATTGCAGGGAAGGCAGGTCAGGCCTCTGGAGAGCCACAGAATGACCACCTGTGTTGCCGAGCCTCAGGAAGTCCATAGGACGACAGGAGCAGCAGACTGGTCAGTTTTGTTGCAGTGTCTGCAGATGCAGGTGAGTGACTCCTTCACTCCAAGGGAGATTTCTTCAGATGTCCTTGATGCCCACAGGTCTTCTGGAGAACCGGAGTGAAGCACAGACACAGACGAGGCAGAAAACCTGAAGAACAGCGAGACCAGCAGCAGCAGGAGTCTTCCTTTATGCAGTTTCTGTTCCAGTCGGCCAAAGAGTGTCTTGGTTTCAGAGGTGAGTCTCGTTCCACGATGAATCGGAGGACCCACCCACGGGACCCACCCACGGGAGAGTCCTTAAATACCCATAGAAAAAAGGGTTGGAACGATTCAGAGGGGAGAATACTCCCCTGTCCCTTGTCCAGTTTTCCCCAGAGCAGCAACCAAGGTTTCCTAAACTGCCTCAAACCAGAGTATTCAAAGAGGGCACCAAATGAATATGAATATAGAGGCACTTACATAGCGCGCAGCTACTCAAAAAGAGTGTCCCGGCGCATCCACAGGCCCCTGGGATAGACCCCCCCGATTAACTGCACATGCAAAAAGGGAGGAACAGAAGGGAAGATCAAAAGAGAGCGGGCCCCTTTCTCACAATTAATAATTAAAAAGCAAGGTTTTGAGGCGTTTCCTAAAAGTGGCCAAGTCTGTCACCGCTCTCAGTGAAGTGGGGAGCGCATTCCAGGCCTGAGCCCCAAGGAGCCTAAACGAGGCGCCCCCTGCCTGAGCGCGAAAAATTCTAGGGACCCTGGCCAAGTTTATCGAGGATGATCTCAGAGTTCTAGAAGGAACATAGTGGGCAATCCTTCTGCAGAGGTACTTTGCCCCCTTTCCGTGTAAAGCTTTGAAAAAAAGCACCAGTGCTTAAATCGAATTCTCTTCTTTACCGGGAGCCAGTGAAGCGCTCTGATGTGTAGGGTCATGTTAGCTCTAGCTTTAAGCCTGAGAATGGCTCTAGCGGCGGCATTCTGTGCCACCTGCAGACGCTTGAGCAGATATTCTGGAATGCCGAGGTAAAGAACATTCGCATAGTCCAGTCTTGAAGTAATAAGTGCCTGGACTAAAATGGAAGTAAAATGTGCTCTTCATTGCTGTCTGATGGAGCTGGAAAGCGCCCCCACCCCAGCCCAATACACTAAGCAGGGGCGGCTCCTCCATTAGGGCGGTGGAGCGCCGGGCAACTGCTTTCTCGCAGTGCGAGAAGCAGAAACATAAAATGGTATTTTAAATACGATTTTATGTTTCTGCTTCTCACACTGCGAGAAAGCAGAAGGGTATGCCTGGTTGGGGGCGGGCGGGGTAGGAGTGAGCAAAAGGGTATGCCTGGTTGGGGGCGGGCGGGTCGGGGAGGAGTGTCTTGCCCAATGCTGTGGGCCCTGACTGTTTGGTCGGCCCTTTGGGGCCGACCAAACCAGTCATGCGCACTCTGCCTTTTCTCTATGTAGGCTTCATGCAGCCTCCATAGAGAAAATGGCCTCCCCATAGGTGCCCAGCTGGGCGCTGTCCTCGCCAATCACCACGCTGCCATTGCAGCGTTGTGATTGGCTAAGGGGAGGGAGGCTGCCTGTGGCTGCTTCCTGTTGGGAAAATGCGGGACCCGGCCAGGAGCTGAGGCGGCGTGGGACCCGGTAAGGTAAGTTTTTAAAAAATATTATTTAACCCCCCCGCGAACCCGCGCTACCCCCCTGATCCAGCGCTAACAATAAAAATAATTCTCCTATTATGCTTTGGTCATCCAGGTGCAATTATTTCTCTAACACACACACTATATCCATATGACGGTGGGGCCCATAACACCGCATATACATTCACTTACTCATTTGTTCCCTGGATTTCCTCCGTCATGAACCTAGGAGAAAAACGATTTGCTGGAAGGAGACGGAATACCTCTTTATAATGACATAATATTTCTCATCTACTTTTAAGGTATTCCGCTCATTGGTCGATGGACCAACTAGTAGGAATCAGTAGATGGTGATTAAGACCAGCTCAATCACAATGAACTCTTTTACCATTTCATTATTAATCATTAAGCTAAAGAAAATCACTGAGTCATTTGTTTAATGAATAATAAAGTTTATATAAACTTTTGAATGCAGGAAATTGAGATTAAGCTTATTATTCAGATCATTGCATTTATCATCAATATAAGAGTAGTTTGAAATTGCATGGCACTTTTATTAGACGGAAAAATTAGGTTATCATAATAAGAACTCTATAGATCAAGTTACCTATCTCTCTGGGGAAAGCCTAATAATTCTAATAAAAATCTATCAATAAAAGTTCTCCTAAAGCAGCATCTTTTACTCAACTGAAAAAGGAAAATAACAACAGCAGCATCAGCTCGTCAGCATCAGCAACCGCAACTTCTCCCATCTACAGCATCTAACTTCTTCAGCATCTCCCGCAGCATCCCGCAGCATTCTAACCCCTCCCACCAAGAGTAGGTCTTCTTATACCCTAATTCTAGCTTACAGCATAAAATGTTTCTTCTTACATGGCGCGATTCATTCTTATTGGTCAAAAACTCAGGTCCATATACATTTTAATCAAACTTCCTGGTCTTAACCAGTTCCGTGTGGAATGTCCATGCAAGCATCGTTTCCCACAGTTCATGCACTTGCTCATCCGTTTCGATCAGTCCAAATTGTATCTTTTTCTGCTACATTTTGTGTAATACAGTTCCGTCTATTGATTCAGGCAGGCTTCTCACGCTTCTTGCTGATCATCTTGGCACACATCTGCTCAGAAGGGTCACAGCAGCCTTGACCATACTTTCATCTTAGCCTCTCGGCATCAGCACGTGATCATCCCTTTTCCACAGCCTTTCTCCTCTATCACATGGTCTCATCCGCTCATGCGCACTCTAGTAACTCGCGGCCATTTTATATTACTGCTCGGCAGGCCTAAGCGCACTATTTTCAAAGATAAACAAAATATTATTAAAACAAAGAAATATAAACCCTTTCGTTTCCCTCCCGTCTTTCTACGTACCCCAATTAGGTATTACCTAGCAGCTGTCCCTTACTTACCATCGCTTTATTTTGTAACTACACGTTTTATTTGAAAGCACAAATCATGCATTTATTATTTAATTAGTACGCAAAATATTATGTTATGTTAGAAACGTAAACAATTATAAGTCAATTAATTTGCACACTGAATTGCGTGTTACCATTAACCCTTGACATACATTGTTGGTTATTTACTCAAACGAACATGTTTATTAATATTGTACGAAAATATTAGGAGGTTAAAATTTTTACATTTACCCTGCTCCATCAACTCCCCCTTTGGTGATTTTTAATATCACCACAAAAACCCAAGTTATACAATTTTCTCAGACAGCATATATCTTTTATCCGTTTGCTTTTGTTAGTTTACACAACTGTATCCCTTTCAACTTGTTTCTTCGTTTTCTTATACATGTTCTCTTTTATTTCTTCTAACTCTATTTCACCCATTTCTCTCTCTCTTTCCTTGTTTATCATGTTTTCTTTTTCTATCTTATTCTGCCTTCTTCTTCTTTTTATACATGTTATTGCAAGCTTCAGTACTAATATTATTATTATTATCATGGTTGCTATTATTATAACTTTCCCTATTATTAATCCACTCATTCTTGTTAACCAATTTGTTACAGAAGAAAACCCTTTACCAAGTTTTCCCCAAACACTTTCAACCTCCAGTGGAACAAGTTCTTTGTGCAAATTTGTAATATTTGTTATATACTTCTGTATATTTTCGCTCTTATCTGGAATGTAAGTGCAACAATGTTGGACTTTCAGCATTCCACAGACTCCGCCCTCTTTTGCCAAAAGAATGTCAAGGGCAAGACGATTTTGCATCACCATAGCTCTCATGGCAACCATCTCGGTATTTACCATCAAGAACCCTCCAGCAGTATCTGTAGATAAACGATCTACCACTGTGGATAATTTCCGAATTCTAAATGCATTCAAAGATATTCCCACTGCTGGTATCAATGCACCAAAAATATCCCCTACTATTTCAGAAAAACTTTCCCTTTTTCTACGTGTAAAGGTATGTATCATCTTGTGTGTTCCTTTTTCTTTTCTATCTACATGGAAAATCTTTGGAAAGACCAGGCCTAAGTAACATGACCCATACCAATGGTCCGGCAACCTATAATAAGCCCTGTTTCCGCAAATATAATAAATCCCTGGAAATATTGGATCTTTTCCCCTTTGAATCCCCATCCACCTAAAATTTGGTAATTGTCATGGCAATTGCTGGAACCCACAAAATAATTGTCATATCTTGTCTTATTTCTTCTAATGCACAACCTTCCCTGTTGGGGCCAATCCAGAGTCATAGCTGCATTTGTCTTTTTCTTGTCATGATGGTCTTCCTCAAACGCCCAAAGAGGTGTTTTTGTCTCTTCTATCACTTTTCTTTGAAATTTCACTCTTCTCTCTTCAACCATTTCTAAAAATACCTTTTCTTCCTTCTTTAACTCACAGGTAAGGTTGTACCTAATTATACTATCTAATGTTAAAATCTTATCTTCTAAGAAATATTCACCAAACGTCTTTCCCTCTTTTATTTTGTTAAGCTCAGAAACTACAGAAACCTTTGCAAAAATCTTATTTATATCAGTGTAATAATATTCTAATCTACCTGTTTTATAAAATAAACTTGCTAAAACACTACGGGGCCGATTCCGATCTCGGTCGGAGGCGCACCCAATACCATTCGGTCGGGAAAAAAGCCATGCGAATGCCTGTTTCCTGACCGATCCGTACATCATTCCGAACGAGTAAGTACGATGCGCACAACAGCATAGAATCCGGCCGAGTCGTACTCACCCAATCCAGGTCCTGTTCTCCGACCGAGGCAAATCCGGAATCGCAGAATCGAGTCGCACGGAAGGGAAAATGCAGCCCCGTCCGGCCGAACAAGTACGATGCGCTTTCCGTACGCGCCGAACCCGTCGCTACGTCAGGCACGTCAAAGCTTCCGGGAGAGGCGCACATAATCTCCGATTCGAGCCACAACACGATCCACGGCTACGAGGCGACCACGCCAGCGACGAGGACGACGCGAAGCAACGAGAAAGACGAACGAGACGAACCAACCATGAATCCCTTCGTCCCGATCCTACCAATATTCTACATTTACTACCGGAACAGGCACGGACGCGTACGGCGCAGAAGGTAAGTCAGACACCAACCACAAAAACATGCAACACGTACACGACACATCACACACACACAGAGGGATGCAGAATTTACTTACACCAGCAACAGCAGCACCATAGGGGCGGGATGCCCATCACCAATGCCACATATGCACACAGGGGCCTGGATGCGCACCACCACTACCACCCCTACCCAGGGGGGGCTGGATGCCAACCACTACTACCACCCTTAGCCATGGGGGTGCCAGATGCCCACCACTACTACCACCCTTACCCAGGGGGCTGGATGCCCACCACTACTACCACCCTTAGCCAGGGGGTGCCAGATGCCCACCACTACTACCACCCTTACCCAGGGGGGCTGGATGCCTACCACTACTACCACCCTTACCCAGGGGGCTGGATGCCTACCACTACTACCACCCTTAGCCAGGGGGTGCCAGATGCCTACCACTACTACCACCCTTACCCAGGGGGCTGGATGCCTACCACTACTACCACCCTTAGCCAGGGGTGCCAGATGCCCACCACTACTACCACCCTTACCCAGGGGGCTGGATGCCTACCACTACTACCACCCTTAGCCAGGGGGTGCCAGATGCCTACCACTACTACCACCCTTACCCAGGGGTGCCACATGCCCACCACCACTACCACCCTTAGCCAGGGGGCTGGATGCCTACCACTACTACCACCCTTACCCAGGGGGCTGGATGCCTACCACAACTACCACCCTTACCCAGGGGGGCTGGATGCCTACCACTACTACCACCCTTAGCCATGGGGGTGCCAGATGCCCACCACCACTAACACCCTTACCCAGGGGGCTGGATGCCCACCACTACTACCACCCTTAGCCAGGGGTGCCAGATGCCCACCACTACTACCACCCTTACCCAGGGGGGCTGGATGCCTACCACTACTACCACCCTTAGCCAGGGGGCTGGATGCCTACCACTACTACCACCCTTACCCAGGGGGCTGGATGCCTACCACTACTATCACCCTAAGCCAGGGGGCTGGATGCCTACCACTACTACCACCCTTAGCCATGGGGTTGCCAGATGCCCACCACTACTACCACCCTTACCCAGGGGGGCTGGATGCCTACCACTACTACCACCCTTAGCCAGGGGGTGCCAGATGCCCACCACTACTACCACCCTTACCCAGGGGGCTGGATGCCTACCACAACTACCACCCTTACCCAGGGGGCTGGATGCCTACCACTACTACCACCCTTAGCCATGGGGGTGCCAGATGCCCACCACTACTACCACCCTTACCCAGGGGGCTGGATGCCTACCACAACTACCACCCTTACCCAGGGGGCTGGATGCCTACCACTACTACCACCCTTAGCCAGGGGGTGCCAGATGCCCACCACCACTACCACCCTTACCCAGGGGGGCTGGATGCCTACCACTACTATCACCCTAAGCCAGGGGGCTGGATGCCTACCACTACTACCACCCTTAGCCATGGGGGTGCCAGATGCCCACCACTACTACCACCCTTACCCAGGGGGGGCTGGATGCCTACCACTACTACCACCCTTAGCCAGGGGGATGCCAGATGCCTACCACTACTACCACCCTTACCCAGGGGGGGCTGGATGCCTACCACTACTACCACCCTTACCCAGGGGGTGCCACATGCCCACCACAACTACCACCCTTAGCCAGGGGGGCTGGATGCCTACCACTACTACCAACCTTACCAAGGGGGGCTGGATGCCTACCACAACTACCACCCTTACCCAGGGGGGGCTGGATGCCTACCACTACTATCACCCTAAGCCAGGGGGGCTGGATGCCTACCACTACTACCACCCTTAGCCATGGGGGTGCCAGATGCCCACCACTACTACCACCCTTACCCAGGGGGGGCTGGATGCCTACCACTACTACCACTCTTAGCCAGGAGGGTGCCAGATGCCTACCACTACTACCACCCTTACCCAGGGGGCTGGATGCCTACCACTACTACCACCCTTAGCCAGGGGTGCCAGATGCCCACCACTACTACCACCCTTACCCAGGGGGGCTGGATGCCTACCACTACTACCACCCTTAGCCAGGGGGTGCCAGATGCCTACCACTACTACCACCCTTACCCAGGGGTGCCACATGCCCACCACCACTACCACCCTTAGCCAGGGGGGCTGGATGCCTACCACTACTACCACCCTTACCCAGGGGGCTGGTTGCCTACCACAACTACCACCCTTACCCAGGGGGGGCTGGATGCCTACCACTACTATCACCCTAAGCCAGGGGGGCTGGATGCCTACCACTACTACCACCCTTAGCCATGGGGGTGCCAGATGCCCACCACTACTACCACCCTTACCCAGGGGGCTGGATGCCTACCACTACTACCACCCTTAGCCAGGGGGTGCCAGATGCCTACCACTACTACCACCCTTACCCAGGGGGCTGGATGCCTACCACTACTACCACCCTTAGCCAGGGGGTGCCAGATGCCTACCACTACTACCACCCTTACCCAGGGGGCTAGATGCCTACCACTACTACCACCCTTACCCAGGGGGCTGGATGCCTACCACTAGTACCACCTCTACCCATGGGGGGCTGGATGCCTACCACCACTACCACCCTTACCCAGGGGGGCTGGATGCCTGTCACTACTACCACCTCTACCCATGGGGGCTGGATGCCTACCACCAACACCACCCCCACTCATAGGATGGACAATGCATGACACAACCAGCACACCACAACCTAGGGAATGCAAGAAAAAGACATCCCCCAACACCATGACAAGCGTGTGTAGACTGTGTCAAATGCCTACAACACTGAACATGACTTTGAACATACAATGTGACCCCCTATCACATGTGCCACACATATGTGTGTGGCCCCCACAATGCAAGCAGGCCATGACCATTGTGGCAATGGGGTCCAAACCCCATCATCACAGTGACCAAAAGGTAAGTGTGGGGTCCATAGCTGAAGCACATTTTGAACATTGTGGCAATGGGGTCCAAACCCCATCATCACAGTGACCAAAAGGTAAGTGTGGGGTCCATAGCTGAAGCACATTTTGAACATTGTGGCAATGGGGTCCAAACCCCCATCATCACAGTGACCAAAAGGTAAGTGTGGGGTCCATAGCTGAAGCACATTTTGAACATTGTGGCAATGGGGTCCAAACCCCCATCATCACAGTGACCAAAATGTAAGTGTTGACAAAGAAAAAGCTCCAACTGCCAAACTGCATGGATGATTCCTGGTCACAGAACATAAAACACATCAGTGGCAAAGTAGTGCATGTGTCCCATTGCAACATAGATTGGGGGAGGCAAATACTGCAGTGCAAATAAGACATACCTTTGGCCATGTGCAGACAAACAACACCCATGGGGGCTGACACAGTCAACATTCATCAATAACACAATGACAGAAGTGACCATCAGAATGCAGACCCACATATTTGCACCAATGGGCACACAAATGCAGATACCCTGTGGAGACTGTAGATGTGAGGTGAACAGATACCATACCATGGCAGCAATGGGACACACAAACCATGATCATTGTGCTGACTGATGACCTAGGAGTCCCAGGGACAGCAGGGGAAACCCACCAAACAACATACAGCCAATGGCACACCTAAGATATGCCAATGCAGTGGTGCAGATGCACAAACACAAACAGGCAGACCCACACTGCACATCAAACACAACAGGTGAGGGGGGGGGGGTGCCAGTGTCCCCAGGCAACCACACAACACATGAGGAGGCCTGAATACCAATTATACAGATGTGCATACAGTGCCACACAAAGGTAACTCATGGATCCAAATCCCCTATGTGGGCAATCAGGCATTGTCAGATGAGAGGGAGCACAAATCACACATGTCACACATGTCACACAGGCACGTAGGAACAGCAACTGACACAGCAAGACACAGACACACCACAGCACTACCCCCAGGGCCCCCACAATGTGGTGACCCTGGGCTGCATTACAATCCCACTGTGATGACAAAGCTAAATGTCGTTCACACTGTGAACCACAGTCATGTGTCCTGAGCAACAAACTACCATCACACCTACACAAGCACAAATCAATCAGCACGGCCAGTAAGCCAAGGCCAACATGGAGGCAGGGGTCTAGCCGGGCAACAACTCTCATCTGCACACACTCAACACCACACACCTCGACCTCCAACAATGTGCAGCAGTGAAGCACACATGCACTGGTGACATTGCACATGCACCCATGACAATCCCAGGGTGGTGGGTGGGAACCAAGGTGCAGAAACACATCACACATGGCCACTCAACAAGACTCCTGAATGGCTGACACACTGCACACTACGCTGTACATGGACATGACGGCAATACCACACCAACCAATGGGATCCCAGCCACAGTCACACACCAATGAAGAAGCCAAGGTCACCCACAAAGAACACACATAGACAACAACCAACATTGCAGCCCGGACCCTGAGGAGTGCCAGCAGTCACACACACAACGTGTCACAATCACTGAAAGATAACACAAACTGGAAATCACATGACAGGTGTAAACAACAAGTGCCAAGGGGAAACCTGACTGTGACCCATCTGCGTCTGCACACAAACTCAGCCCTGACAGCAAACACACCTATGGGTGACACCCTGATGACCAGTAATGTGCCATGCACCCACATCACAGAGAACCCAGGGAGAAGACTTTGGGGGAACATAGGTCAACTCAGCAAGCATCACAAACAGGTACAACACTAGGGATCACAGCATGCACAGCAAAACGGAAGTGAACACACAGACATGCTCATACAACACACACCTTGGGCGCAGGCAATGTCACAGGAGTACACACTGCCATGAGGGGACTCCACTCCTGTGTGAGGAAAGCTGTGCCATATGTTGCCTCGGTAGGGCCCCATCATGTCAGCTGAGCACTTGGTCACACAATCAACAATTAGCACCAAATGAAGGCTCCCGTCACATCAGCCTGGTCATGGGAGTGCCAACGAAATCATCAGCACAGATCCAACACACTTGTATAGCAATGTTGCACTGACAACACAGATGAGTCCTTCCCCATTGATGCCCAAACCTGCATGTCCAGTGGAGATGGCCACACGGTCAGGGAAGTAGACTAATTGAACAATGGCAGGCACAACAGATGTGCAGGGGTGGAAGCCACAGATGTGAAATAGCTAATGTAAGTAGGAAATCCCATTGCCAAATACTGAACACATGACACCCTCAGATGCTGCTATGGATGACATGGCTACACCACAGGATAGGACACATTCCCCCTGGACCACATGTGTTCCTGCACAGTAACACTTCATTATCATGAGACCAAATATCACCATCACTGCAGCAAGGGCATGGTTAGCATCATCAACAACATGTACATCAGAAGCATAAGCACTAGAGAACAGAAAGTCGCTTTATTCAGCATATGTGTGTCCAAAAACTCAGAGAACAGTAATGCTCCAACAAAGGCCAATGGCCAGTCCATCAAGTAAGTCAATACAGGGTGACAGTGGCAGATGTCACCCTACGCATGCCTGCACTGCACAAAACCAGGGACAATCCACTAGGAGGGGCAACCGGGGGCAGGCCAGGCACCGCAGGGACAGGATCAGGGCTCACCAGGAGGAGGCAGGGAAGGGGTGGTGGGTGCTGGAGAGCCACTGACAACTGCAGTGGAGGTGTCTGACATGGTGTGTGCCGGCACAACTGGGGGCATGACTCAGATGTTGTGGGTGCCGGCACGACTGCAGTGGACCCTGCAGATGGAGTGGACAGGTCCGCCACTGCAGTGCCCAAGTCAGACAGGGTGGTAGTGGACTCCACTGCAGTGCCTACCACCAGGGGAGGAGAATGGGGAACAGGCAAGGTGGGCTGGAAAGAGGGGAGGACACCCTCACCACATCAGTGGCACAGACAAGCGCAGCGGGGGTGTGGTGCCAGGAGAGCAAGTGGCAGGGGGAGAAGGCCGGATCCTCTTGGGGATGGTATATCTGTGGGTGGGGGAACCTGGGGCAGGGTGTGGTGGGGGCACCTGTGGAGTGGGGGCCTGAGGGATGGAGGAAGGAGACCTGGTGCCTGAGCTGCAGGGCGGCGGCGGGGTCTTGCTCTTACGATTCCGGGGGACTTGCGGGTGGGGGCCTCAGTCTGTCTGCGCCTGGGGAGGGTGTCCGGGGTGAGGGGCACTCTGCTCCGTGTGGGTGAGCTTCCTCTTCCCCCTGAATGCTGTATCAGCTGGATCGGAGGGGAAGAGGCCGAGGTCACTGAGGAAGAGCCGCTGGGTCTTTGGGGTTGCAGGTGAGGCAAGGGAGGGTGCTTTGGAGGGAGAGGCAACTGAGGACTGCGCAGTGCTTGTGGATGCATGTGTGTGTTCCAGGGCCCCATCCCCTGTGAGTCTGGTTTCAGTCCCCTGACTGTGCGTGCGTGTGCGTTTTGTTTGTGGCGTGTGTGTCTGTGTGCTGGACTTGTGTGTGCTGGTGTGTGCCTGTGCCGGTGTGTGTGTGTGCTTGGGACGGGTAAGGTGCTGGGGAGTGTGGATGGAGCAGAGGCAGGAGGGGTGAGGGACTGTCTGAGGAGGGACACTGCTGCCGTCAGGGAGGAGTCCATGGACCTATTGCCCCTCTGTAGGTCAGACATGCCCGATGAGATGCCCTCCATGAACGACACCAGCTGAGTCAACAGAGCGGTGTGCGCATGGAGGACACTTAGCATGGCTGTCTGCCCTACATGGAGCTGGCGAAGGAGGTACACAGACTCCTCACTCAGGGCAGCAGGGGACACAGGGACAGGGGGTGCGGTGCCTGGCCCAAAGGAGACACGCTCCCGAACATGGGAGCCTCCACGGACCTGGGGAATGGGAGCCGATGGGAGGGCGGTGGTGGTGCTGGTGGTGGCGGGGACAGCAACACTAGCTGGGGTGTGGTGGCTGCTGACACCCGCCTCCATAAGGGAGTCATCCTCCGAGCCGCTGTGGTCCTCAGCTGAGGTGGATGCTGCTGAGGACTCCTCGGTGTGGCTCCCCTCGCCCTCCGTGCCACTGGGTCCCTCCGACCACTCCTCGGCTGCTGACCCAGTCTGGCTCTCTGGCTCCTCCTGGTCCGTGGAGCTGTCCCCTTCCGTGGCCGTGGATGTATCTGCAAACAATGGGGAAACAGACAGACATCAGTCACCTGCACCAAACGCACACACCACTGTGAGCACAGCACATTACAGAGCAAGCCCTGGCATCATTAGTTGAACATTGCTAAAAGTGCCCTAACTGAACAGGAGAAGCCAATTGTCAGTCTGATGCCAACCATGGCACTCACATCCCACATGGCCTTGCACCCATCTGTCTGGTGTCTGTTGGATAGCAACACCCCAGTGTGGACACATGCACCACCTACACAGTAGTTGGACAGTGCAGAGGACACGGTGTAGCATGTGGACATGCACACATCACAACTCTTGCTACTGAGTCAGTACAGGTTTCCGGATGAAAGGGATGCCCAGAGTCAAATAGGAAATGCATGTGATGCATACCAGCGACAGACACCATGATGCACCCATGTCCTGATAGCCATCGCCACAATGGTGTGCATGTAGCACATGTCACTCCCCTTCAGGATCACCAATAAGTAGACACAGAGGAGAGGTGTGGTGCAGCGGCCAGGGCAGCTGACTTCGGAGCACAGGGTTCACGGTTCGATCCCCGGCGGCAGCTCAGCTCAGCACCATGTGACTCTGGGCAATAGCTCACTTAATTTCCACAACGGCCCCCAGCGCCTTGAGACCCGTAAGGGTGAGTAGCTGCGCTATATAAAAACGGACTTACTTACTTACTTACACATGCCATGGCGGAGGCATGACTGCTAAGTCATACATCACTGTCTCAGTGATGTATGACTTGGCAGCCAGAGAACAACACTCTGCACTGTGTCACAATAGTAGGTCATGGGGAATGCAAGTCCTGGAGCTGCACAAGTGCACATGTACATCCCCCACACAACACATCATCTTAACCCTCATCTGTCCAGGTCATACCATTTGGACATATGGGAGACCTGTGACACTACCCTCTGAACCTGAGCCCCTCACAATCTGCTGTGAATGGGAAACAGCTGCCTGAACTTCACATTCGCATACCGCAGTCTGCACGGGCAGCTGTTCAAACACCTATGTGACACACAAGTATCGTCTCCTATGGTCACATCTCCAGTGGCATGCTGAGCCCCTACCGAGAAACACCCCAGCAGTCCTGGCAACAAATCCACAGCACACTGACACAGAGGCAGACACCTGAGGGGTCAAATCACTGCGCACAACGTGTCAGCTGATACACAGGAGTGGGAGTACAGGTGTATTGGATGGGCTGGAGTAGGCATGACTGTCCTGCCCCACATGAATGAGGGATGAGCCCTGGACAGTGGATAGCTGGCTATGTATGTGTGACACACGTAATCTGCACACTCCTGGAGCCCAAACATTGTTCCCACCCGCTGCATGGGTGTGTGCCAGATACCCCAGGCACATGTGGTGGCTCAGCTCAGCAAGTGGACCACATATCAAAGCAACACGCAGATTACATGTCCGAACACAGGCATTGTGTGAACAATGGACCCACCCATGATGCCCACAACAGAGTTAGGGAAACAGATGCTGTCCCCCACCTTGAGTGAAGCAAACTGCAAGGACACAGTCCCAAGTGACACAATTCCCTGAATGTAAGGGCCACACCTGGGTATCAGATGAGGAGTGGGCAGTGCACAATAGAGGGACATGGCTCCTGGACAACATGACTGCTGTACTGTGGCAGTTTAACCAGGCCTGAGGAGGGCACATAGCATGTAATACAGAGTTCACAGTGCAGTCTTTGACTCACCCCCTCCTTGCTGCTGTCTGGCCTTCAGCTGCCCATCCAGGTCTGGAAACACCACCGCCAGGATCTGGAGCATGTGGGGGTCAGGGTCCGTGTTCCGCCCCTCCTGCGAGGAGGCGACAGCTTCAGCTGGACCCGTGCAATCCTCCGGGTCCAGCCCCGAAGGTCCTGCCACCTCTTCTGGCAGTTGCGGATCCGGCGCTTGTAGACCCCCACGGACCGGACAGCCCGGGCGATGTCCTTCCAGATCTCCTGCTTCCGATGGGCATTAACCTGTCAGGATGACAAAGTGAAAAGGCCATTACTACACATGCAACATATCCTTGCATGACACAGTTGTATATACATGTCTCAATCACAGGGGCACATGATGTACACAGGCAGTGCAACGCTGCCCATGGACAGTTTGCCAGAAGTCACTACATGGTATCATTGCATGGGAAGTAAAACCTTGTTCAAATGCACTGTCACTGCACCATACCTGTCCAGTGCATGTCACTACACACTATGGGGGGTGACAACTACTCAGTGAACCTGCTAGCCAGTGGCGTGCAGACTTTCAGCCTGGCTAGTCAGACAAAATGCACATTCAGAAAGGCAGTGCACAGAACACTCACCTGCTCCCCTGGTGTCCCATACAGCTTGCTGTACTGTGGAAGTAGGCTGTCCAGCAGGGCCTGGTTCTCCTCAAGGCTGAAGGCTGGGGCTCTCTCCACAGTACGTGCCATTGCAGGGTCCAGAGGGGGCAGAGACAGCAGCAGTGCAGTGGCAGATGTCGTCCTGGAGCATGTAGTGCAGGCAAGTGAGCTCTCAGGGGAACAGCCAGCAATATATATGTGCTGCAGAGGCAGATACTGTCCCATGTGTCCAAAGTGATAGGTCCAAGTCGTTTGCATCTTCTGAATCTGGCCAATCCATGGAATAGCAGCACCAATACACGCCCACAGCATCCTTCAAATCTTCAACTTCATGACATACATGATTTTGCAACATTGTTGTGGGTGACCAACTGAATTTCCAGCAACCGACTCGTTCGAATTTCGAAAACGCGTCCGTTGCCAGGCTAGGCCATTGACAATGGGTGCGCACCGATCGGTCCATTGCTGTTCAACGCGTACAGGGGTACAACGCGTACCCGCACACATTGAATGCAATGGGCCGGCCGGGCACACCGATCGGTCCATTGCGGTACAACGCGTACAGGGGTACAACGCGTACCCGCACACATTGAATGCAATGGGCCAGCCGGGTGCACTGATCGGTCCATTGCTGTTCAACGCATCCCTGTACAAGTGACTGGCATATGTCACCATGCCTGTCTCAGATGAACATATGCCAGCCACAGATAGCTCCCAGGGAGTGAGGGGCACACCTACAACACCACAGCCTGTCCAAACTGTATCATAAGGCATGTAAGGCTGCATTTCCTATTGTGTGTATGTTGGTGTACATGTTGTCCTGTGGGTGTCACCTGGGGGCAGCCACCCCCAGGCTGTGCACGTGTTCATGGGGACAGGATCTTGGGTGTTACGTGTACATGACCACTGTGATGTGCAACTGTTCATATCTGTGCATGTGCCATGGTCACATTTCACGGTGGTGTATGTGTATGTCATGTCACATACCCCGTGAGTCCCATGTGGGACGGTATGTTTGAGCCAGGGTGTCCCAGTGGCACAATAGTGATGGTCCTCCACAGTCTTTGTGCATGTAGTGTTTACAATGTCTCTGATTTCATGTGCACAATGGGAGACAGTCTCCACATCCACGTTGTGTGTGCATGGACTTTGATGTTGTGCGTGTGTGTGTCACAGACGTCCATGTCTGTCCTGCAGAGGCAAGTGGAACCACTACCTGTGGGGGTCATGGTTGTTTTGCTGTGGTGTATACATGATACTCCATGTAATGCCAGTGTCCATGTGGCAATACAGGGTCCCTGGAAATGTACCTGTCGTTGAGCTGTGATGCCTGGGGCACATCTGTCCTCACATGTCACTGTGGGGGGTGATTGTGACATGGCAGCAGGAGATGGGAACTGTGACACGGCCTCATGATATCCAATGGGCCAACCTGGGACTTATTGATGCCACTTGTTGAACCGTGATGACAGATGTTGGCCATGTATGTACCATACATGTCCTTACGGAACTGCACACTTCATGTAGTTGTGCCTCATAATGATGTATGATGTGATATTGAGTGTGTTCAATGCCGCATATGTGGGGTGACTGACAATCTTGCTTTCTTCTCCTCTGCACTGCAGGGCTCCTGCTGTCCATAGACCATTCCCAGACCTGGCAACGATGGTGGAACGGGACAGCATCCGACGGTACCGCTTCACCAGGCAGCTGATTGAGGATTTGGCAGTGCAGTTGGCCCCACATTTGCAGCCTGGCCGGCCGTATCCTACAGCGCTGACCCCCAAGGTGAAGGTGATGGCAGCCCTACACTTCTTTGCCACCGGTACCTTCCAACATACTGTGGCGACTGCTGGTGGGATGTCACAGACCATGTTCAGCCGTGTGCTCCGCGATGTTTTGGAGGCAATGTTGCTATACCTGAACCGGTACATCTATTTCCCTAGACTGCAACGACTCACTGACGTGAAGAGTGACTTCTATGCCCTGGGGAGGATGCCGCATGTCATTGGCTCCATTGATGGGACACATGTGGCTTTGGTACCACCACAGGCCCAGGAGCAGGCCTACCGTAACCGCAAGCACTACCACTCGGTCAATGCACTGGTGGTGTGTCTTGCAGATATGACCATCTCACACGTGTGTGCCCATTTCCCTGGTTCAGCACACGATGCCTTTGTGATGAGGAGTAGTCGCATCCCCAGGATGATGGCACAGATGCAGAACCAGCGTGCCTGGCTTGTCGGTGTGTACTGACTTTGTGCCATTGTGTGTGATCTGATCTGTAGTATTCCGCCCACTTTTCCAAGTCAGCTAATGTGCACTTGTCTGTCCGTAGGTGACTCGGGATACCCCAACATACCGTGGTTGCTGACACCCCTCAGGAACCCTGTGACACCAGCCCAGATGCGCTACAATGAGGCACATGGTCGGACCAGGAGAGTGATTGAGCGGACATTTGGTCTCCTGAAGAGCTGCTTCCGCTGCCTCGACAAGACAGGAGGGTCCCTCCCATATGCCCCAGCGAAGGTGTGCAAGATTATCATCGTCTGCTGCATGCTCCACAACCTGGCAGTGCGGAAGGAGTTGCCTCTCATCCAGGATGACAATGACCAACATCCGCCACCTGTGGAGGATCCTGGCCTGGACCACGATGCCAGTGATGATGATGATGATGGTGATGTCCGCACACAGCTCATCACCAACTTCTTTAGCTGAATGTGAGTATCCTGAGGTGTCATGTCAATGATGTGAGTTGGCATGATATGTGTAGGTGGTGCTCTGGTGCTGTTGGAGTGTGTCCATGGGCTACTTGACTGGATGTGTGTAGCGATGTGTGCTTACAGGTGGTCTGTACTCCCCAACAGTGTTGACATGCTAACTTGGTTCTGGGTGGGTATCTTGTAACATGTATTGTGCATGAGTTTTGCTGTTCTGTCCTGTTCTCCATTGCTTTTGACTGTGTGTCATTTCTGTCCTTCACAGGGTACTTTCAGATTCGTTTGGTCAACTGTGTCCACCGACGACGTGATTGTACTTCCAGGGTGGTAGCTGTTGTGTCCCTACAGGTGATGTGCGCCACACCCATGGACTTCCTTCCTTCTACAGTTGTTGACTGTGTGCCCGCTGCCAGGTGGGATTACCTTGCATCTGTAGTGGTTACGACATGTTGCAACTGTGTAATAAACCTGTGCTTCACTTTGTGATGTGCGTTGTCTGTGGTCACACATTTGACTGCCATTTGCTTACTGCACCTGTGGGCTACTTGACTACAACTGGGAATAGGTGTGGTGTCTGTGCATTGCACCGTCTTTCCTGGCAACATCAGTGTAGGCAATGAGTCAGATGGCCTAGGTGTGTATGTGTTGTGTAGCCCTGGTGGTGTGTCTCCCTCATATGTGTCACGTTGCCATTACTCACATGCCTGTGTTGTACTTGCTGTTGCAGTTCGCATACACAGTGTAATTTTGCAGTTCAGCATCCCCATGACAGCACCCACGTTGGAATCACAACAGAGGCAAGTATGGTGTATTAGTGTGTTTATTGTGATACATTTGTGTGAATAGTGCATAGGATGGTTAGTGCTGTACATTTATATTGCAATCAGAAGTTCCTAGATGAATTGAAAGTCCTGGTAGACAAAATCCCCAGTATCGGGGCCACAGTTGTCTGAGACATTGGTCCAACTTGTACTCCCCATGTCATGTGTGGGAGTTGTGTTGCCCTCAACAGGGTGAACAGTTTGTGCACAAAGGTGAACATCCAGAACAGGTTCAGGCTTCCTGGGGGTTGCACTTGGCCATCGGCCTCTCACTTGCCCCTCCTCGGACGACCCCTCTTCTTTGGGGGGGCCCTCAAGTACAGGCTGCTGCGGTGCAGGGGCTCTCCGCCAGAGTCATCCTCCCTCCCTGTGGCAGTTGCAGTTGTTTCAGCACCAGATGTTGTTGGCACACAGGGAGGTGTAGACTGGTTGCTGTTCATCTGGCGGAGGCATTGTAATATGTCCCTATGCACCGCCGTCATCTCTTGCAGTGTGTCCCACTTGGACTCCACGCGGGACATGTGTGAGTCCAAGCGGGCATGATGGGCAGCCTGCTGCTGTTTCATGTCTCTGAGGAGCCCCACTACCTGGCTGAGATCTCCGGTGCTGGACTGGTACGCATCGGCTATGCGTGCCAGTTGTGGGTCATCATGCACACCAGACACCTCTGCAAGCAGCGACCTCTGTCTCCCACCCCTCCCACCACCCCTGCCGACATGTGCAGTGGCACGCACAGATGACCCTGGTCCCCCTTGGGGGTTGGTGGTGGTGGTGGTGTCCATGGCCCCACGTTGGTCCAGGGTCCCTGTGCTGGTGGTGCTCCTTGTTCTGTCCATGTCGGCAGGGATGGTATTTGTGGTGACAGTCGTTGGAGGGGTGGGTGCAGGGGGTGCAGCTGGTGGTCCTGCTGGTGCTGCAGCTGGTGGTCCTGCTGGTGCTGCATGTTGACTTGCACCGGAGGTGCCAGGTTGGTCTTCTTCATCCGAGGAGGGCAGAGGCTGTTCGACACCAGTGAGCTCCGTATCCTCTTGAGCCTGGGACTGGGACTCCTCAGCGTCTGCTGCTGTGTCCCCATCATCACCTGTTTTTGGGAGACACACACAATGTATGTTATGTTTCTGCAGGCATCAATGGTTGACACACCTGACAGTTGTGACTGTGCCTCTGGGTGCGGGCCTGTACATTGCATTGTCCTAAGTTGTCACAGTCCGGGGTTGATATTGGTGTAGCACATTGTCCTGCATTATTTGGGCATTTCTATGTATTTGTTGGGGTGTGAACATGGTCTGCATTGGTTGTATTTGGTTGACAGCCGGCCCTCCTTCCCACCCAGCCAGTCAGTTATCCCACCATGGACTGTGCTTGCATTGCAGGGAGTGAAAGTTGTCTTTCAGGATGTCAGTCAGTGGTGTCCTGCTGTTGGTTGTTGCACAGTTGCCAGCAGGGCCTTGTGCTCCGCACAGCAGTAGCCAGTGTCCGCCATCTTGTGAGTCCTTTTCCACTCCCTGTGATGTGAGCATGGTTGTGGGTGGTGTTGATGGGCCAGTTGTGAGGCTGAGCAATATCTGTGCATACTACTCCCATCATGCTATTGCCTCCACCCCCCTTCCCAGCATGCCCGTACTTCCTTCCTTTGGACTCTACTTCCCTGTGGGGTAGTGTGCCTGTGCTGACAGGAAGGCTGACAGTGTTGTCCTTGCGTTTGTTTGGCTACAAGTCCCAGGTGTGTCCCTGTGCTTCACACAGCATTACCCAGGGTGGTGGTTCTTTGTGGGATCTTCATTTGGTATGTGAGGCATTGCATTCTCCCAGGTTGGTTGTGTGGAGTTTGTGTTGAGGGGGTGTGTGAGGGGAGGTGCTTGTGACTATGGTCAGTGCTGCAAGTCCTCCTTCCCACCCAGCCAGATATCCCACCATGGAACGTGCTTGCATTGCAGGGAGTGGAAGTTGTCTTTCAGGATGTCAGTCAGTGGTGTCCTGCTGTTGGTTGTTGCACAGTTGCCAGCAGGGCCTTGTGCTCCCCACAGCAGTAGCCAGTGTCAGCCATCTTGTGAGTCCTTTTCCACTCCCTGTGATGTGAGCATGGTTGTGGGTGGTGATGATGGGCCAGTTGTGAGGCTGAGCAATATCTGTGCCTACTACTCCCATCATGCTATTGCCTCCACCCCCTTCCCAGCATGCCCATCCTTCCTTCCTTTTGACTCTGCTTCCCTGTGGGGTGGGCTGCCTGTGCTGACAGGATGGCTGGGAGTGTTGTCCTGGCAGTTGTTTGGCTAAAAGTCCCAAGAGTGTCCCTTTGCTTCACACAACATAACCCAGGGTGGTGGTTCTTTGTGGGATCTTGAGTTAGGATGTGAGGCATTGCATTCTCCCAGGTGGGTTATGTGGAGTTTGTGTTGAGGGGGTGTGTGAGGGGAGGTGCTTGTGACTATGGTCAGTGCTGCAAGTCCTTCTTCCCACCCAGCCAGATATCCCACCATGGAACGTGCTTGCATTGCAGGGAGTGGAAGTTGTCTTTCAGGATGTCAGTCAGTGGTGTCCTGCTGTTGGTTGTTGCACAGTTGCCAGCGGGGCCTTGTGCTCCCCACAGCAGTTGCCAGTGTCAGCCATCTTGTCAGTTGTTTTCCACTCCCTGTGATGTGAGCATGGTTCAGGGTGGTGTTGATGGGACAGTTGTGGGGGTGAGCTATGTCTGTGACTATGACTCCCATCATGCTATTGCCTCCACCCACTTCCCAGCATTCCCATACTTACTTGCTTTTGTGGGGAGTTCAGTGTGTGTGGGTGTGAGAGCAATGGCAAGATGGCTGACAGTGGTGTCCTGCTGTTGGTTGGTGTGCAGTTCCCAGCATGCCCTTGTGCTCCCCACGACACAGCAACAGTGTCAGACATCTTTGATGGGCCTTTCCACTCTCTGTGGGATGTGCATGCGTGAGTGTGAGCTTGCTGGGCCATGTGGTGGGGGATGTTGAGCTGTGACTACGACTCCCATCATGCTATTGCCTCCACCCCCTTCCCAGCATGCCCATCCTTCCTTCCTTTTGACTCTCCTTCCCTGTGGGGTGGGCTGCCTGTGCTGACAGGATGGCTGGGAGTGTTGTCCTGGCAGTTGTTTGGCTAAAAGTCCCAAGAGTGTCCCTGTGCTTCACACAACATAACCCAGGGTGGAGGTTCTTTGTGGGATCTTGAGTTAGGATGTGAGGCATTGCATTCTCCCAGGTGGGTTATGTGGAGTTTGTGTTGAGGGTGTGTGTGAGGGGAGGTGCTTGTGACTATGGTCAGTGCTGCAAGTCCTCCTTCCCACCCAGCCAGATATCCCACCATGGAACGTGCTTGCATTGCAGGGAGTGGAAGTTGTCTTTCAGGATGTCAGTCAGTGGTGTCCTGCTGTTGGTTGTTGCACAGTTGCCAGCAGGGCCTTGTGCTCCCCACAGCAGTAGCCAGTGTCAGCCATCTTGTCAGTCCTTATCCACTCCCTGTGATGTGAGCATGGTTCAGAGTGGTGTTGATGGGCCACTTGTGAGGGTGAGCAGTATCTGTGACTCCAACTCCCATCATGCTATTGCCTACACCCCCTTCCCAGCATGCCCGTACTTCCTTCCTTTGGACTCTGCTTCCCTGTGGGGTAGTGTGCCTGTGCTGACAGGAAGGCTGACAGTGTTGTCCTTGCGTTTGTTTGGCTACAAGGCCCAGGTGTGTCCCTGTGCTTCACACAGCATTACCCAGGGTGGTGGTTCTTTGTGGGATCTTCATTTGGTATGTGAGGCATTGCATTCTCCCAGGTGGGTTATGTGGAGTTTGTGTTGAGGGTGTGTGTGAGGTGAGCTGCTTATAACTATGGTCAGTGCTGTGAGTCCTCCTTCCCAGCTAGCCAGATATCCCACCATGGAACGTGCTTGCATTGCAGGGAGTGGAAGTTGTCTTTCAGGATGTCAGTCAGTGGTGTCCTGCTGTTGGTTGTTGCACAGTTGCCAGCAGGGCCTTGTGCTCCCCACAGCAGTAGCCAGTGTCAGCCATCTTGTGAGTCCTTTTCCACTCCCTGTGATGTGCGCATGGTTCATGGTGGTGTTGATGGGACAGTTGTGGGGGTGAGCAATATCTGTGACTACGACTCCCATGATGCTATTGGCTACACTGACTTGCCCAGCATACACAGAATTCCTTTCTTTCAGTGGTCTTCACTGTGTGTTGGTGTTGTAGTGGTGGCTACATGTCTGGATGTGTTTGTTAGTTATATTGTGCCACTGCCTAGCTGTAGTTGTAGTTGTGTTTGTACATGTGATGACACGGTTAAATGTAACTTTGAGATGGCATGTGTTGTGTTTATCTGACTGACATACACATTTTGGGATGATTCTGTTCTGGTTGCTGTGTAATTGCTAAGAGTGCATGGTTTGACACTCCCCTTGACAGTGATGTGTGTGTGTATTGTGGCAGAATATTGTGTACATTTGTTGTGTACTCACCAGGCTCTGGGATGTTTTCTAGTCCATAGACGCTCACTGGCGGAAGGATGGCCCGCACCTTCTCCTCCCAGGGCCTGAGGTATACTGGCTTGGCAGGAGGGCCACTGCCGGTGTATTGGCTCAGGAGGTAGTCCTTCTTCAGCAGCTCCTGTACCCTCCTGCGCACATCATACCACCTGTTCTGGATGTCAGTCTTTGTGCGCAGACATGGTGATTGTGCGTTCACCCTGTTGATGATCCTCTCCCACATCTTTGTTTTCTGGGAGATGGGTGTCTGTTGGACCAGTGCGCCAAACAGCTGTGGCTCTACCCTGAGGATCTCGTCTACCAGGACTTCCAATTCACAATCTAGGAACTTGTGATTCTTCTTTGGGGGCATGGTGATGGGTGGTGATGGTGAGTAATGTGTGTGTTGGTGTGCAGGTGAAGGTGTGTGAGTGTGTGTTTTGCTGGGTGTATGTGAGGTAGCTATTTGTTGGTGTGCTGATGGTGTGTGGCTTGTGTGAGGGATGAGCTGTGGGTGTGTGGTTGCTGTCTGTTGAGTGCTGGCAGTAGAATAGCATTTGCAAAGGATCATGGTTGGGATTTGTGTCCTTTATATGGGTGGAGTTGTGGGTGTGTCTTTGTTCTCTGTCCCCACCCCCCCAGTATTTATTGGCTTTGTAATTGCTTGTTTGGCCTTTTTTTGTGTATTTTTCCTTAGTACTTTCTGTGCATGTTGGAAACGTTCTTGTGACCGAGTCGGACCCTGCAGTTGTCTCGTACGGTCTTCTCCGTTTCGTTCACACTGTATTTGTGCAGTTTTCTATGCTGCGTACGCGTCGGTCGCGGTGTTTTGTGTTACTTCGGCTCGCAGTTTTGTATGCGTGTCGGTCGTACGGCTTGTCCTCCGTACGACTCGGTCGTGGTTTTCGCGCCTTGCATCGTACTTTGCGGTATGGAGTTCGCGTGTACGTTTCGGTTGGATTTGTTCCGGGTGCCTGTCGGTCGGTTCGATTCGCGTGTTTTTCCGGCCGGATTGCTGTTTTCCGTGCGGCTCGGTCGTTCGGCTTGGGTTCAGTACGTGTCCGTCGGATTTTGCACGCTTTGCATCGTACTTGGCGTGTCGGGCGCCACAGGTACGTGTCGGTCGGAATTAATTCCGAGTCGGTCGGTGCTTTTTCCGGCCCGAATCGGAATCGACCCCTACATGTTATTCCATACGTCAAAGGGAGGTGATGATAAGTCACACCCTCTGCTACAGATGCAGGCAACTGCATACAAACATAGCAATCTCTTACATCCATTGTTTCTACATACTCATACAGTAATTTAGTAAAAACATTCTTTGAGAAATCTGTTATTGATTTGTCCTTATGTAATTCTGCACTACTCTTTAAAATAACTGGCTCTTGAGTGTTAGCTCCTTTTTCTTTCTCAGTGTTATTAGACTTTTCTACTACAGCTAAACTAATTGGAATAGTTATTGCTAATACCACCCATACTGTTATTAATAATCCTGTACAAAAACAGCACATCTTGCACCATCTACTTAAAAACTCACATTTATATTTTCTATCTCTAGTATTCTCCATTTTGTCTTCTAACCTTATTTATTTGTTTTCTAGAAAATTGTGTCACTACACCTCAGAAATGTCTTGCTTGCCACTCTGTACTTCCAATATTTTGTCTTTGCTTGGTACTTTCTTTTAATTCTTTTTCAGAATCCTTTCTTGGTCACATCCGATAAATTCGTCAGTTCGGTGTTTTGTCAAATCCGGTAAAACTATCTAAAATTTCTTCAGGTTTGTTGCTTCAGGTTTGTTGCACTTCACTTTCTCCCATCAGGTTTCTTTGTTCTGGGTTTTCGTGAGTGTTCAATTCTTCTTTGTGACTAGTCAAAGCACGATACAACCATTCAGGCGATCTATACTTTTGATTTACTTTCTTTATTCTTTTCGTTTTCTGCAACTGTTTTCCACCTTGTTTTTCTTGCTCGTTCAGCACTTTTCCCATCCAACCTTATGATTCTGTATCTTAATTTTCTTACTTCGTTGGGCCAATTGTCTCCTTTTCTTGGCCTTTTTGCTTCACTTCCTTTTTCCTCTCTTTCTGTTTTCCAATTTCTTTTTCTTGTTTCTAGTTTTTCATTTCTTTCTTCTCCACTTTCTTCAGACTCTGTTTCAATTCTTTCGTTGTTTCCTCTAATTTTGAAACTTATAATTTCATTTTCTTCTACCTGTGGTTCTTTTCTTATCTTCCTTCGTTCACCTATTTCTGTCCCTCCTCGAGGTTCTTCCAAATTTGTGTCAGTCTCTCTATCTGCTTCTAAAATTTCCTGTTCTTGTGTTTGACTATCTGTCCCTACTGCTCCTCGGGGTTTTTCCGATTTTTCTAACTTTTGGTTTGTAACTCTCCCTTCTTCATTGTTAGACCTGGCACCATTGGCGTGGGTCTCCCTTCCATTTTTCGCTGTTGTCTCCTCTGTTTTACTGGTGTTAGATGCTCTGGGCGCTGTGCCACTGCCATTCAGTGTCACAGCGCGAATGCTCCCTGTATAAATATGTCTATGTGAATTGGTATATCCCTGATTGGCTTATTTGGTTTACCTGTTAGTCCCTAGTAGTGTGGCCTATGTGTGCCCAGGGCTGGTAAACCAAATGCTGCTGGTGGGCCTGCAGCACTGATGTGTGCCACCCACAGAAGCAGCTTGTAAAGTGTGTCTCAGACCTGCCACTGCAGTGTCTGTGTGCAGTCCAGAACTGCCATCTTGGCTGTGAAGTGCAACCACTTCCCAGCCCCTGAACCTTCCCTTGGCATCCTGTAAGTCGCCCCTCGGGTAGGGTGCATTGTATGTGTAAGGTAGGACATGCCTTGGTGTGTGTAGCATGTCCTGGTAGTGAATTATGCACCATTTCGTTTTTCACTACTGTAAGGCTACCTGTTCCTCATAGGCTAGAATGGGCAGTTTGACTATTACATGCTATAGTCCTAACTGACCCCAGGAACATGGTAGAAAAACGAATTTAGTATGCCTGAGCTCAGAATATTAAAATACACCTTTTAGTGAAGTTTATTTTTATATTCTGTGTTTGAAAATACCACTTTTAGAAAGTAGGTATTTTCTTGCCTAAGCCTTCCAGTGTGCTCTGCCGTTATGTGTATTGGCTGTCTGGTTTTAGAGGGGCAGGACAGGCTGAGTCAGACCTTGGTGGAATAGAGAGATCTGCATTTAGAGTGTGGGGAAGGGTGGCTCTTTGATCTGAATAGGGCTGTGCCTGGCAAGGTGAATGCTGGCTCCACCTCCCACTGTGTGTCTGCTAGCAGACCCCTCTTTCTGAAAGGAAGGATGCAGCCTGGTAAACAAAGTGCTCCAGGCCTGAGCAGAACTGGTTCTGGCTAGGTTCAGGGACTGGTAGCTTCAAGGATCAAAGGCTTTTGGGGTATAAATATCTGTGCTCAAACCCCCTATTTTTGTATTGCTTTTGGATCTGGAGAGGAAACTCTGTCCGTGCCACTGGAGGAATCTGCAGGAAGTGACTGTCCCTGTGCTGTGTGTTGTTTCTTGCACTGGCCTGCAGCAGTGACCACTGGACCTTGAAGAAGAGGAAAAGGAACTCTTGAGAGAACTTTTATTTGTGTGCAGCAATTACCCAAGGGCTAGGAAAAGAGCTAGCCTCCTGCTGGAGTCTCAGGCACAACAGACTCCACCACCAACCTCCTGCTTCCTCCCTGCGAGGACTGCTATCTGCTGAGGAGGCTCCTGTGAGTTCCAGGGCCTCTAGTTTGCATCAGAGAGAAGAGGGTAAGAAATCGACGCTAACGCATCTTTGCGGGCCGCTGCAGTCGAGAGCGCTGGGAAAATCATCGCGCTACTGCCGCCGAGGGCCCGCAACCCGAAACCATCGCTGACGCCCCTTTGCGAGCCGCTGCAGCCGAGACGCGCTGGAAAGATCATCGCGCTGCTGTCGCCGCGCACTCGCAACCCTTAAAGAAATCATCGCTTCGAGACATCGCAGTGCGGACGCCGTGCGTTCGCCACTTTGATCGCATCGCACCGAATTTCGTCGCTCCTCGCGGAGCGTCTTGTCTTCGCATCGCAACACGATCGCACAGCGCAACAGGATCACCGCATCGACTTCTCCCACGCGGCAAGAAAGTCATCGCATCGGCGGTCCAGCGTGCAGAAGTTTGTCGCATCGTCTCCGCACGCATCCCGCAGATCGGCGCATCATCCTCCCTTGCGGCAAGGATTTCAACGCATCGCCGGCCTCGCGTGCCGAGAATCATCGCTACAGCTTATTTGCGACACTTTGTTGGTTTTGCTACTAAACCCAGGTACTTTGTGAAAGAAAGGGTCGCAGAGACCACTGCTTTGAACTTGAACCTTATTTTTGCAACCTTTGAACTATTTTTGACAGCCCTTCAACAGCTATCCTATTTTTGACAGTATTGTGGCTTTTACAGTTATTGGTCTTGTGATAAATCTGCCTTTATATAAAGATACTTATTTTTTATAATAACTACTTGTGTGGTGTCCCTTTGTAGTGTTCCTCATTGTGTTACTGTGTATGATCATAAATGCTTCACACCCTGCCTCTGAGATAAGCCTACCTGCTCGTGCTACGTTACCACAGGGTTGAGCAGGGGTATTAAAGAGGGTAGCCCTCTCACTCTGACTTAGGAAGAAGGGTCCCTACTTGGACAGTGGCCAGCCATTGCCAACTAGAGACCCCCATTTCTAACATTGGTGGTCAGCGGTGAGGATCTGGACTTGCATTTATGATCGCATACAGTAATTATAGTGTACACTACTAGTGAGTGCAGACCATAACGTACCGCATACATTTTTTTGGGGAGAATTTTTTTTGCTCCTATATTGTGATTGATATTGCCGGTGATTTTTCACCCGCGCACATTTTCTGAGAGTTTTGGGATCCTATATTGTGATTGATATTGCCGGTGATTTTTCACCCGCGCCCATTTATTGAAAGTTTTTGATTCCCTATTGTGATTGATATTGCTGGTGATTTTTCACCCACGCACATTTCTGAGAGTTTTTGGGATCCTATATTGTGATTGATATTGCCGGTGATTTTTCACCCGCGCCCATTTATTGAAAGTTTTTGATCCCCTATTGTGATTGATATTGCTGGTGATTTTTCACCCACGCACATTTCTGAGAGTTTTTAGGATCCTATATTGTGATTGATATTGCCGGTGATTTTTCACCCGCTTACATTTTTGAGAAGTTTTCTTCTGTCCTTTATTGATATTGCCAGTTATTTCTACAATGGGCAAGCCCAGATCCAATGCCTCAGAAGATCTCTCCTGGGAAGAAGAGAAAATAGAAACCTACAATGCCAAGCAGCTCAAATATTTTTGCAAGCAATTCACAGTCCCTATCACAGGTCTCACTAGGAGGGAGGAGTATTACAAGGCGCTGAAGGCCTGGCTAGAAGCCAGGGATGCCCCTAAGGATCTAGGAGAGCTTGTGGAGGGAGGAGAGCAGCAGGGCGATGTAGTAGACTTAGTAGGAGACCCAGCCCTTTCCAACCCGGGCTCTAGTGTGTCCGTCTAAGGGTCTGTCCCCAGAAGAGCTGGAGGACAGGGAGAGAGATAGGCGGCATAATATGGAGATGGCTAAGCTTAAAATGGATGGTCACCGGGACCTAGAGAACAAGAAGTTAGAAATTGAGATTATGAGGATGAAGCTTGAGCATGAGAGAGTATTGAGGGAGTTGGAGATTAAAGCTAAGAGCATGGAAATCTCCCCTCTGGTGGCAGCGTACCTGTAGTGCACCCTGAGAGTAGGGTGTATATACCCAAGGAGGTTATTAAAGATTTCCACAAAAGTGAAGATATTGGGCAATGGTTTGCCGCTTATGAAGTAGCCATGGTGTCCCACCGGGTCCCTGAGAAGGATTGGGGAGCAGGGTTGTGGGGACGCTTTGTGAGTGAGGGGAGGGATACCTTGTTGGACCTGCCCCCAGAAAGTAGGATGGTTTATGCCCACATGAAGGAAGCGTTGGTGACCCGCTATGGTTTGACCCCTGAGATGTATAGACAGAGGTTTAGGGTCTGTAAGAAGCTAGAGGGTACCACGTGGGTTGAATATGTGTCCTTTTTTTGCAGAGCCATGGAACGCTGGGTAAGAGGTAGCAAAGTAGAAACTTTTGCACAGTTTTATGATTTGATTGCATGGGAGCATTTATCTAGTAATTGTTTTCCTGAGCTACGCCAGCACCTAATTGATTGCAAGCTGACTAACCCTAGAAAGCTTGCTGAGGAGGCGGACCGCTGGGTGAGCACCCGGGTCCGCAAGGGTCCAGTGGGAGACGTCGCCAAAGGTGGGCAGGGTCCCCAGCAGAGGAGTGGGGGGGACAAGGGTCAACAGAGGGAGTTCCACCGAGGGCCCCAAAGTAATCCCCCAGGGAACCAAGCAGTGGTGTCCCAGCCCCCCCAAGAAAGGAGGACCGGGCCCCCAACAGGTAGGCCTGTTCCCAGGGGGCCCCCACGTGTTACAACTGTGGTCAAGTGGGCCACAGATATTTTGATCCCCAGTGCCCCCAAAGGGGGCCAGTGCACCCCCCGTGCACCACCCCGCCAGATTGCTAGTGTAGCCCTGGGAGAGGAGGAGATGGGTGCCCAAGAGGGGTGGGATCCCGTAGAATTGACCCTTGTCTCATTAGGGGACTTTGAGATGGTCCCCAAGCCTGCACTGCCTGCTAACACTAAAAAATACAGGCAGTGGGTGACCATCAATGGCCATAGGGTGGAGGCTCTAAGAGACACAGGGGCCAGTGTAACTGCTGTCAGCTCCCGGTTGGTGTCCAAAGAGCAGGTTGTCCCCCATGCATTCTACCCAGTAGTGTCCGCCGACAACTCAGAGAGCCAATGTGAGGTGGCTCAGGTTCCCTTTGAGTGGGGGGGTCTCAGGAACTCTTCAGGTAGCTGTGAGGCCCGCCATGCCTGTAGACTGTCTGCTGGGCAATGATTTAGAGGACTCCCCGTGGGCTACGGTGGAGAGGAAGGCTCACTTAGAGATGTTGGGTCTGCCTGAGTGGGCGTGTGCTACCACTCGGTCCATGGCAGCCAAGGAGGGTGTTGAAAAGGATCTGGAGCCTGAGAGTAGGGCCCAGATCCCTGCCTTAGAGAGAAGGGGCAGGGGGCGCGGGAAGCCGGCCCCCTTGGTTCCCACGGCCCAGGAAGGAGCAGACCCTGAGGGGGATGCCCTGGAGCCTACCGGGGAGCAGATCACCGAACTGGGGGACCTGCCTGAGCTGACCCATTGGCAGCAGGAAGGGGGACCCACCAGGGAGGAATTTTGTGAGCAGCAGAGAGTTTGCCCCTCTCTTGAGGGTATGCGGCGACAGGCTGCAGCCCAGGCAGAAGGTGACATGTCTGGTTCACATCTGATTTATTGGGAGAACAGTCTCCTGTATAGTGAGCCTAAGGTTGCTGAGCCAGGGTCAGCCCGTGTGCTGGTGGTACCCGAGTGCTTCAGAACCTTCCTACTGGGGTTGGCTCATGACATTCCATTGGCAGGACATCTGGGGCAGACCAAGACCTTTGAGAGGCTGGCTGCCCACTTTTATTGGCCCCAGATGCACAAGAGTTCAGACTCTCATTGCAGGACCTGTGAGACTTGCCAGGCAAGTGGGAAGAGTGGGGGAAGATCAAGGCCCCACTCCAGCCCTTTCCAGTTGTGAGTACCCCATTCGAGCGAGTGGGCATTGACATTGTGGGGCCTCTGGACCCCAAGACAGCCATGGGCAACAGGTTCATCCTGGTCTTGGTGGACCATGCCACCCGGTACCCTGAAGCCATCCCGCTCAGGACAGTGACGGCCCCCGTGGTGGGACGTGCACTGATGGGGATTTTCTCCCGTGTGGGATTCCCCAGAGAGGTGGTGTCTGACAGGGGGACCAACTTCATCTCCCAGTACATGAAGTCTCTGTGGAAGGAGTGTGGGGTAACGTATAAGTTCACCACTCCTTACCACCCCCAAGGTAATGGTCTGGTTGAAAGGTTCAACCGGACCTTGAAGGGCATGATCATGGGCCTAGAAGAGCCCCTGAGGCGTAAGTGGGACGTCCTCTTGCCATGCCTGTTGTTTGCCTACCGGGAGGTGCCACAGAAGTCCTTAGGGTTCAGTCCCTTTGAACTCCTCTATGGCCACCCGGTTAGAGGACCTCTGAGTCTGGTCAAGGAAGGCTGGGAGCAATCTCCCAGGAAACCTCCCCAAGATGTATTTAGCTACATGTTGGCCTTCAGGAACCAGACTCGGCGTTTCAGAAAAATTGCTGAGGCAAATCTGGAAGCCAGCCAAGAAGAAATGAAACGTTGGCACGACCAGAATGCCACTCTGGTCGAATTTCAACCTGGTCAGAAGGTTTGGGTACTGGCCCCAGTGGAGCCTTGTGCGCTCCAAGATAAGTGGACCGGTCCCTTTGAGGTGGTGGAGCGCAAAAGTCCAGTTACCTACTTGGTGGACTTTCAGTCTCCCAGGAACCCCTTGCGGGTCCTGCATGTGAACCGCCTAAAGCCCCACTTTGAGAGGTCTGAAGTGGGCATGCTTCTTGCCACAGATGATGGGGTTGAGGAGGAGAGTGAGCCTCTCCCTGACCTCCTGTGTGCAGAAGAGAAGGATGGGTCAGTGGAGGGTGTGATCCTCTCCACCACACTGACCCCTGAGCAGCAGAGAGATTGTCACCACCTGTTGGGGCAATTTTCTGATTTGTTCTCCCTGGTACCTGGTGTCACTGATTGGTGCGTCCATGAGGTGGATACCGGGGACAGTTCTCCTGTCAAGCACAAGGCTTACAGGGTAACTGACAGGGTCAGGGCTTGCATTAAGGAGGAGGTCTCCAAAATGTTCGCCCTAGGGGTGGTTGAGTCCTCTAGCAGCCCCTGGTCCAGCCCCGTGGTCTTGGTACCAAAAGCTGCGACGCCTGGTGCCACTCCTGAACTTAGGTTCTGTGTGGACTACCGAGGTCTCAATTCGGTCACCAAGACCGACGCGCACCCCATCCCCAGAGCTGATGAGCTCATAGACCGGTTAGGGGCTGCCCGGTACCTCAGCACGTTTGATCTGACGTCTGGGTACTGGCAGATCGCCTTAACGGATGGGGCAAAGGAGAGGTCAGCATTCTCCACACCAGATGGGCACTACCAGTTCCGTGTGATGCCCTTTGGGATGAAGAATGCCCCTGCCACCTTCCAGAGATTGGTCAACCAGGTGTTGGTTGGGCTGGAGGCTTTCAGTGCCGCCTACCTGGATGACATTGCAGTGTTTAGTTCCTCCTGGGAGGACCACTTGCGCCACCTCTGGGAAGTGTTGATGGCGCTGCGCAGAGCAGGCCTCACAATCAAGGCCAGTAAGTGCCAGATTGGGCAGGGTTCTGTGGTGTACTTGGGACACCAGGTGGGGAGCGGCCAGGTGGCGCCCCTGCAGCCCAAGATTGAAACCATCCTGACTTGGGAGCCCCCAAGGACCCAGACCCAGGTGAGGGCCTTCTTAGGACTCACGGGTTATTACAGGAGGTTTGTCAAGGGGTATGGCAACATTGTTGCACCCTTGACTGAGCTGACTTCCAAGAAGCGGCCAAAGATTGTGAACTGGACTGACACCTGTCAGAAAGCCTTTGATGCCCTCAAAACTGCTATGTGTACAGCACCCGTACTCCAGGCGCCCAATTTTGCTAAGGAATTTGTTGTCCAGACAGACGCTTCAGAGCATGGGGTGGGGGCCGTTCTGTCACAGATAAATGAGGAGGGACTAGACCAACCTGTAGCCTTCATCAGTAGGAGGTTACTTCCACGGGAACAGAGGTGGAGTGCAATTGAGCGTGAGGCATTTGCTGTGGTCTGGGCACTGAAGAAGCTGAGACCATACCTGTTTGGGACTCACTTCCGGGTTCAGACAGACCACAGGCCCCTCAGATGGCTGATGCAGATGAGGGGTGAGAATCCCAAGTTGTTGAGGTGGTCCATTTCCCTACAGGGTATGGACTTCACGGTGGAACACCGCCCTGGTACAGAACACGCCAATGCTGATGGTCTGTCCAGATTTTTCCGCCTTAGCGATGAGAACTTCCAAGGGGATGGGTAGTTCTCCCCACATTTCAGCTGGAGGGGACGTGTGTTAGACCTGGCACCATTGGCGTGGGTCTCCCTTCCATTTTTCGCTGTTGTCTCCTCTGTTTTACTGGTGTTAGATGCTCTGGGCGCTGTGCCACTGCCATTCAGTGTCACAGCGCGAATGCTCCCTGTATAAATATGTCTATGTGAATTGGTATATCCCTGATTGGCTTATTTGGTTTACCTGTTAGTCCCTAGTAGTGTGGCCTATGTGTGCCCAGGGCTGGTAAACCAAATGCTGCTGGTGGGCCTGCAGCACTGATGTGTGCCACCCACAGAAGCAGCTTGTAAAGTGTGTCTCAGACCTGCCACTGCAGTGTCTGTGTGCAGTCCAGAACTGCCATCTTGGCTGTGAAGTGCAACCACTTCCCAGCCCCTGAACCTTCCCTTGGCATCCTGTAAGTCGCCCCTCGGGTAGGGTGCATTGTATGTGTAAGGCAGGACATGCCTTGGTGTGTGTAGCATGTCCTGGTAGTGAATTATGCACCATTTCGTTTTTCACTACTGTAAGGCTACCTGTTCCTCATAGGCTAGAATGGGCAGTTTGACTATTACATGCTATAGTCCTAACTGACCCCAGGAACATGGTAGAAAAACGAATTTAGTATGCCTGAGCTCAGAATATTAAAATACACCTTTTAGTGAAGTTTATTTTTATATTCTGTGTTTGAAAATACCACTTTTAGAAAGTAGGTATTTTCTTGCCTAAGCCTTCCAGTGTGCTCTGCCGTTATGTGTATTGGCTGTCTGGTTTTAGAGGGGCAGGACAGGCTGAGTCAGACCTTGGTGGAATAGAGAGATCTGCATTTAGAGTGTGGGGAAGGGTGGCTCTTTGATCTGAATAGGGCTGTGCCTGGCAAGGTGAATGCTGGCTCCACCTCCCACTGTGTGTCTGCTAGCAGACCCCCTCTTTCTGAAAGGAAGGATGCAGCCTGGTAAACAAAGTGCTCCAGGCCTGAGCAGAACTGGTTCTGGCTAGGTTCAGGGACTGGTAGCTTCAAGGATCAAAGGCTTTTGGGGTATAAATATCTGTGCTCAAACCCCCTATTTTTGTATTGCTTTTGGATCTGGAGAGGAAACTCTGTCCGTGCCACTGGAGGAATCTGCAGGAAGTGACTGTCCCTGTGCTGTGTGTTGTTTCTTGCACTGGCCTGCAGCAGTGACCACTGGACCTTGAAGAAGAGGAAAAGGAACTCTTGAGAGAACTTTTATTTGTGTACAGCAATTACCCAAGGGCTAGGAAAAGAGCTAGCCTCCTGCTGGAGTCTCAGGCACAACAGACTCCACCACCAACCTCCTGCTTCCTCCCTGCGAGGACTGCTATCTGCTGAGGAGGCTCCTGTGAGTTCCAGGGCCTCTAGTTTGCATCAGAGAGAAGAGGGTAAGAAATCGACGCTAACGCATCTTTGCGGGCCGCTGCAGTCGAGAGCGCTGGGAAAATCATCGCGCTACTGCCGCCGAGGGCCCGCAACCCGAAACCATCGCTGACGCCCCTTTGCGAGCCGCTGCAGCCGAGACGCGCTGGAAAGATCATCGCGCTGCTGTCGCCGCGCACTCGCAACCCTTAAAGAAATCATCGCTTCGAGACATCGCAGTGCGGACGCCGTGCGTTCGCCACTTTGATCGCATCGCACCGACTCTCGTCGCTCCTCGCGGAGCGTCTTGTCTTCGCATCGCAACACGATCGCACAGCGCAACAGGATCACCGCATCGACTTCTCCCACGCGGCAAGAAAGTCATCGCATCGGCGGTCCAGCGTGCAGAAGTTTGTCGCATCGTCTCCGCACGCATCCCGCAGATCGGCGCATCATCCTCCCTTGCGGCAAGGATTTCAACGCATCGCCGGCCTCGCGTGCCGAGAATCATCGCTACAGCTTATTTGCGACACTTTGTTGGTTTTGCTACTAAACCCAGGTACTTTGTGAAAGAAAGGGTCGCAGAGACCACTGCTTTGAACTTGAACCTTATTTTTGCAACCTTTGAACTATTTTTGACAGCCCTTCAACAGCTATCCTATTTTTGACAGTATTGTGGCTTTTACAGTTATTGGTCTTGTGATAAATCTGCCTTTATATAAAGATACTTATTTTTTATAATAACTACTTGTGTGGTGTCCCTTTGTAGTGTTCCTCATTGTGTTACTGTGTATGATCATAAATGCTTCACACCCTGCCTCTGAGATAAGCCTACCTGCTCGTGCTACGTTACCACAGGGTTGAGCAGGGGTATTAAAGAGGGTAGCCCTCTCACTCTGACTTAGGAAGAAGGGTCCCTACTTGGACAGTGGCCAGCCATTGCCAACTAGAGACCCCCATTTCTAACATTGGTGGTCAGCGGTGAGGATCTGGACTTGCATTTATGATCGCATACAGTAATTATAGTGTACACTACTAGTGAGTGCAGACCATAACGTACCGCATACATTTTTTTGGGAGAATTTTTTTTGCTCCTATATTGTGATTGATATTGCCGGTGATTTTTCACCCGCGCACATTTTCTGAGAGTTTTTGGGATCCTATATTGTGATTGATATTGCCGGTGATTTTTCACCCGCGCCCATTTATTGAAAGTTTTTTGATCCCCTATTGTGATTGATATTGCTGGTGATTTTTCACCCACGCACATTTCTGAGAGTTTTTGGGATCCTATATTGTGATTGATATTGCCGGTGATTTTTCACCCGCGCCCATTTATTGAAAGTTTTTGATCCCCTATTGTGATTGATATTGCTGGTGATTTTTCACCCACGCACATTTCTGAGAGTTTTTAGGATCCTATATTGTGATTGATATTGCCGGTGATTTTTCACCCGCTTACATTTTTTGAGAAGTTTTCTTCTGTCCTTTATTGATATTGCCAGTTATTTCTACAATGGGCAAGCCCAGATCCAATGCCTCAGAAGATCTCTCCTGGGAAGAAGAGAAAATAGAAACCTACAATGCCAAGCAGCTCAAATATTTTTGCAAGCAATTCACAGTCCCTATCACAGGTCTCACTAGGAGGGAGGAGTATTACAAGGCGCTGAAGGCCTGGCTAGAAGCCAGGGATGCCCCTAAGGATCTAGGAGAGCTTGTGGAGGGAGGAGAGCAGCAGGGCGATGTAGTAGACTTAGTAGGAGACCCAGCCCTTTCCAACCCGGGCTCTAGTGTGTCCGCTAAGGGTCTGTCCCCAGAAGAGCTGGAGGACAGGGAGAGAGATAGGCGGCATAATATGGAGATGGCTAAGCTTAAAATGGATGGTCACCGGGACCTAGAGAACAAGAAGTTAGAAATTGAGATTATGAGGATGAAGCTTGAGCATGAGAGAGTATTGAGGGAGTTGGAGATTAAAGCTAAGAGCATGGAAATCTCCCCTCTGGTGGCAGCGTACCTGTAGTGCACCCTGAGAGTAGGGTGTATATACCCAAGGAGGTTATTAAAGATTTCCACAAAAGTGAAGATATTGGGCAATGGTTTGCCGCTTATGAAGTAGCCATGGTGTCCCACCGGGTCCCTGAGAAGGATTGGGGAGCAGGGTTGTGGGGACGCTTTGTGAGTGAGGGGAGGGATACCTTGTTGGACCTGCCCCCAGAAAGTAGGATGGTTTATGCCCACATGAAGGAAGCGTTGGTGACCCGCTATGGTTTGACCCCTGAGATGTATAGACAGAGGTTTAGGGTCTGTAAGAAGCTAGAGGGTACCACGTGGGTTGAATATGTGTCCTTTTTTTGCAGAGCCATGGAACGCTGGGTAAGAGGTAGCAAAGTAGAAACTTTTGCACAGTTTTATGATTTGATTGCATGGGAGCATTTATCTAGTAATTGTTTTCCTGAGCTACGCCAGCACCTAATTGATTGCAAGCTGACTAACCCTAGAAAGCTTGCTGAGGAGGCGGACCGCTGGGTGAGCACCCGGGTCCGCAAGGGTCCAGTGGGAGACGTCGCCAAAGGTGGGCAGGGTCCCCAGCAGAGGAGTGGGGGGGACAAGGGTCAACAGAGGGAGTTCCACCGAGGGCCCCAAAGTAATCCCCCAGGGAACCAAGCAGTGGTGTCCCAGCCCCCCCAAGAAAGGAGGACCGGGCCCCCAACAGGTAGGCCTGTTCCCAGGGGGCCCCCCACGTGTTACAACTGTGGTCAAGTGGGCCACAGATATTTTGATCCCCAGTGCCCCCAAAGGGGGGCCAGTGCACCCCCCCGTGCACCACCCCGCCAGATTGCTAGTGTAGCCCTGGGAGAGGAGGAGATGGGTGCCCAAGAGGGGTGGGATCCCGTAGAATTGACCCTTGTCTCATTAGGGGACTTTGAGATGGTCCCCAAGCCTGCACTGCCTGCTAACACTAAAAAATACAGGCAGTGGGTGACCATCAATGGCCATAGGGTGGAGGCTCTAAGAGACACAGGGGCCAGTGTAACTGCTGTCAGCTCCCGGTTGGTGTCCAAAGAGCAGGTTGTCCCCCATGCATTCTACCCAGTAGTGTCCGCCGACAACTCAGAGAGCCAATGTGAGGTGGCTCAGGTTCCCTTTGAGTGGGGGGGGTCTCAGGAACTCTTCAGGTAGCTGTGAGGCCCGCCATGCCTGTAGACTGTCTGCTGGGCAATGATTTAGAGGACTCCCCGTGGGCTACGGTGGAGAGGAAGGCTCACTTAGAGATGTTGGGTCTGCCTGAGTGGGCGTGTGCTACCACTCGGTCCATGGCAGCCAAGGAGGGTGTTGAAAAGGATCTGGAGCCTGAGAGTAGGGCCCAGATCCCTGCCTTAGAGAGAAGGGGCAGGGGGCGCGGGAAGCCGGCCCCCTTGGTTCCCACGGCCCAGGAAGGAGCAGACCCTGAGGGGGATGCCCTGGAGCCTACCGGGGAGCAGATCACCGAACTGGGGGACCTGCCTGAGCTGACCCATTGGCAGCAGGAAGGGGGACCCACCAGGGAGGAATTTTGTGAGCAGCAGAGAGTTTGCCCCTCTCTTGAGGGTATGCGGCGACAGGCTGCAGCCCAGGCAGAAGGTGACATGTCTGGTTCACATCTGATTTATTGGGAGAACAGTCTCCTGTATAGTGAGCCTAAGGTTGCTGAGCCAGGGTCAGCCCGTGTGCTGGTGGTACCCGAGTGCTTCAGAACCTTCCTACTGGGGTTGGCTCATGACATTCCATTGGCAGGACATCTGGGGCAGACCAAGACCTTTGAGAGGCTGGCTGCCCACTTTTATTGGCCCCAGATGCACAAGAGTTCAGACTCTCATTGCAGGACCTGTGAGACTTGCCAGGCAAGTGGGAAGAGTGGGGGAAGATCAAGGCCCCACTCCAGCCCTTTCCAGTTGTGAGTACCCCATTCGAGCGAGTGGGCATTGACATTGTGGGGCCTCTGGACCCCAAGACAGCCATGGGCAACAGGTTCATCCTGGTCTTGGTGGACCATGCCACCCGGTACCCTGAAGCCATCCCGCTCAGGACAGTGACGGCCCCCGTGGTGGGACGTGCACTGATGGGGATTTTCTCCCGTGTGGGATTCCCCAGAGAGGTGGTGTCTGACAGGGGGACCAACTTCATCTCCCAGTACATGAAGTCTCTGTGGAAGGAGTGTGGGGTAACGTATAAGTTCACCACTCCTTACCACCCCCAAGGTAATGGTCTGGTTGAAAGGTTCAACCGGACCTTGAAGGGCATGATCATGGGCCTAGAAGAGCCCCTGAGGCGTAAGTGGGACGTCCTCTTGCCATGCCTGTTGTTTGCCTACCGGGAGGTGCCACAGAAGTCCTTAGGGTTCAGTCCCTTTGAACTCCTCTATGGCCACCCGGTTAGAGGACCTCTGAGTCTGGTCAAGGAAGGCTGGGAGCAATCTCCCAGGAAACCTCCCCAAGATGTATTTAGCTACATGTTGGCCTTCAGGAACCAGACTCGGCGTTTCAGAAAAATTGCTGAGGCAAATCTGGAAGCCAGCCAAGAAGAAATGAAACGTTGGCACGACCAGAATGCCACTCTGGTCGAATTTCAACCTGGTCAGAAGGTTTGGGTACTGGCCCCAGTGGAGCCTTGTGCGCTCCAAGATAAGTGGACCGGTCCCTTTGAGGTGGTGGAGCGCAAAAGTCCAGTTACCTACTTGGTGGACTTTCAGTCTCCCAGGAACCCCTTGCGGGTCCTGCATGTGAACCGCCTAAAGCCCCACTTTGAGAGGTCTGAAGTGGGCATGCTTCTTGCCACAGATGATGGGGTTGAGGAGGAGAGTGAGCCTCTCCCTGACCTCCTGTGTGCAGAAGAGAAGGATGGGTCAGTGGAGGGTGTGATCCTCTCCACCACACTGACCCCTGAGCAGCAGAGAGATTGTCACCACCTGTTGGGGCAATTTTCTGATTTGTTCTCCCTGGTACCTGGTGTCACTGATTGGTGCGTCCATGAGGTGGATACCGGGGACAGTTCTCCTGTCAAGCACAAGGCTTACAGGGTAACTGACAGGGTCAGGGCTTGCATTAAGGAGGAGGTCTCCAAAATGTTCGCCCTAGGGGTGGTTGAGTCCTCTAGCAGCCCCTGGTCCAGCCCCGTGGTCTTGGTACCAAAAGCTGCGACGCCTGGTGCCACTCCTGAACTTAGGTTCTGTGTGGACTACCGAGGTCTCAATTCGGTCACCAAGACCGACGCGCACCCCATCCCCAGAGCTGATGAGCTCATAGACCGGTTAGGGGCTGCCCGGTACCTCAGCACGTTTGATCTGACGTCTGGGTACTGGCAGATCGCCTTAACGGATGGGGCAAAGGAGAGGTCAGCATTCTCCACACCAGATGGGCACTACCAGTTCCGTGTGATGCCCTTTGGGATGAAGAATGCCCCTGCCACCTTCCAGAGATTGGTCAACCAGGTGTTGGTTGGGCTGGAGGCTTTCAGTGCCGCCTACCTGGATGACATTGCAGTGTTTAGTTCCTCCTGGGAGGACCACTTGCGCCACCTCTGGGAAGTGTTGATGGCGCTGCGCAGAGCAGGCCTCACAATCAAGGCCAGTAAGTGCCAGATTGGGCAGGGTTCTGTGGTGTACTTGGGACACCAGGTGGGGAGCGGCCAGGTGGCGCCCCTGCAGCCCAAGATTGAAACCATCCTGACTTGGGAGCCCCCAAGGACCCAGACCCAGGTGAGGGCCTTCTTAGGACTCACGGGTTATTACAGGAGGTTTGTCAAGGGGTATGGCAACATTGTTGCACCCTTGACTGAGCTGACTTCCAAGAAGCGGCCAAAGATTGTGAACTGGACTGACACCTGTCAGAAAGCCTTTGATGCCCTCAAAACTGCTATGTGTACAGCACCCGTACTCCAGGCGCCCAATTTTGCTAAGGAATTTGTTGTCCAGACAGACGCTTCAGAGCATGGGGTGGGGGCCGTTCTGTCACAGATAAATGAGGAGGGACTAGACCAACCTGTAGCCTTCATCAGTAGGAGGTTACTTCCACGGGAACAGAGGTGGAGTGCAATTGAGCGTGAGGCATTTGCTGTGGTCTGGGCACTGAAGAAGCTGAGACCATACCTGTTTGGGACTCACTTCCGGGTTCAGACAGACCACAGGCCCCTCAGATGGCTGATGCAGATGAGGGGTGAGAATCCCAAGTTGTTGAGGTGGTCCATTTCCCTACAGGGTATGGACTTCACGGTGGAACACCGCCCTGGTACAGAACACGCCAATGCTGATGGTCTGTCCAGATTTTTCCGCCTTAGCGATGAGAACTTCCAAGGGGATGGGTAGTTCTCCCCACATTTCAGCTGGAGGGGACGTGTGTTAGACCTGGCACCATTGGCGTGGGTCTCCCTTCCATTTTTCGCTGTTGTCTCCTCTGTTTTACTGGTGTTAGATGCTCTGGGCGCTGTGCCACTGCCATTCAGTGTCACAGCGCGAATGCTCCCTGTATAAATATGTCTATGTGAATTGGTATATCCCTGATTGGCTTATTTGGTTTACCTGTTAGTCCCTAGTAGTGTGGCCTATGTGTGCCCAGGGCTGGTAAACCAAATGCTGCTGGTGGGCCTGCAGCACTGATGTGTGCCACCCACAGAAGCAGCTTGTAAAGTGTGTCTCAGACCTGCCACTGCAGTGTCTGTGTGCAGTCCAGAACTGCCATCTTGGCTGTGAAGTGCAACCACTTCCCAGCCCCTGAACCTTCCCTTGGCATCCTGTAAGTCGCCCCTCGGGTAGGGTGCATTGTATGTGTAAGGTAGGACATGCCTTGGTGTGTGTAGCATGTCCTGGTAGTGAATTATGCACCATTTCGTTTTTCACTACTGTAAGGCTACCTGTTCCTCATAGGCTAGAATGGGCAGTTTGACTATTACATGCTATAGTCCTAACTGACCCCAGGAACATGGTAGAAAAACGAATTTAGTATGCCTGAGCTCAGAATATTAAAATACACCTTTTAGTGAAGTTTATTTTTATATTCTGTGTTTGAAAATACCACTTTTAGAAAGTAGGTATTTTCTTGCCTAAGCCTTCCAGTGTGCTCTGCCGTTATGTGTATTGGCTGTCTGGTTTTAGAGGGGCAGGACAGGCTGAGTCAGACCTTGGTGGAATAGAGAGATCTGCATTTAGAGTGTGGGGAAGGGTGGCTCTTTGATCTGAATAGGGCTGTGCCTGGCAAGGTGAATGCTGGCTCCACCTCCCACTGTGTGTCTGCTAGCAGACCCCCTCTTTCTGAAAGGAAGGATGCAGCCTGGTAAACAAAGTGCTCCAGGCCTGAGCAGAACTGGTTCTGGCTAGGTTCAGGGACTGGTAGCTTCAAGGATCAAAGGCTTTTGGGGTATAAATATCTGTGCTCAAACCCCCTATTTTTGTATTGCTTTTGGATCTGGAGAGGAAACTCTGTCCGTGCCACTGGAGGAATCTGCAGGAAGTGACTGTCCCTGTGCTGTGTGTTGTTTCTTGCACTGGCCTGCAGCAGTGACCACTGGACCTTGAAGAAGAGGAAAAGGAACTCTTGAGAGAACTTTTATTTGTGTGCAGCAATCACCCAAGGGCTAGGAAAAGAGCTAGCCTCCTGCTGGAGTCTCAGGCACAACAGACTCCACCACCAACCTCCTGCTTCCTCCCTGCGAGGACTGCTATCTGCTGAGGAGGCTCCTGTGAGTTCCAGGGCCTCTAGTTTGCATCAGAGAGAAGAGGGTAAGAAATCGACGCTAACGCATCTTTGCGGGCCGCTGCAGTCGAGAGCGCTGGGAAAATCATCGCGCTACTGCCGCCGAGGGCCCGCAACCCGAAACCATCGCTGACGCCCCTTTGCGAGCCGCTGCAGCCGAGACGCGCTGGAAAGATCATCGCGCTGCTATCGCCGCGCACTCGCAACCCTTAAAGAAATCATCGCTTCGAGACATCGCAGTGCGGACGCCGTGCGTTCGCCACTTTGATCGCATCGCACCGAATTTCGTCGCTCCTCGCGGAGCGTCTTGTCTTCGCATCGCAACACGATCGCACAGCGCAACAGGATCACCGCATCGACTTCTCCCACGCGGCAAGAAAGTCATCGCATCGGCGGTCCAGCGTGCAGAAGTTTGTCGCATCGTCTCCGCACGCATCCCGCAGATCGGCGCATCATCCTCCCTTGCGGCAAGGATTTCAACGCATCGCCGGCCTCGCGTGCCGAGAATCATCGCTACAGCTTATTTGCGACACTTTGTTGGTTTTGCTACTAAACCCAGGTACTTTGTGAAAGAAAGGGTCGCAGAGACCACTGCTTTGAACTTGAACCTTATTTTTGCAACCTTTGAACTATTTTTGACAGCCTTTCAACAGCTATCCTATTTTTGACAGTATTGTGGCTTTTACAGTTATTGGTCTTGTGATAAATCTGCCTTTATATAAAGATACTTATTTTTTATAATAACTACTTGTGTGGTGTCCCTTTGTAGTGTTCCTCATTGTGTTACTGTGTATGATCATAAATGCTTCACACCCTGCCTCTGAGATAAGCCTACCTGCTCGTGCTACGTTACCACAGGGTTGAGCAGGGGTATTAAAGAGGGTAGCCCTCTCACTCTGACTTAGGAAGAAGGGTCCCTACTTGGACAGTGGCCAGCCATTGCCAACTAGAGACCCCCATTTCTAACATTCATCTATTAATATTATCTTCGAAGGAATTATACCACAACTTGTACTTGGTTGCTCACTGTCACTATCTTCTGGCTCAGTTTCTTCTCTTATGCTTTCAAAATTCCACTTTCTTTTTATAATTTCTTCACCTTCCGAATGTTCTGTATCAGATTCTGAACTGGTGTCAGATATTTCCAGATGTTGACTTACAGGTCGATCTTCAAATTCTGGAACTTCAGCTATTTCTTCTATTTCCTCTTCTTCTTCTATCGTTGCACTTGTAGTTGGGTCTTCCAGATGTCGACTTACAGGTCGATCTTCAGGTTCTGGCACCCTGTTTGTTTCCTCTTCTCTTTCTGATGCTGAACTGTTATCTGATATTTCCAGATGCCGACTCACATGTCGATCTTTAGGTTCTGGAACTCTGATGGTGTGGCTGGCATGTACCCAGTGTTTCACTCCTGCACACTTGACTGCGGTGGTCGTCACTAGGATCACTTGTCGTGGTTCGTCCCAGCGAGGAACCAAACAGTTTCTTCTCCGGTGGACTTTTATTCGAACCCAATCTCCGGGATTCAAGTCGTGAGCTGGTTTTCTTTCAAGAGTGGTCGCATCTGGTCCAACCTGATGAAACACAGAACGCACCACATCAGCCAATCCTTTGCAATAATCCAGCACTAGATCATCAGTTATAGTCAGTAGCTTGTTGACAGGTACTTGTGCTTGTCTCATTGCTCGTCCCATAATTATTTCATGTGGACTGAGTCCAGTTTTCCTTTCCGGAATACTTCTGATTGTCATCAGAACCAATGGCAAAGCATCTGGCCATTTGAGTCCTGTAGCTTGACACATTTTTCCTAACCTGTTTTTGATCGTTCCATTCACTTGCTCTACTATTCCAGAAGCCTCTGGTCTGTATGCACAATGCAGTTTCTGTTTAATACTAAGTGCTTCACAAATCAGTTTAACTAATTCGTTTTGGAAATGTGTTCCTCTATCTGTTTCAATCGTGACTGGAAAACCATACCTCGGAATGAATTCTCGCAGCAAAAGTTTTGCTACCGTGATACTATCATTCCTTCTTGTTGGATATGCCTCCACCCAACGGGAAAACTAACAGACGACCACTAGGACATACCTTAATCTGCTGCAAGGTGGCATTTCAATAAAATCCATCTGCATTCTAGTGAAAGGACCCCCTTCTCGTCCTATTCTTCCTAGACTCACTACTGTCTTCCTTCCTGGATTTAACTGTTGACAAATAAGACATCTCTGACAAAGACTCTCAGCTATGGGCTGAATTTTGGATTGTACCATGTTTGTCTAAAAAGTCTGATCATTGAATCTCTCCCAATATGGGCTTGTCCATGGTACATCCGTGCCATGACAGAAATCATGCTATCAGGCATAACTGGTCTCTCATCCCTGTAAACCCAAACATCAGTTTCTTCATGTTTTCTACATCCTGCTTTTAGCCAAGTATCTTTTTCTTCATCCTCTGCAGCTTCTTGTAACTGTCTCACCTCATCCCATGTTTCAATTGAGTTAGTAAAAAGCAAAGGACAAGAAATATGCTCTCTTTCGCGACATTTATTCAAAGAAACCACATTCTTTGCACAGTACTGTGCCATTTCATCAGCATATTTATTGCCAACAGTAATGTAGTCTTCCCCATTTTTATGTGCATTGCACTTCACTACAGCGATTTGTTTAGGCAGCTGTATCGCCTCAAGCAACTTTTTCACAAAATCTCCATTTCTGATGGGCGTCCCTGCAGACGTCAAGAAACCCCTTTGTGACCAAATCTGACCAAAATCATGCACGACCCCAAAGCCGTACTGGCTATCAGTCATAATCATAACCCGTACATTCCTTCCCAACTTACATGCTTGAATCAGCGCTATTAATTCTGCAACTTGGGCAGACCGTATACCTTTCAGACAAGATGCTTCCAATACAGTTGCTACTGTGCAAACTGCATATGCTGCACTTAGAACTCCTTCACTCGTTCTCAAACATGAGCCATCCACAAACAGAATATAATCTGATTCTTTCAAAGGCTCATCTCGTATATCAGCTCTTGGTTTTGTACAGTATTCGAGCACATTCAGACAATCGTGATCTACTTCATCCATTTCAATCACATTCTCTTCATCTGGCAATGATGTTGAAGGATTCACATTCATACATCTGTCAATGGTCACATTATCTGCACTCAAAATTACCTTTTCATACCTAGTCAGCCGACTATGTGTCATGTATTGGGTTTTTGTTCTTGTCAAAAGAATTTCCACAGAATGGGGAACATACACTCTCAATGGATACCCCATCACTATGCCTTCACTCTGTTCCAGACTCACACAAGTAGCAGCAACCGCTTTCAAACATCCAGGCAACGCTTTCGCTACAGGGTCTAAAACAGCAGAAAAATATGCAATTGGTCTTTTCATAGTTCCATGTCTCTGCACCAAAACTGAAAACGCGCATCCATCTCTTTCACTGCAATACAGCTCAAAATCTTTCTCATAGTCAGGCATTCCCAATGCTGGAGCCTCACACTATTTCTTTTTCAACTCTCTGAATGCTTTAATTTCTTCATCATTCATTTCAAAAGGATCTTTAACATCCTTCTTTGTCAGTTTCTGCAATGGTTTAGCAATCAGTGAAATACCGCTTATCCATTGTCGACAATATCCAACCATTCCCAAAAACATTCTTACCTCTCTTTGTGTCATTGGAGCTCTCATTCCTTGAATCATTTTTATTCTTTCTGTCGTTACCTTTCGCGCTCCTTTCTCAATTTTATGCCCTAAATACTGGACTTCTTGTTGACAAAACTGCAACTTTGAAGGGGACACTTTATGTCCTCTTTTTGCTAAATGATTCAGCAAAGCAATTGTATCATTGACACATGCTTCTCTTGTTTTTGATGCCACCAGTAGGTCATCAATATACTGAACCATTACTGACTTTTCTGGCATTCTTAAATCTTCCAATGATTTCTTTAGGATCTGATTAAAGATTGAGGGACTTTCTGTGTACCCTTGAGGAATTCGGCACCATGCCAAAATACGCTCTCCAAACCTAAACGCAAATATTGGCTGGCTATCTGGATGCAATGGAATAGAGAAAAATGCATGACATAAATCAATTACTGTGTACCATTCTGCTTCACGTGGAATCTGGTATAGAATCACAGCAGGGTTTGGTACTATTGGGCAACAAGGCACAACAATTTTGTTTACCTTCCTTAAATCCTGTACGATTCTATATGTTCTGTTTGGCTTTTTCAGTCCCATTATTGGCGAATTACATGGACTGCTCATGATTTCTTTTAGAATCCCTTGTTCAATCATTTTATTTATTACTGGCGTTATTCCTTCAATTATTTCTGGAGTCAATTTATACTGGGGCGTATTTGGGTAACTCGTTCCTTCTTTTACTGTTATTTTTACAGGATCTACTCCTTTCATTAATCCTACATCTTCTCCTGTAAAGTCCCATACCTCTTCTTTCACTGTTCTTTTCAACTCAATTGGGATTTTTTCTGCATCAAATACAGGAAACAAACCATTTACTTCTGGTTCTAAATTCACCATTGTCATTTTATACAGCACATCCTCATCTGGAGTCTGAAATGCAATTCCGTCTGGGGTACAATAAATTGTGCAGTTCATTTTGCACAACAAATCGCGTCCTAAAAGGTTCACGGGACTACAATCACACACCACAAATCGGTGCATTTCACTAAATGGACCAATTCTTACTTTTACTAATCTAGTAAGAGGCGTTTTAATTTGCTGATTGGAAACTCCAACCACTTGGATATGTTCACCTGAGAGAGGAAGATTTGGAATTTCCACTGACCTAACAGTAGAACGGGTAACTCCAGTGTCAACAAGGAATGTTACATTTGCACCATTCACTTCTCCATCCACAAATGGACCAGACTGATCTACCTCTAGAGTTGCGCCAAGCACGCACTCTTCCCTCTCTCTTAGGCACCATCATGAGCTTTCATCCGTCTCATCCTCATCCTGTCGTAACAAATATTGAGAAATCTCAGCTGCACGTGACAACTGTTTTACCTGTTCTCCTCCGTAGAATCCTGTTTCTGCACTGTATTTCTGTTGGTTAACACTCTTGGGAAGTGGTGGTTGTGGCACCTGACCTTGTTGAGTAACTACCTCACTCTGCACCTGTGAATTTAATGATTGATTTTCCACATTAGGTCTTGGAGGAAATTTACACTCGTTTCTCCAATGTCCTAGCTTTCCGCAGTTGTGGCATGGCCACTTTTTCTTTGCCTCATCTATGCTCATTTGTCCTTTTCCTTTACCTATATTAGGTCGGGATTTAAACTGTCCTGTTTCACTGCTAGTATTATTCAATTGAGCTTCTTGCTTCTCTGCAACTTTCACCTGGGCCCACATGGCTTTTTCTTTTAATTTACGCTGTTTACTCTCAATTTCATCACTGCAATACTTAGCATATCTCAAAACTTCATCCACTGTGCTATTCTGCCATCCTATCAAGTGCTGCTTAATCCTTTCACTTATCTCTGGTGTTAATCCATACACAAACCTATATACAAAATGACTCATGTCCTTCTCACTTAGTGTCTCATAACCACTATACTGTTTGAAAACCAACAACAATCTCTCATAGTAGGCGTGCACTGATTCTTTGCTTTCCTGCGTTGTTCTGTCTATTTTTACCCAATCTGTTTCTTTTGGTGGAATTTTATTCTTCAAAAAGGTAACTACTTGATCATACTTCCTCATCACTTCTGGACCTGGCGCTCCTGTTTTAGCATCCCTTGGATATTCTACAGTTGGCCAATCAATGGTAATCTTACATTCTGTCCACAAATCAGCTGTCACTACTATATCAAACAATCCATCTAGATCTATCCACAGCACTTTTGACACCTTAACAAATCTCTCCACTTGTCTGTACCATTCTACTGGTTTCTCTCTCAATTTTGGGAAGTCATTTGTAAATGACAGTATATCCTGTCTGGTCCACGGAACATGCAAATAACTACCACCTGGTGTTTCTCTCATCGGGTATTCCCTAGCAACTGGTTCCTTATCTGTCACTGCAAAAGCTAAAGATGCTTTATCTGTTGTTTTCTCATTCCTCTTTGTCCATCTATTTCTCCATCTATCCACATCACCCCATTTTCTCAATAAAACAATCAACTCTTTTATTTGGGTCAGTCTTCCTGATGTGTTCAAATTCTCTATGTCTTTCTCACAAAAATCTACTCTGTACGGTTTCTGCAACGTCCTCACTTTCACAAATTCTACTCCTAGTTCACTTGCGATCTCTTCCAATTTGTCATGTAAATTTCTAGCTCTCCAAGTAAGACTTTTGCACAAAAACATAATCTCATCATCCTGATAATTTTTTAGTTTTTCTGTTCCAATTGTTCCCAAAATCAACTCTTCCATGTCTATTTTCAACCTAATTACATCTAATGGTTTTTCTTCTGGTTCTTTTGCTTTTAGCGCTTTCATCCATTCATTTAACTCTTCTGGAGTCGGACCTACAGGCGTACTATTTAATTCTATCCAATCACTGCTTCTTTCTGGTGTTCCTGATGCGGACTCTGTCACCATAGGCATTCTCCTAATCTCATTCTCATTTATCGTCAAATTTGTAGGTGGGCTTGGTCTACACGTACTAGCCAAATTGTGTGCACCTTCTTTATTCAGTTCCATCCCTTCTCTTTTTCTTTGCAAATGTGAATTCATAGGAATCACTAAGGAATGTTCATTAATTTTCTGATTCTCAAAAATTGGCATTACTGGACCTATCGTTACTGGTACCGTTACAGCTTCCATATTCTTTGTCAATTCTCTTATTTTCTCAGTCAATTCTTTTGTCGTTTTTGCTAATTGAATTGCATTGTCACTTTCTGTCTCTTCATTTTGTGAAGTTTTAAATGTTTCTTGTGACCTATTTATTTCATTTCTTCGTTCGGGTTTTTTATTCCTCCCAGTTTCCATTGGCGGTGCATTAGGTGTCACCACCGCAGAAGTCTGTTGGTATGGAGGTGGGTTTCTGTTTAAAATATCTTCCAGCAATTCGTCATCTGTTTCACTAGCACCATACACATACTTTTCTACCACTACATGTTTCTTTTTCTCGGTACACTTTCTCTTTGCTTCTTCCTCAACCGCAAAAGCCGGAAACAAACCTCCTGCCATGTTAGCGTATCTCCAACGCTTTACTCTGTCCTCATGATTTATTCCCCACAACCTTCCAGGCAAAAACTCATGATTCTTTAATCCTCTGGATCTCTCTCGCTCATACATCTCATCTTCCCATTCCGTTAAAGCTTCAAACTGTGTCGGTCTAGGTCTGGGTTCTAACATTACCATCTTTTCTCTCAAGTTCCGTAGTACAGCTACATTAAATGAACCATTCTCAGGAAAAGCCAATGCTCCATCGTTCTTGGTGTATTTTGTCCAATTTTCTAACCATATGCATGTATGATATCCATATTTCAGCATCATATGTGAAGCTGGTGATTTCGACGGCGGAATTATCTGTCCCTCTCTAGTCACTACCTTTTTGTCCTTCTTAAAGAAGTTCTTAACTTTCGACATCCAAGACGTTTTCTCTTTTCCATACTCATAGTACGACATGATTTACAACCTTTTTTTTTCTCCTTAAACCGCAATTCAACACTGTTCCCTATGCGTTATTTCAACCAATACTAGCGCGACTCACACCAACACTCCAATCACAGCGATTTCTGTCTACGGCGCACTGTCCAATCCCAACGCGGCTTTTGTTTACGTCAGTCCTGCTCCTGTTCTCATGTGACTAGCGCACTGTCCAATCCCAGCGCGGCTTTTGTTTACGTCACTTTGCTCTTGACCCCTCCTTTACAAAAATTATCGGCAATTTCTTTTTCAACAATTCTTGTTAGTTACAACATTTTATCCACATTTCCATTGTCTGATTCGCTAAACCGAAAAGATAGCTTTGACCATTCACACAAGAATTCTGTATTTTCCAGTAGGCAGCGCTTACCTCTACCTTACCACAGAATTTTCAGTTTCGCCGATAAAGCAGCACTTCCCTCTACCTTACCCTTCTTTCAAGCAATCAGTAAACCCGTTTCTCTGGGGATAAAACACATGTGGAAACTATACTGCTCCTGAGAATTAAGGCCAGAGTTTCACAAGAAAACCGATCACTATTTCACTTACACACCTTTTATACGAAAAATGTCCCTAATATAACACAACCTGTGTTATTAACAAAAATGAACTCAGACAGTGTAAAATTCCATGTGACTTCTCTTGCCACACGTGTTCCACTTCCTACTTCCCGGAAGCGTGAAAACTTACATATAACATAACGCGACTCAACAAAAAGTGTTAGACATAAACTTATCAATAAACTATAATCAAAAATCAATAATCACCAAACTAATCTATAGTAACCATAACTCTGCTACCAAGAAATCTGATCCAGCGCTAACAAAAATAATTCTCCTATTATGCTTTGGTCATCCAGGTGCAATTATTTCTCTAACACACACACTATATCCATATGACGGTGGGGCCCATAACACCGCATATACATTCACTTACTCATTTGTTCCCTGGATTTCCTCCGTCATGAACCTAGGAGAAAAACGATTCGCTGGAAGGAGACGGAATACCTCTTTATAATGACATAATATTTCTCATCTACTTTTAAGGTATTCCGCTCATTGGTCGATGGACCAACTAGTAGGAATCAGTAGATGGTGATTAAGACCAGCTCAATCACAATGAACTCTTTTACCATTTCATTATTAATCATTAAGCTAAAGAGAATCACTGAGTCATTTGTTTAATGAATAATAAAGTTTATATAAACTTTTGAATGCAGGAAATTGAGATTAAGCTTATTATTCAGATCATTGCATTTATCATCAATATAAGAATAGTTTGAAATTGCATGGCACTTTTATTAGACGGAAAAATGAGGTTATCATAATAAGAACTCTATAGATCAATCTACCTATCTCTCTGGGGAAAGCCTAATAATTCTAATAAAAATCTATCAATAAAAGTTCTCCTAAAGCAGCATCTTATACTCAACTGAAAAAGGAAAATAACAACAGCAGCATCAGCTCGTCAGCATCAGCAACTTCTCCCATCTACAGCATCTAACTTCTTCAGCATCTCCCGCAGCATCCCGCAGCATTCTAACCCCTCCCACCAAGAGTAGGTCTTCTTATACCCTAATTCTAGCTTACAGCATAAAATGTTTCTTCTTACATGGCGCGATTCATTCTTATTGGTCAAAAACTCAGGTCCACATACATTTTAATCAAACTTCCTGGTCTTAACCAGTTCCGTGTGGAATGTCCATGCAAGCATCGTTTCCCACAGTTCATGCACTTGCTCATCCGTTTCGATCAGTCCAAATTGTATCTTTTTCTGCTACATTTTGTGTAATACAGTTCCGTCTATTGATTCAGGCAGGCTTCTTGCTGATCATCTTGGCACACATCTGCTCAGAAGGGTCACAGCAGCCTTGACCATACTTTCATCTTAGCCTCTCGGCATCAGCACGTGATCATCCCTTTTCCACAGCCTTTCTCCTCTATCACATGGTCTCATCCGCTCATGCGCACTCTAGTAACTCGCGGCCATTTTATATTACTGCTCGGCAGGCCTAAGCGCACTATTTTCAAAGATAAACAAAATATTATTAAAACAAAGAAATATAAACCCTTTCGTTTCCCTCCCGTCTTTCTACGTACCCCAATTAGGTATTACCTAGCAGAAGCAACATATAAAGCTGTCCCTTACTTACCATCGCTTTATTTTGCAACTACGCGTTTTATTTGAAAGCACAAATCATGCATTTATTATTTAATTAGTACGCAAAATATTATGTTATTTTAGAAACGTAAACAATTATAAGTCAATTAATTTGCACACTGAATTGCGTGTTACCATTAACCCTTGACATACATTGTTGGTTATTTACTCAAACGAACATGTTTATTAATATTGCCCCCACCTGACCCCAAGTTTTGTATGGTGATAGGAAACCTATTGTTCTACCTTCCCCTGCTCGAGCTCCGCTCAGCAGCAGGAGGGCAGAACAGTGTCTGTGGTCGGCAGCAGCACTAGCTTGCTGGCAGAACCTGGAAGGCTGTAACCAGGAGTACAGGGGGCTCCTCTAAGGGGCAGCTCAGTACATGGAAATCATACCTCCAACACCAGAATCAGTGTTGGGGTATGATTCCAACATGTTTAATACCATTATATAGTTAGAGATCTCGTCATGACTGATGTCCACTATATATCTTAAAAAGGCTGACTGCACTTACAAAGCCTGAAGAATTGACTCCAGGGTTTGTAGGGGTGTCCTGCTCATGCAGGGGCACCCTCACACATATAACCAAGCACCCTGCCCTCAGGACTAAAGGGCCTTCTATAGGAGTGACTTATAGGTTTTAAGTGTAGTGACCTCAGATATAAGGAAGCTTATATCTGTCGTGAAAGGTGGAAGCACCATCTCACACAGGCTGCAATGGCAGGCCTTTAGTCAGAGTTGAAGTGGACAACACATGCTGCAGCCCATGGGAGACCCCTGGTGTACCAATGCCCTGGGTACCTTAGTACCATGTAATAGGAACTTATAAGGGTAATCCAGTAGCCAATTGTGGAGGTACAAAAGTACTTACCAAAGCCATTTTGGGAGAGAGAGAGCACAGATGTAGGGGTCCTGATTAGCAGGATTCCAACAAACTACAGTCAAAACACACTGACACCAGGCAAAAAGTGGGGGTAACCATGAAAGCAGATCCTACTTTCCTACACCAGGTTCACTACAGGAGGGGGAGACAGCTTTGTGAAAGGCAGCCACAGTCCTTACAGGTGCAAGTGACAACTCCTCCCACCTCTTTAAATGCAGACAGGTCTATTCAGGCTGGCTATGAGTCACCCATGAAAGGCAGGGCACACCTCAACCCCTCTTCTGACTGTCTAGAGTGAATGCACATCACAGCTCCTGTCACTCCAAAAGCAGATGGTGAATACTAGGGGTGGGCAGAGCTCGCAGAGTGCTACTCCGGGGAATTCCGCGGAGTTATCTAAAAACTCAGTGAAATTCCGCAGAGTTCCGTGTGGGGCGGAGTGCTGCCACCCAGTCCAACTTAAGTGACTAACAAGCTCTCTGAGAAGTCACAAGGAGGTACTAAATTGGGTAAAATTAGAGTCTGTAAAGTATTCAGTGGAGATGACAAGGCGAGCAGACACGTAGTAAGGGATGGCAGGGTATGCATATGTCTGCCCCATAAGCAAAGAGGAGGAGGAAGAAAAGACGAGGAAGGTAGCTCTTCCATGTGTCATTTGGGATGGCCAGGGAGGCTTGGGGTCCGTTCAGCTGCTGTCTGGCAATGGAGAATGAAGTGTTGCGATGGCAGAGCCGGGGAGCTGTACTTAAATGTCACTGCCGAAGTGCCAGCGAAACACGTTGGAAGACGGTGTTTATTAGGCGACAATTTTCCTGCTCACATTCTCTTATCGCAGCCTCCCATATGCAACCTTTCGATAAAGCGGATACAGTGAAGGTGGCATTTAGGAGCGGACTGTCTCTGTTGTCCGGCACACATAGCATGCAGCAGATGACCGGGGAAGGCCTGAGGTGAGAGCGATAGAGACAGCTCTGTTCTTTGTAGGACTGAGAGAGCTCGGAGTGAACTAAGCACAATTCCTTCAAGGAGCATCAAGCGACATGGGTTTATGGTTTGATAAATGTGTAAGAGTCCACCAGAATTTAAGATCATAGACTCATTTTGAAAGTTCTACTCTGACACACATTGTCTCCTCCCTCCCTCCACTGTCCCCCCAATCACCCCTCCCCTGCAAACGGAAAGAATCAAATTCCTCCCAAAGCAAGCAGTCTGTAGAACAGTGGTTATGCAGAACACTATTTGCAAAAGCAAGACAACTTTAATCATTCCAGACACGCACTCACTAAATAAACAGCTGGGGACTCAGGAGATATACCTAGCAAACATGAATACACACCAGCACGCTCACCTTCATCAGCCCATAGATTTACTTACGCGGAAGAAGCCTGCGTCCATCTTGCCCCTCTCAGAGAGCTCTTTAGGTTCCACAATGCAGCACAAACAAGATGAGGAATCTCCCAGCTCAACAGCAGGTGGGGCAGAGGAGACAAATGGACCTAGAAAGGGAACTGAAGGTAGGCTCCCAGAAAATAAAGGGATTGCGTCACTGAGTGCCAGTAAACTCTGCCACATGGCGTAGGCAGAGTTTTTGCCGAACCTCGCGCTCCAAGCGGAGCATGGAGTAGGCAAAACTCAGTGAACTCTGCCCACGGAGCGGAGTTTACTACCCAGCACTAGTGAATACATAAACAGGCAGAGGCACACAGATTGGTAAAGCAAGAAAGTGCCATCTTTCTAAAAGTGGCCTTTTCAAGCACAATTTAAAAACCACCTTTACTAAAAGGTGTGTTATTAAATTCTGAGTTCAGAGAGCCTAAACTCCATTTCTCTATCTTGTCCCAATGGAAAGTTACACTTGTAGGATGTTACAAGGCAGCTCCCATGTTAACCTATAGGACAGACAGCCTTTCAATAGTGAAAAACGAAATGCACAGTATTTCACTATCAGGACAAGTAATACACACCAGTACATATCCTACCTTTCTCATACACTGCAGCCTGCCCATTAGGGTACCTTGGACCTACATTAGGGGTGCCTTACATGTAAGAAAGGGGAAGGTTAGGGACTGGCAAGTAGGTGCACTTGCCAGGTCGATATGGGAGTTAAAAACTGTGCACACAGACACTGCAGTGGCAGGTCCGAGACACATTTGAAAGGATACTTGTGTGGGTGGCACAACCAGTACTGCAGAACCACTAGTAGCATTTGTTTTACAGGCCCTGGTGACACACAGTGCACTTTCCTAGGGACTTACCAGTAAATCAAATATGCCAATCATGGACAACCAATCAATATCACATTTAACAAAGAGGGCATATGCACTTTGGCACTGAACAGCAGTGGTAAAGTGCCCAGAGTCCTAACACCAACAAAAACAGGTCAGAAAGCTAGGAGGCAAAAGGCAAAACGTTTGGGGATAAACCTGCAAAAAGGGCCAGGTCTAACAGTTACCCATGTCCATGAGATCTACCAGCCCCAAATTACCCATTGTTGACCCCATCCCAGCATCCATTCTTTTGGTTACTCCTCCTACCACCCCTCGAGGTGTCTGGGGAAAATGTGTCCAGTGAAGCAGAATCCCCAAGGTGAGAAGGACCACAATGGACAGTGACAGCGCAAGTACATTACATGCCCACAGTTGGATTTCTTAAAATATAATTACCACCTACAATCTCTCGCCAATCTTACCCTTCCTGACCCCCCTCACCTGAGGTCAGTTGCATTTATGTTTCTTAATGTTATTTTTGTATGTAAATTATTTTGTTAAAAAAAACATGGTTGTGTTTTTGTTGTAATTTTAAATACAGAAATGTTACATTCAATTTTAGTGCATTTTTTAGAGTATGTGATATATTTTTTAAATAAAAAATATAAAAAGTTAGGTCTTTGTATCATTATGAAATCAAAGGTATGATGTGGATGCTTGTGTGTGACATTTAGTTACATATCATCACAACAAATTCAAAATTTGTCGCACAAAGAAAGATGTGTGATCAAATTTACAAACAAAATCATCAATCTGTCATTCAACAGGAGTGATTTTGCAAATTTAGAGATGCAGCACATGACTCGCAGGTCAGGTTATGCATTTAGAAACACCATAGAATTGATGGGATATGTGTTATTCATTAGGACTACACATCTTGATATTAAGAAAGAAATCAAAAGTACAGACTTTTTATTCGATACAGCGCAAGAAATTTGAAATAAATTAATGGGTTTGATCACCGGTTCTTAACCTTTTGACTTCTATGGACCCCCACTGAATCAGTACTTGGAGCTGAGGACCCTGGCCTTAGCAATTTCTACAGTCAAGGACCCCAGCCTATGCAATTTCTACAGTTCAAACTTCAAAACAATACAAAAAATACAGGCAAAGTATACATCAAACATATAAAAAATACGAAATATTTTTAATTTACCCCCAAAAAAATATACAAAAGTCAACATTTTGATTTTAATCAGAAGGTTGGAGTTTTAAAAATGTGGTTTTATTTCTAAAAGACGAACTCTTGCATATCACTTTGTCTTTATTTTCCTAATGCATGCTGTTTTTGTGGGTGCCTTTTGGTGCTTCAATTGAGGCCACCAATCATTAACACTAGATTCTGTTAGCTGTACTTGCACTGCTTCCATTACTCATTAAATATAATGGGGTTAAATATTCTGTGTCCCTCACAACCTGGGTATCCCTTTTCTACCAAACATTCACTTCCAGTGCAATTTTCACAGAGAGCAACCATCTTCAGCTCCAAAAGGACTTTAAAACCTGGCTGTTCACTGTGTAATACACCCTGATCTTCTGATTTGGTCTGTCAGTGCCAGGGCACCTTACTGGTATTTGTATTATGTACATTGCTCAAAGCTCCCATGAATCAAGCTAAAGACACCGACTTAATTTTTAGCCTCCAATTTCAAATTCCTTCACATATATAGAGCATTTTAAAAATTTAAATTTTACATGTTGCTTTTTTATGTATATATTCTTTACTAATATGATATTATTAAATTGTCTAAACAGTTGCAGACCCCCTGAGTAGGTGTCATGGACCCCCAGGGACTACAGGTTAAGAACCGCTGGGTTAGATCATTATTTAATGGGACCTCGTGCACGTCTGCAGCAGCAGAGGTATTGATACCATATGCCAATACTAAGCTAATCGCTACTTTGAAGCTTTACAACCTGTATGTTTGTTAATGTGCGAGCTAAATTTTCTTTCTTATTAAATTAGTATCTATATTTTTAAACTTAAATTACTGTTGGCTTACCTTTCCCATCCATTTTCTTGTTTTTTGACCCTAGAGTTTTTGGGCCATCTGTCCACCATGGTTCTGAGTTCCACCTGCTAACTTTGGCCTCATTTTTTTTGTGCTCGAGCGTTTCAGATGGAGCTATTTGTCAACCCCCTAAACGCTATTTAATGGGACCCATTGACTGTCCACACAGTGGGTACGCGTGTAGTGTGCAAAGGCAAGTCTGTCTATGCCCATCCCCGTCTGTACCACTGTAGTGGTAGGAAACTCTGCCTAATTAAACATTTGACAGAACATTCAGATAAAATTGGTTATTTTCGTGATGAATTGCTGTCTCTAGCACCAAACTACCTGACCAATAATTTCACCATTAATGCACCTCTTGCCTTCTCTTTCCTTAAACAGAGCTCACACAATCCTATTGAAGTCATTAATAGTAGCTCTGCTTGACGTACGCTCATTACCTAAGCACAGCACTGAGATCTTTGGCATCATAAATGAGCAGCCTCTCCATGTATGTTTTATTAACTTAAGCCTGGTTAAGAGAGAGCTCTACACCAGATGTTGGTCTTGCCCTCTGAAAGAACCACAACATCTGTCCTGTGAATCATACGTGATAAACATCATCTATGTTTAATACTGACAAGAATGATTTTACAAGCACCAAATGTGTGCTTTGCTCCTTATCATTTAATTCAAATCCCCAATCACAATTGTCTTCATCTACAGACTACCAGGTAATGGCAATCCATTTGGCAAAGACCTTTCTGAATTGATATTTCTGCTAGTACTAAGAAGTTTAAGATTTCCTTTATGCTAAGACAATAACGTGGGCCAATAGCTTTGTTTTCTGGCTATTAATCGCATACTGGATGCCTGTGGTAGTCTAGGCCTAGCACAAAGCCGTAGAGCTCTCTCATGCTTCCAGTCATACCAATGATCTGCTTTTTTCTACTTCTATTTCAGATCTTTCATCTTCTCCTGTTCCTTGGTTGGGCCACGCTGCTATCATTTTCAACATTGACGCTTGTTGTAATATTCTGTCAAGGTCTCTCCTATCCTTGGCCACCAAATGTTGCTTTAGTAAATTAAATAGTGCCAGTTTAACCTGCAGAGTAAATAAATCGAGTTTTAACATAGGGCGTACCACTCAAATGATCCAGGCCTCAATTAAAACATGGATCACCAATTCTCTCAACAGAATTGCTCCAATTGCAACCTCAGTTTCTTTTCCTACATTTCCATCAGCCTCAGGGTAATCAAAATTCCTCATGTTACATGAAAGACAGTACAAATCTTTAGAGCAAAAGTGGTGTTGTACTTAGTCCCCAGAGACAAGAGCAAGCTATTCCTATGTCCTTAAAAATATGATAGAGATAAAAAGAGCCTGCACTTTATACTACTCCTAGTGTAGATCAAAATCACAGAACTCCACTAGAGAGGTCTTTACAATTCTAAATGAATGTTCAAAGCCAAACTCCTGCACTTCGACTGTCAGCATCTCAAGTTCTACCTGACTACCCAGCCTCACTTTTTAATGAGAAAATAATTACTATTCAAATTTTCTGATCGATAGAGCTGAAGATAGCTATGGGTTCTTTGGCTCCTGCCTCCCAGCGTTCTTTAGATCAAAAACTGACTTCAGTTCACACCTACATTTCATGCATCCACCTTTATGCTGATTCACTCAGTGAAATCAGGCACACCTCTTGACCCTTGTCCAGCTAAATGTTTTAATCTTTCCAATCGTGGCCCCTAAAATTGTAGAAATTTTGACCTAGTCATTCTCTGAGTGGTCCGTACCTAGCTGTGTGAAACAAATCATGGTAAGTCTTCTCCTAAAGAAACTACAGGTGAACCTTCCACCCTCAAACACCCTCATCCATTCTCACTTCTATCTTTTGTCTACAAAAGTAGCTGAAAAAGAGTTCCATTCTCAAATGACTCCTTTTATCACAATCGCCATGCTGCTTGCCCCTGATCTAACTGACTTCAGAGCAACACCTGCTGTTAGCTAAGGCAGCTCGGTGGCTTCGAGCCTGCTGGATTTCCCATGCCATACTTAGGGGTAGGTTGCCAGAGATCGGTATCGGAGGCAGACCCCAGGGCTGACTTACAGCATCTCTATCAGAAGCTGCTAAACTTGAACATTAATCCATAGGACTGAATTGTCATGTGCCTGTTTATACAAGCCTCCTCCCTGAGTCCTACCCTTGTTAATATTTACGTTGCACCCATAGCTAAATTCATCCAGTTCTATGGACTATTTTGCAGAGGCTACGCTGGTGATATGCAGTTAGTACTGCTGAGAGACAGAAATCAGGAATCCTTTATGAATAATTTACAAAATGTATGCGGGATAAGCAATAACCATCTCAAGCTCAATTCAGACAAGACCGAGATCATCACGGTCAGTCCTAATTCTTTCGATGGTCTCAAAACTGGTGTCCAATCACACTGAGAAACTGTGCCCCGCCAGTTCACGGTCCACAATCTTGGCATCATTTTTAATGAATCACTCTCTTATGCAAAATCTTATTTCAAAAATGTCTTTCTGCTTTTCTTTATTGCTAAAAATACTCAGGAAAGTTGTACTTTGTCTACTGAAGGAAACACATTTAAGGAATTGCGAGTGCAATATTTTTAATTAATGCCTCTACTTGTATCTTGGACTTTACAAATATCTTATACATTTTCTTCAGTTTGTCTTAAAATGTGCTGCAACAATCCAAATAAGCTTGGATCTTTCACCACCTAAAACAGCTACGTTGGTTACTTATTAATGAAAGAGCAGCATTTAAATGCAAGGGAGCAGTGCCTGCGCTGCTGCACACACCGAAGCCTTCCCTGCTGCCCTTATGAGTGCCCATTCTCTCCTTGGCCAAGGAGAAGCCCCGGTACGCAAGAGGAAACATGTGCATGTGCTGCTACTCAGTACCTGTGAGTACCGATGAATGTAAAGCACTGATCATAAATCATTATACACTTCTGGTGACAGATCACTATATGCAATTTTCAAGTTCTATCAACCATCCCTGTTGCTTCAGTCTACTTAGTACCGGCTGCACACTGGTGGAAGATTAAAGAACTCAGCATGGAGGTTGCTCCTTCTTCTACCAAACACTCGTGTCCAGTGCATATTTTCACAGAGAGCAACCATCTTCGACTCCATAGGGACTTTAAAACCTGGCTGTTGGGGGGTGTGGCCTGGACTCCGATGGAGTAGGATGCACGCTGCTGGTGCTCCGTCTCCCGGGGCCGGCCTAAGGAGTTTCCTGGGGGCATTTATAGCACGGGGGCACGGTCGGTGTCCCCCCCAACATCAGCGTTGGCCCGGTGATCGCCTGGGACGGGAGGGGAGACCCCCCTCCGTGAACCGGACCGCTGAGTGCGACGACGGGGAGTGCCAGGCCGCCATCTTGGGGTTGTTGGAGACCCCGGGGTGTGGCGGAGCGAGGGTCTATGAGTGTGTGGCGGTGGTGGAGCCGCGTCCGGAGAGCCCAGGGGGACCCGCGGTGAAGACGGAGTCTGCCTCCGGGGGGGCCCCGGCCCGGGACTGCGAGGAGGTGGGGCCTGTGGAGGCGGAGCGGCCCACTGCAAGGGACCGGCCCGCCATTTTGCATCGGGCGGCGAGGAGGAGACCCGACGAGGCCTGACTCGAGCTCCTTCAAGTGCGCGGCCTGAGAGCAGTGCAGAGCGCGGGAGCAGAGATCCGGAGACCGCCGAGGGCCTGCGGGGGGGGCAACTGCGCGGCGGCCTGACACCGGCCCCACGAGCTGTTACGTGCTGAGCCCAGGAAGGGGATTTGGGAGCTGGGGCGGGCCTTACATACCGCTGAAGACCCGGTGGACCGGAGGCCGGCTGAGGACGGAGATCGATGGCGCCCTGGGGGAGCCCAGTGCCTTTCTGAGGTGAGGAGCTGTGGCTGCGACCTCCCGGGGTGCGGGCTGAGGTGGACAGTGACCTTGCGTGCCTCGCCCCGGGTCGGTGGCGGTACTCTGTGAGGGGGAGTGCTCTGCAGCCTGCGAGTAGGAGAGGAGGGATCAGGAGCGGTGGACTGTCTGCGGCGGTCACCCACGACTGGGGGGGGTCTGAGGCGGCCTACTTCCAGCACTGGGTTGGGACCTGCGATCCCTGCGGTGGCTGATCTTTGAACTTGGGGCAGAGCCAGGGGACAGTGTGGAAACCTCCCTCCCTTAGTGGCTCAGCGCCCCTGATAAGTTGCCTTGGAGTGATAGGCTGTGGCCTTGGAGATATCCATTGTGGAGACCCCTCACCCGCCCCATTATCCGCGGGGGGCCCGTTCATTGAAGGAATTGGTGGGGAGAAACGGCAGGGGCTGAATTGTCCTGGGTGGCTCTACCTACTCGCTTGTCAGCACTGAGCGCCTTGAGTGACCACCCTCTGCGGAGGGGGGGAGCCCGGTGGAGGACGAGGGGGACTGGAGCTGCTCCGCGGCCTGCACCAGCAGTATGACCAAGCCCAGAGGGGGAAAACCCGCAGCGCACAGCTCCACTAAAGAAGCCTCGGTTAAAGAGCTGTGGAGTAGAGGTGCATCATCGTCGCGACCGGAGTCCCCTACGATGGCGTCAAGCCAGGCTGACCTTGAACGGGGCACCATTACACAGGCAGTGCTGGCTACCTTCCTGCAGGAGATAAAATCGGAGATCTCATCCCTAAAGGCGGAGGTCAAGACGTACATGACAGAAGTTCGTCGAGATGTCGCTGAACTGGGCAACCGGGTTGATGACATTGAGCGTACGGTGGATTCCAGAACTGAGGATCTTGAGGAGTTGCGACAGCGTGTCCTCTCGCTTGAAGAACAGAACGTGGAGTTGCAAATAAAGCAGGAGGATTTAGAAAACCGGAGCTGCCGGAATAACCTCCGCATACGAGGTGTTCCGCGGGGCGCGGATGGAGAGGACATTCTTACCTATGCTGCTGACCTCCTTCAAGCTGTTCGAGGTGACGATGATATCTCCCCCCCGACGTTGGACCGGGCCCACCGGGTCGCTCCCCCACGAGGTAACTCCAACCTGGTCCCTGACATACTGACTAGGGTGCATTTCTATGCGGAAAAGGAGGCGATTCTTAAGGCCTCAAGGAGTGCTGCAACACTGGAATATAAAGGTCACAACATCCAAATCTTCCAAGACCTCTCGCCCCTCACCCTTCGTCGAGATTTTCAGCCGGTGACAGCCAAGCTAAAGGCATTGAACGTCAAATATCAATGGGGCCACCCTTTTGCTATAATCTTCCAGTGGGAGGGCCGGCGGAGATATATGCAGTCTCTGAACGAGACGCTTAAACTGCTTCATATTTCGCGAGATTCTCAGCCGCCCTCCCCTGTGCCTGCGGACTCAGCCTCACAGATATCGCTGCGCCCTGAATGGTCTAGGGTGAGGCGTCAGGGTTCCGGATCCTCCGGGGCCAACTCGAGTTCCAGCCAAGCCAAGCAGGATATAATTCGTCACCTGAAAGCATTAGAGGAGCCGCATATGCAGCCGGAGGGGGCTCGCAGTCCTGGGCCCACTGCATCCGAGGTCCTGGTTATCGAGAAGTGACGCGGGACTGGGTCACTCAGACGGAACTTTATAACTGTTAGACTCCTGTTTCTGCCCTGTTCCTTCCAACCTGCTCTCGGTACCTGGGGTGGATCTTGGCTATGGCGTGTACCTGAGCGTGGAAGGTCCCACAGACATATTGCCTGAGGAGCCCTATCTGGACCACGTCCTCGGTATCCATGTCTGACCAATCCTTCTCATATGCCCTGGACTCCTCCGCGAAGGGCCTCTGAAGATACCGAGATCCGGAGAGGGCGATTGGATAGGGCACACCCACCGCACCAACCCTTCGTCGATAGCTAAGTTCTTTTTGTTACTGCTGGTTGCTATGTTTCATGTTATGCAATGCCTCTCCTTCCAGGTGCCCTACAAGGCTATGTAAATGTCTTATTGTTGCCTGATGGCTAATGAATCACCGTTTGGCCGCTTTCCTTTAGGTACCGGCATGCCGGGTGGGGTCCCCCGGGAGGCCAGTGGGTTGCTGGGTGTTGGCGCTGCCCCCCGCGGGTGGTTGGGTCCCCGGGCTCCCTCATGGGAGTTGGGTGGGGGCGGTGGCCATGAGTGCTCTCTGGTTTTGGGTCCTGGGGCTCTCCTCCCGCTGCAGTCCCTGAGTGGGGATGCTGACGCGGGGCCGGTCTGGCCTCTCTCTCCCCTGCCAACCCTTACCACTAAGACTTACAGACTATTAGCGGTCCCTTTAATAAGATTCTCGTTGTGTATGTCCTCGGACTCGTACCGTCCTTGCCATCCTCTGTACTGATCTTGAGCCGAGCCCTTCTTGCTCCCCGGGCCTCTAACATGATGAAGACAGTGAGCCGGCCCTGGGAGGCGGATGCTAGCCCTTCCTCTCGGCCTCCACGTTCCCCCACCTCCATGTCCGTAGTCCCCAGGAGGAGTGACTTCCTTAAAGCCGCCCTGGTTCTCACCTTTGGGCTGCTTCAGGACTGGACTCGATCTTTTGGGCCATGTTGGCCGACTAGTAGATGGTTTATTCTTACTCTTTTTGTCTTTCTGTTCTGCTTTTCCTACTACCTTTTCATCTTGACTCTCTGGCTCTGTGGGGGGAGGGGTGGCCTGCGGGGGATCGGGTTGGCCCCCTGGCGGGGTATCCTGAGAAGACGGGGAGTGACGCGGGCGTGGGCAGGGGGGGATGAGACTATCCATGCTGCATGCCTGAGGGTGGCAAGATTGTTTATTGGGCAGCACATATCTGCGGGGAGGAGGCAGGTAGAGAGCGTGATCGTGCTTGAGCATATTGCATCTGAATTGATTAATGTCTCACCTTAAATGTTTAACACTTAATGTCTGGGGCTTAAACTCGCCGAACAAGCGACGGCAAATATGGAGATACCTTCTTTTAAACGATCCAGATATCATTTATTTACAGGAGACCCATCTCCTCCGCGGAGACTCCCCCCGCATGCGCCATCCCAAATACCCGATGCAGGCATGGGCCTCTGCACAAACAAAGACAGCAGGGGTGGCTATTTTGGTCAAGGCGGGTCTCTCTGTGCAGATCGTCCGTATGGTGCGAGACGGAGAGGGGCGATATCTTAAACTGGGAGTCACGATTCAGGGCAGGCCCCTCATCCTATTCAATGTTTATGCGCCTAATCAGGCGCAGGACGCTTTCCTTAGAGATCTTTTTCGCCTCCACCTATCCCAGGAAGTAGACCCCATCATACTCGGAGGAGATTTTAACCTGGTGTGGGACCCCGAACTAGACCGCACTGCCCCCCAATACCAGGGCACAGGGGCTATGTCAGCTTCACTTAAGCAGGATATCACTGCGATGGGCCTGGTAGACGCCTGGCGATACCGGGAGCCGGGAACTCAGGACTACTCCTAGTACTCCCATGTGCACAGATCGTACTCCTGTACAGATTTTTTCTTTATCTCCCTCTCACTGGCTCGCTCTCTGGAGGCCGCGGTGATCTCGGACATCTCGGTGTCCGACCACGCGCATCTAGAACTCAGCTTCTCCGGGATAGGCAGACCTCCGGGGACTTCTCCTCGCTGGCGTCTCCCCCCCCAGGTTTTGAGAGACCCAGTGGATGTAGCGGAACTAAGGCACGCCATCCAAAACTACTTTATTCATAATGACCTGCCGGATACTCCCATCCCCTTTTTATGGGACGCTTTTAAAGCCACGATTCGGGGCACCATCACATCTATCTCTATAGCCCGTAAACGAGAGGCTAGATTAGTGGAGGACGCTCTTGGCCGCGATATTAAAGCCTTAGAAAGACAAACGCATTCAGCGTCGTCGATGGCCGCAAGGCGGAAGCTGGCTTCTCTCCGGGGACAGCTTAAAGCTCTCCGGGTAAATAAGGCGGAAGGCTCGCTCCTGGCTCTGAAGCAAAAATTCTATGGGGGAGGGAACAAGGTGGGTTCTATGCTGGCGCGGTGTCTCCGGGCCCAGATCTCCCGTGGTCACATTGCCCGCATTGCTAAACCCGGGGGAGGGTGGGCTATTTCGGAGCGGGACAAACAGATGGCATTTAGGGAGTTTTTCACTACTCTATATGGGGAGGGCGATGTGTGCCCTGATAGCACACCATCCTTTTTGACCTCCTGCGAGTGGACACCGTTAATCCCCCACTTCCGAGACCAACTGGAGGAGCATATCACGGCGGAAGAGCTCTCGACAGCGCTAAAGAGTATGCCAGTCGGGAAATCCCCGGGCCCTGACGGCCTCACATTAGGTTTTTATCGTCTCTTTCTCCCGGAACTCCAAGACCAGCTCTTGCGCCTTTTTAACTCGTTTACAACGGCCGGGTCTGTCACCCCAACGATGGCTGAGGCGGAGATCGTTCTGGTCCCAAAGCCCGGAAAAGATCCTACCGCTTGCGGTTCGTTCCGACCTATATCTCTACTTAACGTAGATGCTAAAATATATACTAAGATATTGGCGTTACGCATGGCATCCCTTCTGCCTGGTCTGATTGACCCTGACCAGGTGGGTTTTGTTCATGAACGCCAGGGAGCAGACAACGTGCGTAGGGTAGCTCATCTGGTTCAAAAGGTCCGCCACCGGGGAATCCCCGCTTTTCTCCTATCCCTGGACGCGGAGAAAGCCTTCGACCGGGTTGACTGGGCTTTTCTCCGGGCGGTCCTGCACCTCTCATGATCGCCCGCATTATGGCCCCCTACTCCGCCCCTAAGGCGCGGGTATGCATCAATGGCACTTTGACCCCGTCCTTTCCCATTTGCAGAGGCACCCGCCAGGGCTGTCCACTCTCGCCGCTGCTCTTTGTTCTGTCAGTGGAACCCTTGGCGATTGCCATCAGGCGGTCGGCGGAAGTTCGGGGCATTCGCATGGGGGGAATGGACCATAAGATAGCTCTATTTGCGGACGACCTTCTGTTAACGCTCACTGAGCCGTTGACCTCCCTCCCGACACTCCTGGATCTTCTGTCTCTATTTGATCTAGCATCGGGCCTTCGAGTTAACCTTTCCAAGTCAAGTGCGCTTAACCTAACTCTTCCCTCCCGGTTGCTTGAAGAAGTGCAAAACATCAGTCCCTTTCGCTGGGCTCCCACCTCTATCCGGTATTTGGGCATTAATATTACAGCCGATCTTAACACCTGGACACAGGCTAACTGGCCGGTAAGTAGGACTTCCATACGGGCGGACCTACGCCGTTGGAGGTCGTTACCCCTGTCCTGGTTGGGTCGCCTTAACGCGGTTAAAATGTCCCTATTACCAAAGGCCCTATACCTCTTTCAGACACTCCCCACGCCAATCCCACACAACGATATCCTGAGCCTCCAGAGGGAATTGGTCTGCTTCATTTGGGGAGGAAAGCGGGCCCGCCTATCGACTAAGGTCCTGATGCTACCAAGAGATCGAGGGGGGCTGGCCTGTCCTGACCTGTTGTCCTATTATTGGGCCTCCCACCTGCGGTATTTCTCGGAGTGGTCGGTAAGAGATAGTGAGAAGCACTGGTTCCACATAGACCGCGCTGTGGCGTGCCGTCCGCTCTGGGACCTGGCATGGTTGCATAGGTCTGCTAGACACCCCAGTGCTTATGTCGCTACTCCCACGCGCACAGTGCTGGAGATCTGGGACAGGATTGGGATTCCCCGACGCCTTACTACCTTCCCCTCTCCTCATACGCCGGTCTTACTTAATACAGATTTTCGGCCAGCTTCTCGCCCACCTGAGTTTCCACACTGGGCGGCAGGTGAATGTCGCATCATAGAACAGCTTTTCGAGGGAGGAGTCTTTAAAACTTTTGACCGGTGTAGAGCAGATTTTAATCTCTCCAAAATGGTGCAGCTGGAATATTTTGAAATTCGCCACTGGCTGCGGGCCCCATCGTATACTGAGGGCGCCACGCGCCAGCTTACGCCTTTTGAACGTCTGGTGCGATCGTTTGATGGGTCTAAGGGATTGATCTCCCGGACCTACAAAGTACTTCAATCTTCTCAGGCGATACTCCCTCTCACGTACCAAAACCAGTGGCGAAGGGATCTTGAGGAGGATGTCGCCCCGGAGCGATGGGCGCAGATCTGGCGAGACATACGGTGTATTCTTAAATCGATAGCACAACAGGAGTCTGCGTACAAAATAATGACGCGCTGGTACTACACTCCTCTTAGGCTCCAACGAATGTTCCCAAGCTGTACCCTGGCCTGTTGGAGATGTTTGAAATCTCGGGGCTCCTTCCTCCATATCTGGTGGAAATGTCCATTAATCCTACCTTACTGGGAGGACATCCTCGGCCGAGTCAAAACAGTGGTGGGATACCCCCTACCTAGCGATCCGGGAGTGATAATCCTGGGACTCCGCCCTACCTCACTAAAAGCTATGAAACCGGCGGATTGGCGCCTGATATTCCAAATGCTTACTGCTGCCAAGCAGGTCATTGCCGTACATTGGAAAAAAACATGCACTCCTCCGACCTCAGTGTGGATTACATGGCTTTGGCACGTAATGGCCATGGAACTTCTGACGCATCGGCTGGCGCATACAGACGCTAAATTTCAGCGTACTTGGCAGCCCCTTATCCAATATTTAACTCGGTTGGAGCACGCTCGGAATGTACCTCCGCGCTTGCGCGCCCTGCAACTCTTTGAAGATCCTCTTCTTCCTAGAGGAGTCCCTCCCGATGACAGTCAGGATTGATATGCTCTGCCCCAGCCCTTCGCTAAGCTCACTACTCGTTCCGATATGGGTGGCGCCCCTTCCGGGGGGTTGCTCGCTCCGTCCCGGGCTCTCCCCTCCGTCCCTCCCGCATCGCTAGCCAGCCGGAGAGTTAAGTTCTTTCTCTGCCTCTTCTTTTCTCCTTCCTTCCTCTCCTTCTTTTCTGGGTCACGTTTTTCTTCGCATCCCTCGGGATGGGCATCCAAACCTGTTCCCAGTGCAAATCCTTGTTTGACGCGGGGGGACTCTCCCGAAGGGGGTGTCGGGGAGGGGAGGGCGCAGGACTGGCCAGTGTCACAGCTGGCCGCAGGGCTGCTTATTCGCATAATACCCACCCCCTATTCGCCGTACGAATTAAGCCTTCCGTACATGGGGGCCTCCTGCCGGGGGAGGCTCGTGATACACGGCCGCCCCGCCCAAATACACCTGTGGTGACGCAGCGTTTCATGGGGGCCCCTGTGTGAATGCCAGGTTAGAACAAAGATATTACTATGTCGCTCAATTATATGCATAGTGTAACAAATGTATGAAATGGGTGGGGTACAGATACGCTCTTGTCATACTACTGTCAACTCCCCAGACGCGGCCGGCCCCAAATGGGGTTGTAGGCGGCTTGCTGTGTGCCCCCCCCCCCCCCCCCCCCGAGATTAGCTTTTGGCGGGCACTGACAATTGTGCTGTCGGCCCATCTGGGATGTAGGCAGTACGCTGTGTATGTGGCCTTTCTATCTTCCAATAAAGGTTTTTGAAAGAAAAAAAACAAAACAAAAAAAAACCTGGCTGTTCACTGTGTAGTCCACCCGGATCTTCTGATTTGGTCTGTCAGTGCCGGGCACCTTCCTGGTATTTGTGTGCTTTTTAAACTGAAATTTAAAATCAATTTGTTGTGTTATGTACATTGAAGCATTACTAATACTGTACTATAGTATACATACATATTCACAGGGGTGATGCTAGAATGCTTCATTATCATATTTGTGACTTTAAACTACTTGAAATTGTGGTGTAAGGGCGGTGTGGTGTATTGTAGTATTGGTAGCTTGTGTAATCACATATGCACCAATAGTATACACACACCGTAAGCATATGATTATTAATATTTGAAGGGTAAAGCCTGGCATCTGTTGTTTGTGGTTACATAGAATGTTGTGATGTACCTTTTTACATATGATGTGATGCACAGGCAACAAGGGACCGTTGGGTGTTATTACAGGTGAGAATATTTGTTCATAAAGAGTGCATTTTTCATAATTACAATTACTTTTTACAAAGTTGCTGATATCAACACATATCAAGAGTAAAATAATGTTTTTTGACATGAGAGATTGTGGGCAGTGTGTGGATGTATCTCTCAAGGTAACATTATCATACTTTTTGTGTGTTTTTATTGGTTAGGTCGTTGTCACATTTATTACAAAGGTTTGTAGGGTTTATGTCAGTTAATAGAAACTTACAGATGTAAACATGGTATGTAGTGGTGCACTGACCTTTGGTTTTACAGAACTGCCCTTGGGTTCACAGCTAGTTGAGGATGCGTTCCCAGTTCTTACAGTAGCAATGACATTGAACATCTGTTGATTGTGGTGTTGGGTAGGTTTGGCTATTTGGCTTTTTTTCATTTTCTTCCATTGCACAGGTGGAATATTGTCCACCATGAATCTGCTGACCCTTGACATACTCTAAATATGGCAGACGGAGGAATGTTGCTGGTCTGGCCTCAGTTTTCTTCCAAACTTTGATGGAAGAGTATGAGTGCGGTGGAAGCAGTGGATGGGAGATGGGTGTTCTGCTGTCAATGCTTCAGACTCTCAATAAGGCAAGCGGTAACTTGGGGAGAGGGGTAAACATACGCCAACTTTTGATGGTTTCTCCAAGTCTGCAAAAATGTAAATAAGGTTCTATGCCTGTATAAATATTTTATATTTGTTCACATATGCCTATCAGTTATCTGTCCCTCATCTATGTAGAATACTTGTTGCCAGAAAGGTGTACTTTTGACCTTCTATGTAAGACATTTAGATACTTGAAAAGATAAGGGTGTGGGTTTTGCAGGTTCCATCACATTAAAAAAACAAGCATTGGCATAGCCAATAGGTCTCGCCTTTGGGACCTTATAAGTATTTAGCCTAGCAGCACATTATACTGGGTGCTACAACATCTATTGTTCTTTAACATGGAAGCTTTGTGCTTAGAGTAGCGCTGCTAGGCGCTGAGATGTGGCCGGCATTCAATGGCATGCACTTATCTATCTGTTCCTGTTTATTACTGCTTTAGCTGTATCCAATATTATTGCATTAATTTTGTTTATTATTTTGTCTTAAATAATAGACGTGTTTATTACGACGTACTTCCTGTTGAAACTATTTAAATAAAGCTTCTTTAAATTAAAAAAAAAAAAAAAGAATTATAAAAGTGCAGGTACCCACTATCACAGAACACCTGTTTGCTACAGAGAATTGCCAGAGACTCTTAGATTACAAATATTGCAGCCCGACTGAGAAGTGCCGGGACGCTCCCTTTTAAATTAAAGAAATGCAGGTGCACTGTACCTGTGAGCACCTGGCCATTAAAAGCACTGCTTCGAAGTGTGTAAAATAGAGTTATGATATAAAGAAATTATGCTTCAGCAGCAAAAGGAAAGGTAGCAAAACTGCAAAAAAGGCTGAAATAAGTAGCATAACTATTTAATAATAAAAAGAACAGTAGAACTCGAGATCCGTTGGTCTTTGCTCATGTGAATCTCTGTTCCACGAACATGTACACACCGTGAACCCAGTGCTTAATTTGAGCCAATGGTTTCCGGTGCTCAGAACCGGCACTTAATTTTCAGCACCGGCACTTATGACAGTCTGCGCATGGTGGCAGTCAGTCGAATTTAGAGATAAGGACAACAGCTGTTTATTAATTCAATACACAATAAAAAAAATGACTAATACCTATTGTCACACTTGTAGCAGTGTGATGGTTAGTAGTTGTGTTGGTACCGCTTTTGGCAGCGCTGGCAGTGGCAATGGATGGTGCAAGCTGCAGTGGCCTCCTGACTGGAACCCTGGCACTTATTTTTTTTTACAAATTAAGCACTGCGTGAACGAACCTCGTTGGTGAACCGTGACAGATAAACTTTTGCAAGCCAATAGCTGGCAGTTTATTATATGGCGTGAGACTGGCCCAAGGTCGTTAGGGCATTTTACATGAGCTCTGGACTACACCACACATTTTACGTTCAGGTACAGGTAGACTGACTGGTATATAGACGTGTACACCCATTCTATTGATTGTATTAACGCTTTGATTCACCACACTTTATTGAGTGATTGCCCGCATCCTATTCACCTCCCATGGCTTGTAGCAAGCAGTGCAGGAACCAAGACTACTTTCACTTTATAAGCCATTCACACCAGGTTCAGCTCAACAGCGCCCAAAACATTCTCACACGCGTTTTACAAAATATGACATATTTCTCACCATTCTTTGATTTGATGGCTTAATAGCATGGGTACTTAACGTGAACGCCCTGCCTGTTTTCACTTAAGCCTTTTCAAGAACAAGCTGGAAAGTGATACCCTGCAAGGTCAGAGCAAGCCGAGTGAACAATGGAGAGGCAGGTTTAATGCATTAGGCACGGATTGTGAGAATGTTTCGCTGCGATTTCCCCTCAGGAACCATTGAAGGTCTGCAGAGACGAGTGCCTAGGGCACAGAGACGGGAGCTGGGGGCACAGAGACGGGAGCGCAGGGCTGTGCCACAGGGCGGCATGGTGAGTGGCTTCTAAGCGCAGGCACCCGCCAGCATCTTCTGCCGGATCCACCTCCCTGGGGTTCGGAAATCGGATTTCATTCAACTCTAGCAAAGACAGGCATTTCATTGAATATTGGGAAGGTTGTCGGGATCCTTCGACCAAGACTGCTTTCAAGGGTGCCAGGAACACGTTGGCTTTTGCAACAGCACCACACTGCGGCAGAAACACAAAGTGGACGATAGCCCGCAGTGTGATTGTGTGACCATGCATTTTCCTAAGACATTGTTTCCACTATATTTTATACCCTCTACAAGCCCCCAAGACAAACCTGTCGGATCATTTCGAGACGTTCATCCGCACGAGCACGCTTCTCGTCCGAGGGGATTTGTGAATTTGACGTGTGGCTAGAAGTGCCTGGCATCCCACTGAAGGCCGGCAGGGGAGTGATGAAAGCCCATGCACCTTCTGCGGTGCAGTGGCCCCCAACCTCTCAGGGGCTCAACCTCTAAGAGGGCCCCATTCAGCCTAAGGTCAATAAATATCGGTGAGATGTGGGAGTCTACACATTCTGCAGATGGCCTTGTCACTTAGCGCTACGCCACTGAAGGCTGACCTCGAGCACTCTGCGCCTAGAATGGAACACGAAGGAACGCATATCCATAGGCACATCTAAAGGCTGAAACAAGGAATTTAATCAGCGTTTAATTAAAGTTCATCTTTAAAAATCACTGCAAACTCTACCTCCCATTCTCATTCAGAGAAGAGTTTATCTCCGGGCAGGGCTGGCTTGACCCGCTTGCACAAGTACCTCCCATTCTCATTCAGAGAAGAGTTTATCTCCGGGCAGGGCTGGCTTGACCCGCTTGCACAAGGCCTCGCTGGTAATTGGCGGGACGCCTCCCGACGGCGCCGGCAGTCACACACTGTCACTGGGGGATAATGGCCTTGTGGCCTGAGGCCCAACAGGCTCCGCTTCCCTTTGTCTACACCTCAGCCGGGCCATTAATCACAATTGAATCAGTTATCGCTCCGCAAACACCTCAGGGCGGCGGGGGTTCACGAGTGCGGGGGAATCTTAAAGAGCTTGAACCGAGAGACCTCTCCCTTCAGCGGCTCTGGCCGGAGGAGCTGCCGGGGTTTGTTTAGTGCGATCCGACCGCCGCTGCCTCGTTTATGAGGATTTATGAGGCATCGAGCAGAGTCGCGCTGAAAGAGGAGGAGGCAGCAGGGGGAGGGGAGAGAGGAGGGGTCCTGCGCCTGTTTCCCTTGCGAGAGCGAGCAGGAACCATCTGTTAATTACAAACAGATGTTGCCATAGCTCGCTCCCGCAAGGGAATCGCCAAACGTGCACGCGTTGCCATTCAAAGCAATGCAATGCGTGCACGTTTTTGGCTGAAAAGCCGAAGCGATTTCTATAGGCCTTTTTCCTACGCTGCGTAGGCGAGACCTAACAACAGCGGCATTGGCCCTTTCTAGCAGCACATCTGGCAATGCCAGATGTCCCGAAATTACAGACCAACACTGCAGGACGCCCCCAAATTTCATAGGGTGTAGAAGAAGGTATTTCGCCGGAGGAAAAATTATTTTTGCTGTGTGAAAAAAGTTTGCTCTGCAACTGTGCAAATGTAATGCACTTGCTCAGGCTGCTTGTGTATTATTCAGAAAAATGCTCTTGAAATCAACAGTTTGAGTAGATTTCCATGCTTAGTCTAGAGAAGCGTTGGGAATCCTTAGGGAGTCAGAAATCTGCCGCACGTAAGTGTGCGTATTTATAGTTTGTCAAATTGGTACTTTGATTTTTAAGAATACAAGTGATCCAAATTATTCAGTGACTACGCATGCGCAGAACATGGTATCTAAGATCTCTGGTTTTAACCAGCTGTAGGTGATGCATCAATCAAGAAGAACGGGCCAAATGTCTTACTGTAACTGGCTGTGCAACTTTTTGACATTCCCTAATCCCCACTGTAACCACAAAAGAATCCAATGACAGTTTCCTCCAAACAAGTTGACATACAAAAGAAAGTAGTTCGAGATCTGGACGAGAGGTTCGATGAACTTCCTCTACACGGCGGCCGGCCTTCAGCAGGTCTTGCCCAGAGAGGTTGCACAGAGAGTCTTGTGAACTTGGACTTTGCCTGGGATATCTGCAGAGAGCTGCTTGATATTTCAGTGCGCTGTCTGAACTTCTCAGTGAAGAGAGACTGGGAATGCCTAACCAGAAAAACAAGATCTGCAAGGTGAACGCCACATAGATGAGCAGGGTGAGCACCACATGAAGTAAACACCCTCCCAATCACAGACTTTAATAAACAGGGGTGATGAAATGCTGAACGGATTCCATGGAATGGTGCTGATGTTTACCAGAACTAAGTGGGAGTTTCCCCCTTGAGCAACATTACCAGTAATCATCCACCCTCACAGTAGAAGCTTGCAAGCAACGTGTAATGAGAATACCTTCCTAACTCTTGGGCTGCAAATCCGGTTTCTTTATACTTCATTAGACATTGCAGTGCTGCTGTACTTTGACAAATGTCCTTTTATCATTCCTTTTTCACAGACTGGTAATTATCTTTCTATTTGGTCCCTGTTGCTCAGTAGTAGGGCTTCTACGTTCTTGAATGATTTCTGGCACTCGGTGTGATATTTCCCTAATAGACTGCTTTATAAAAGGTTTCCAAAAGAGACAAGAGGCAGCACTGTTACTGGAATGAAGAACTGTAGGTGTACTTCATCTCAGTGGGAACGTTCATAATGACATTTTCTGCACCACCCATTTCAAAATATGGCAGATCAGTATGGAATTGCTATATTTTCCTATTTAGAACACCATAAATAGGGTCAGGAAAGTGGGTGTCTCTGATCAGGCCTCGAAGAAGAAATTCAGACATGGACACAATTTTGTGTCAAAACAAGAAAGAGGGGAATTTTCCAATTTTAAAACCAGCGGTGAGGGGATCGGATTTTGGCCTAATGATTCCATCATTGACAGGTATTTTTTTCTTCAATGTGGATTGCCAGCCGTAAACCAATTAGTCGCTGGAATAATGCATTTATCAGCTGCAGTAATTCTACCTCTGGCTGTAACCTGGTGGGTGGCATTTTCTCTCTCTCTCTCTCTCTCTCTCTCTCTCTCTGTCTCTCTGTCTCTCTCTCTCTCACTCACACACACACACACACACACTCTCTCTCTCTCTCTCTCCCCAACAGATGGCCAATTTTATTTAATTTAATGATTACCTCCGATCATATTCCTGTCACACGTTTGGTAAAATGGCCAAGAACACCGAAAGGTAGCGTAAGAGAAGCAGCCCTGTGGGAGCTACATAATGTACTTTATGTACTGAAGCTCCCAACAAGCTTTACTTTTTGTTAGAACATTTCATTCTCGCTTGGTGTAATACTCTAATAGTGACGAAACTTTAATTCTGGTTTCGAACGCCTAGAACGTCTGAAAGATAGTCCCGCTTAACAAATATGTTAATTGCACCGATGTTGTGCTACCATGGGCAACCAATTGTTTCTCCTCCTGATTGGCTATCAGTCTGTTGGTACAGAGTGGTCAGGTATGACACAGTTGGATCTCTGGCAACTAGTGGTCCCCATTCTCCAGGGTAAGATAAGATGTGCTGGTCCCTATGATTAGGTCCAGGAATTTTTCATTTTAGAAAAGAGCAGGGAGGTTGCACTGAAAGAGACACATCTCTTCCACTCTAGAAATAAAAAAATCCAAAAACATATTTAGATACATTTATGCCATATTTTTGGAGTTGGATGCAAATTCCTGAACTACAAATTAATCATGTCATCAGGAAATTAGATGGGAGAACCCCCATCACAATAAGGAAGGTTTCACTTTGATGCTCTCAAACTATTGTAGGTTTTCAGGTAGCATGTGGATGCACAAATACACAAATCCTGTGCCCCATTCACGCATTATCCATCCTCCTCTTAAACAAGATGCAGGGATATTTTGATTTAGGCAACGATCTGGACGCCCAAATAAAGAAGTTTGGAGACTTGTAATCTAGTGGGCTTAGTTGGCTCAAATGTGCCTCTTTCCCGAAGTTTTGCCTTGAAATATAGCCCCTTTCTTTCTCCAGCTATACAGTTGGTCTTGCTTGACCGAGGGCATTGGCACGCTGAATTGAGTGTTAAGACTTGACAGAGCATGGGCAGCACTATGATTGTTGTCTGCAAGGCCAAGAGATTGCACTATTCTCTTTCTCCATCTTGGCCAGATACTCTGATTATTTACCAGTGGCTGAGATTATTTAGAGCATTCCACCCACCACTGATGTTTTTATCCCATAAGTGTGAAGCGTTTGCACACTGTGCTATGTAAGCTATATACTACTTCAATGCTTGCCTAACTAAGCCAAAACTGGTTTGAGGTTACTTTCATTCCTGTTAGAGGGCACTCGCCCTGGCTGCTCAGGCTGGACTATTCCTTCTGGAACAAAGCAACTGCTAGTTTGCTCACTGTAAGGAGTGGCGCAGTGAGCAGAAATGGTGGACTGGAATTTGACCCATTGATCACCAATGGCTCGATTAATTCAAGCATTCCATCCATCACACTCTTTTTCTCTGCAAATATTTGATCACAAGATGCTTGCAGGGTTAGGGCAACTGTCTTTTACTAAAGCTGCTGATCTCTAATTGCCCCATTGATGACAATGTACACTTGCCTTTCTGTTGCAGTTGTTATCCAGACTTTGAGACAACCATGTATATGTGGGGGTTTTTCACCTTTGTGCCCTATTAAGTGTCCTCCCTAGCCAGTAATAGTTGGTACTTTTCCTATGACTGCACCTTTGTCTCTTTGTTCCTGTTCTGGCCACTCGCTGTTATAGAGGGTCTTATATAACGCTGTTGCTTAGCACATTGAGGGCCATAGATTTCTCCCTCAGCACATATAGCTTATTTGAGCTGCATAAGAGGAGCCTCCCCAAAACTAGCTTTCCACGCTTCCATAAGAAGCTCTCTCCACACTGTTGACATTTTTGCATCCTGCTCCACCAGAAAGATCAGTTATAGGGCCTGTATGAGTATAGCCTTCCATCTCAATTGCTCTTCAGCATCCACTTATAGATGGCCTTTTTAATGTAAGTCTTCAGCATGGCTTGGTAAAGCTTGCTATGCCGTTCTGCCATTTAGTTTTTATCTGGGCTGCCTATGATTTCTTTTTTCCTTTAGTCAACATTACATTCATCCAAGTCAACTGGGGTACAACATGTCTTTTGTTTTTTTTCTTCATCAGAGTTGTGTTCTGATGACAGAGAGATGCGCACACAAAGTGTGCCCCCTTTCTAAAGTATCTTCTTCCAATACGTTATGTGGCAGCTCACATTTTCTGCTAAGTGTTCCATCATCATCTATCATGCCTTTACCTCTGATGGTCTATTGGCGAGCTTTCTAAGCCTACATTTTTTCTCTGGTGCTAAATATTGCTTCTATGAATGTTTCTGAGACTACCTCTTCTTCTTCCTTAATTTCTTACCACCTTCGTCACAATCTAATGCTAATAAAGCAGATTTGCATGGCTGGTGGTGCAGTTCTTCTGCTTATTCAATCCTGTCTACCTCAGGATCAGCTACAACAAATCAGTCTCTCCATGCCATGTACCAGTTCTTCAATCCCTCTTAAAAACAAGCATTGGCATAGCCAATAGGTCTCGCCTTTGGGGCGTTATAAGTGTTTAGACAGAGCTATTTGCTTTGTTAACGTTTTTAATATGTGTTGTAGAGCATTTGGAATGTTGTGCAGCATGTTGAAAAGTTATAAGTTATAATAAAAAAAGTGGTATAACCATTTTTGTCACATTATAAATAAAAAAATTCTTTTAAGCCCCAGAGACTCCCTCCGGACCTCTGGGTGGGAATTTTCTGAGCCCTCTGTGCTCTACAGCTTTAGGTTTGGTTTCAGCTGTTTTAAAAGAGAAGGAAAAGAAACGTTAGAGGCGCTGCATAGAGTTACTGCTAATGAAGCAAAATAGCATTTTGGTTTTGGAGCACTCCCGGCATGTTAATCGAAATAAAAGGAGCACCTGCAACATTTAATATAACATCCCTCATGGGAGGAAGGGAGCCCAACTGAGCTTCGTATTAGCGCCGGGTGTAGCTTTTTCCGTAAGATTAAGAAGTGGGTAAAAAGTGGTATTTTGTAAAAAGGAAACGTGTAAAGTGCGCTGGATGTGGTAAAGTGCAGCGTTCTTTGTCAGCCCTTTGTGCTCTACACCTTGAAGTTCGGTTTGAGCTGTTTTAAAAAAGCAGGAAAGAAAGATTAGCGGCATAGAGTTACTAATATGGAAGCAAAATAGCATTTTGATTTGGAGCACTCCCTGCATGTTAATTAAAATTAAAGGAACGCATGCACCATTTAATATAACATCACCCTTGGGAGGAAGGGAGCACAACAGAGCTTTGTATTAGTGTAGAGTGTAGCTTTTTCCGTAAGATTAAGAAGTGGGAAAAAGTGGTATTTTGTAAAAAGGAAACGTGTAAAGTGCGCTGGGTGTGGCATGCTTCCTTGTGACTCTATCCAGAGCTCTCTGTGCTATTAATAAAGCTCCCTATTACCATAAAGTGCAGCCTTTTTTCTGATATTTAAAACTGGGCAAAAAAAAGTTTAAGCCCTATATACTCCCTCCGGAGCTCTGTGTGGCAATTTCTGTGAGCCCTCTGTGCGCTACTGCTGTAAGTTTGGTTTCAGCTGTTTTGAAAGAGCAAGAAAGAAAAGTTAGAGGTGCTGCATAGAGTTACTGCTAATGAAGCAAAATAGCATTTTGGTTTGGAGCACTCCCTGCATGTTAATTAAAATTAAAGGAACGCATGCACCATTTAATATAACATCACCCTTGGGAGGAAGGGAGCACAACAGAGCTTTGTATTAGTGTAGAGTGTAGCTTTTTCCGTAAGATTAAGAAGTGGGAAAAAGTGGTATTTTGTAAAAGGAAACGTGTAAAGTGCGCTGGGTGTGGCATGCTTCCTTGTGACTCTATCCAGAGCTCTCTGTGCTATTAATAAAGCTCCCTATTACCATAAAGTGCAGCCTTTTTTCTGATATTTCAAAACTGGGCAAAAAAAAGTTTAAGCCCTATATACTCCCTCCGGAGCTCTGTGTGGCAATTTCTGTGAGCCCTCTGTGCGCTACTGCTGTAAGTTTGGTTTCAGCTGTTTTGAAAGAGCAAGAAAGAAAAGTTAGAGGTGCTGCATAGAGTTACTGCTAATGAAGCAAAATAGCATTTTGGTTTTGGAGCACTTTCTGTATGTTAATAAAAATAAAAGGAACACGTGCACCATTTAATATAACATGTAAGAAATATTGTATTAAATAATATTGTATTATAATAGAGAGACGAGAAAAAAATGTGTTGTGGAAAGTGATAGCTGCGCACACAAAAGTGAAACAAAATTTAAAATTACAATCCTATTATAGTGTAGTGCAGGAGTTTCAGCCAAATATAGAGCATGTCTGCGTGCACCCCTGGAAGGAAGGAAATCCAACTGAGCTTTATATTAGCATAGAGTGTAGCTTTTTCCATAGGAGTAGAAAGTGGGCAAAAAGTGCTAATTTGTAAAACAGGACATGTAAAATGCGTTGGATATGGCATGAGCCCCTGTGATTCCATCTGAGCTGTGTGTGCTATAAATAAAGCTCCCTATTAGTGTAAAGAGCAGCCTTCATTGTGATATTTGAAAACGGGCAAAAAAATTATTTTAAGCCCAGAGACTCCCTCCGGACGGCAATTTTTCTGAGCCCTCTGTGCTCTAGAGCTGTAGGTTTGGTTTCAGCTGTTTTAAAAGAGAAGGAAAGAAACGTTAGAGGCGCTGCATAGAGATACTGCTAATGAAGCAAAATAGCATTTTGGTTTTGGAGCACTCCCTGCATGTTAATCGAAATAAAAGGAACACGCGCAACATTTAATATAACATCCCTCATGGGAGGAAGGGAGCACAACAGAGCTTTGTATTAGTGTAGAGTGTAGCTTTTTCCGTAAGATTAAGAAGTGGGAAAAAGTGGTATTTTGTAAAAGGAAACGTGTAAAGTGCGCTGGATGTGGTAAAGTGCAGCCTTCTTTGTGAGCCCTTTGTGCTCTACACCTTGAAGTTCGGTTTGAGCTGTTTTAAAAGAGCAGGAAAGAAAGATTAGCGGCATAGAGTTACTGCTATTGAAGCAAAATAGCATTTTGCTTTTGGAGCACTCCCCGCATGTTAATTAAAATAAAAGGAACCCATGCACCATTTAATATAACATCACCTTTGGGAGGAAGGGAGCCCAACAGAGCTTTGTATTAGTGTAGAGTGTAGCTTTTTCCGTAAGATTAAGAAGTGGGAAAAAGTGGTATTTTGTAAAAAGAGACCGTATAAAGTGCACTGGATATGGCGTGTGACTACATCTTGAGCTGTGCTGTGCTATTAATAAAGCTCTCTATTAGCCTAAAGAGCAGCCTTCTTTGTGATATTTCAAAATGGGCAAAAAATGTTTATAAGCCCCAGAGACTCCCTCCGGAGCTCTGTGTGGCAATTTGTCTGTGCCCTATGTCCTCTGCAGCTTTAAGTTTAGTTTCAGCCATGTTTAGAGAGCAGGAAGGAAGGATTGGTGACGCTGTATGAAGTAACTGGTATGGAAGCAAAATAGCATTTTAGTGTTGGAGCACTCCCTGCATTATAAGTAGAATAAAATATTTGGTTAATATTTGTGCAAATTAAACAGTAAAGTATGCTTTTGTTACAGCTGAATGCAACTTGTAGTGTTTTATGTAAACGGAAAGTGCGGAAGATGGAGTGTTATATTATAAAGCTGTTGCATAGCTGTTGGAGGTTTTAACATGCAATAAGAGCTGCTGTAATTTAGTGCCAAGAGACGGTGTATTTGTAACGTTAAATATTATAAACAGCCATTATTTAACTGAGAAGAAGGAAAGGTGAGGGACGCATTGTAGGAGTTTAACAGAAATATAAAGGCAAGTTGTGTGCACCGTTGGAGGAAGGGAGCCCAATACAATTACTAATTAGCGTACAGTGCAGCTTTTTCCATAATATGACAAAGTGGTAAATTGTGAGAAAAAAAAGGAGATAAAGTGCACTTGATGTGGCATGAGGCCCGTGACTCCATCCAGAGCTCTGAGTGCTATTAATGAAGCTATCTATTAGCGTAAAGTGCAGTCTTCTTTGTGATAATAAAAACTGAGTAAAAAATCACCGGAGCTCTATGTGGCAATTTCTTTGAGTTCTCTCTGGTCTACAGCTTTAAGTTTTGTTTAAGCTGTGTTTAGAGAGCAAGAAGGAAGGGTTAGTGACGCTATATCGAGGTACTGCTATGGAAGCAAACTAGCATTTTAGTTTTGGAGCACTCCCTGCATGTAAATTAAAATAAAAGGAACGTGTGCACCATTTATTGTAACATCAAAAAGTACTTTTCTAATGTTGTATTATAATGGGGAGATAAGAAAAAATTGTGTTCTGGAAAGTAGTAGCTGCGCACACAAAAGTGAAACAAAAATTAAAATTACAAATATATTATAGTGCAGTGTAGGAGTTTAAACCAAATACAAAGCATAGCTGTGTGCACCCCTGGGAGGAAGGGAGCCCAACTGAGCTTGCCATTTCTGTGCGAAAAGATCTTATCTTTTAGATTAACAGTCCCTGAAGTCCTGACCGTGAATGGGGCTTAAACAAAGTCAATTGCCCCAAATCGCTATATGTTAGGGTGACGCCAAGACCTAAATAACAAATTAGGCACCAATGGAAGTGATTTGGCCACAATAACAGGATGTTTAGCAGAGGCTGTAATTCTAACCTGGTTTCCTGTGTTACAATTTGCAGCTGAGGTTGCATCTGCTCTCCAAAATGCCCCTTTATTGTTTAAAATATGTGCATGCTGCCATTTAATATAGGTTTTTGGACACATTGCAGAACGAAAACATTAGTGGTGGTGGCAAGCTGGGTTGCCAGTCGCTTTTAGAACAAAAACACAAAACTGCTTTCCATAGCGCACAGTCTCTACGTTGACATTGCATAACAAGATGTCAGCTGAACGTATACCCGAGACAGTAGGAAGACGACGGAGTCTGTGGTAGTGAGATCTGATAAATTTCAAGAAATCTAGTGTCAGTGCCATTATGCCCAGTGCTATCAACAAGAGCAGCCACACTACGTTGGCATCCACAAAGGTGTAAGTCGTTCAAAGATTAGCCAAGTGGGAACTCCAGGGCACAAACGTTCACAGCGACTCTTTCCATGCGTCACTAAGGGAGTCGTATGTGTCCTGCTTCAAAAACTAAGAAACAAATCCAGGGGAAACTGCATGGACACAGAAAACTTAGCATGTTTTATATTATCCAGAATCTAGAGCCTTATTCGCAACCAGGTTGTGGCCAGGATACACTCATTAAAGCTGCTCGGTCTTCCGGATTTGGAAGAAGAGCTATCATGCTCTCCCCGTCACTACCCTCGAAGGACAGAGTACAGCACAGGGTACAACTCAAACCTCAAGCACTGTCCTGCACTTACGGAATTATGTTGGCGGATCATAAGAAATGGTTTGCTTTTCAGGAGGCAGATGAAATAAAAACACAGGTTATGACAAACCCGATATCGTTTCATACCAATTGTATCCCAAAGAAATTCATAAAATTCTCACTAGCAATCTAACCCAAACTCGTAACCAGGCTGTTATTCTGAGCAGTGCATGAAAGCAGTGTATAAATCACTCATTCCAACTGCGCAGTACAGGTTCAATTCAAAACGGATCCCAGAGCACAGAGTAATCTTCACACGCACTGCATACCATACCATGATGTGTTCATGAATGCAGCTCTGAAGTTTTAACTAAATAGAAATCAGTACATGAACGACGACACGAAAAACTGAGTGACAGATGTAAGTAAAATTATGAAATGTGTTTTCATGCAAATGACACCACAAGAATAGATCAGGGAACACCAGACAGAGGCTGAAGGCAGCGTGGACTTTCAGTCCTGAGCGACCACATGGCTGTACCCAGCTCTTTCCCGAGCACTGCGCACACACAGAGCCTGCTGTGTGCAGAGATGTTGCGCGAGCCGGGGTGGGCGGAGGAAAGAGGCTGACATCCAAGAAATACAACCACCGCAGGATCCCGCCCACAGACTCACAGGTCACCTCTGCAGAATATCAGCGGCCGACCAGGCTTCCAGTTCCTAATGACACACTACCTCTGGTGTGGCGTTATACAACTCCGCGACAGAGCGCGAGCCCGGCAGCCCCACAACACTATCGCAGCGTCACACCCCCACCCATAATAAGGGGGCATGTCTCGGCACACATCCACAGGGCCGAATGAACATTTACACCCCTCCACAGTAGTGCATTATACCAATACCTCAGGGGGCTTCCCAGAGGCCCCGCCCCCACACGTCTGATGTGGCTTTCTCAAACTCCGTAATAAACGAAGCCATGCTCCAAGGGCGACCCAACTGTTCCCCAAACACACGAGTGACATAGACCATCGTAAAATCACGTGCTACAAGAGATCCACCAGCAGAGCACAAGTCCTAAACAAGAGAGGAGCGGGGAAGAGAGGAGCGGGGGCGAGCGAGCGCGGCAGCCTGCTGAGCTGACCAGACGCTCGTGCGTCATGGCCTTTTGCTTGCGGTTACCCGCACGGCCGGCATGTGTTTCCAATTATCGCGCCCGCGTCTGGGCACAATAATTGGAAACAGATGCCGGCCGTGCGGGTAGCCGCAGGGAAAGGCCATGACGCTACGAGCGTCTGGTCAGCTTTCAAAGCCCCTTACATAAAGTCTCGCAGAGCAGCGCTTGCGCGCTACTCGAGGCTCGACCTAAAAAGCTCCAAAGAACTTGTTGTAAAATAAATTTAATTCCTCAAGGGAAAGAACATAAATTACTTCCTACAGGTCCACGGGTGGTGTAAACAACATAGAGAACACTGTATGCACTCCACCCTCTCAAAGATCCTACAGATTGATCTGTAAAAGTGCACATACAATCACACCCCCCGTTCATAATTTAGCAAATAATTAGTTGTATACAATAAACAAACTGTGCTGCAATAGACATACATAATTAATAATTCCAGTTCCACTTGTTTTAGGAGAAAGGCTTGCACCATGCCACTTAAACTGCCAAACTCATGGGTTAACGTAGTGTGATATTGGGTTTAGGAACACTTCAAGATTAATAGTTTCATGGAATTAAGTACATGGAACTCTGTGGTTGGAAGAATTGAAAGAGGCGTCAGTTGCTGATGAAGATGTGATGGATGAGGTGTCTAAATAAACGTAACATATTTACCTGAAGCAGAGGTGCTGTATTACTTCCTGGACATTACACTGGCGACGAGTGAGGGATGCAGTAGAAACATCAAGAAAGTCACTGTCCAGAGGTGGGCGGCGTGGTATGGCGTAGAAATAATTGTGGTGGCTGTGCCGACTTCAGTGCTGCCACGTATGTTGTCCAAAATCCTGAGAAGCGGGTGGATCGGACCCGCAGAGGTACTGTTTTATTGATTACTATTTTTTTTCATCTTCGTGCGATTTGGGAAAGTTGTGGAGAGGAACGTGCGCGAGCCGAGTCTCATAGCACGAGCTTGGCGCGAGAGGCGCGAGCAGAGAGGAGAGGCACAGCACGTGCCCAGTAAGGGACAGTGATTAGTGCGTTTGCAAACAGCGTACGTTGCACGTCAGGTGACGCGCTGACTCCGTGAGTCAATAGCGAGCGTCGGAAGGCGTGAATTAACAGCCTCATAAGTTAAGCTGTGAAATACAGTTGCTCGCGTACTCCATGGAAGTCATATTTGAATGGGCAATAAACGGTGATACACACACCAATATTGAGTGGTACAAACAGCTTTTGAGGATTAAGCTGTGAGTTAAAGGAATTCACGCACCAAGCGACTTTCATCATTGTTTGGGGCATAACTGGAGCCTGTTTCCTCAGCAGTGATAGGCACACCTGTCGCTATATCGGTGACAGGCACACCTAAAAAGAAAACTTTATTAAAATTTGAAAGAGAGACAAAAGTCTAGAGTTCTGAAAGGAAATTTTGTTTTGGGAACAGTTACAGTTTTTTTTTTGAGTAAAGAAATTATATTATAACTTGCATGTAAAAAAAAAAGGAAAAGGAATAAAGTGAAGGTAGACACTTAAAACTAAAACAGAATTGATTTGGATGATTATAGGAGGAGTACTTGTATCATAGAGTATTTTTGTTCATAATGCAGAACGTTACAGTGCCTCTGTTTTTTTTTGAGCCGGAGTGCTCCGACGATAAAATGGAGCACATGGGAAAAAATATTTGGGCACTATGCAAGGGTGTGTGGTACTAATTTAAGTGCTGAAAGAAAGTATTCATTGTTAATGCACTGTCTAGGAGGTGAGGGACAAGAAGTATTAGAGAATCTTCCTGATTTAAGCGCGGAAGAGCAGAGAGGTTTAAATGAATTTGAAATTTGTATAGTATAGCTTGACCGTCATTACTTACCAATCGTAAGTACCATCATGGAACGGTATCATTTTGGATTAAGAGAGCAAGGAAAGGATGAGACAGTGGAGGATTATATAACCAGTCTTAGAAAGTTAGCATCAACTTGTAAGTTTGGGGGATCCACTGAGGAACGCATAAGAGATCAATTTGTCTTAAGGTGTAGAGATGATAAAATAAGAGAAGAACTTTGGCTGAAAGATGAACCTCCGTTAGAAGAGGTCATCTCTATAGCAAAAAGGGTGGAACATATGTTAAAATGCGTAACAGAGCTGAAAAGTAAAAATGTCTCTAGTACAGAGAAAATTGAGGAAAATGTTTGCGTGATAAAAAGTGATAGGGGGTCACACAAAGAAGCTATCAGAGAAGATCGGGGGAAACAAATGTTTGAATGTTTTCGTAGTGGGAGAAGTGGCCATAAAGGAAATGCAAGAACATGTCCAGCTTTGAGTGTTATCTGTCATGGGTGTGGAAAAAAAGGCCATTTTCTAAAATGTTGTAAAAATAAACAAAGGAGAGATCAGAACAAGGAAGTAAAAGAAATCTCATATGACATTGTATATCAAGTTAAAGGGTCTGAAAGACAGAATCATCCTATTGGTACGGTGGAAAAAGATGGGGTTCAATTAAAAATGAAGTCTGACTCGTGTTCACATCTAACTATTGTTTCAAAAGAAACATATAGTAAATGGTTTCAAGAGAAAAACAAATTACAAAACATGGATGTATGTCCTGGGGGGTATGGAGGACAACAAATAAGTATGCTAGGATACTTTAATGCATGCATTGGTTGGTAAAGAAGCTATTGGTTGGAAAAATGTATGTGTCCAAAAGAGATGATTTGCTGGGGTGGCCGCATCAACGCCTTTTGGGTGTCAAGTTTGGCCAAAATGCAGAGCCACAAGTGCAAATACAGAAGGTTGAAACACAATTGAGTGATTTTGTGTCAGAATTTCCAGCATTGTTTAAAGAGTTTAGGATGTTTGAAGGGATACAAACACTGTATTAAGCTAACAAAGGGAGCAGTGCCAAATTCAGCCAAAGTAAGGAGAATACCAGTTGCTTTACAAAACAAGGTTGAACAGGAATTGGACAAACAACAAATTATACAAGCAACAAATTATAACACCAGTGGAGGCAACTGAATGGTTGGCGCCAATTGTTGCAGCTAACAAAGCTAATGGAGATATCAGGTTATGTGTGGACCTCAGACATTAAATAAGGAAGTGGTGGTGGACAAGTTTCCACTTCCAAATATAGATGAAATAGTTTCATCTTTGGCAGGAGCAAAGATAGTCACAACACTTGATCTCACTCAAGCTTATGATCAGGTGGAACTAACAGAAAACTCACAAGAGTTAACAGCATTCATAACTCTAATGGGTGCTTACAAGTTCAGGAGGATGCCATTTGGTTTGGTGTCAGCAGCTTCTTTCTTTCAGAGAGTGATGGCTCCAATTCTTAAAGGTCTGAAAGGCGTAAGGTGTTATCAAGATGATTTGCTGATATTTGGTGGTTCACAAGGTGAACACGATGCTAGAGTGAGAATGGTATTAGAGAGATTGCTTAATGCTGGTCTAACACTAAAGAAAGAGAAATGTAAATTTTCTTTTCATGAAGTTAATTACCTAGGCCATCTTATCACAGGAACAGGTGTTGCTCCAAAGAAGGAATTGGTAGATACCATTGTGAAACTAACAACTCCGGGTTCAAAGGAGGAAGTTGTTTCTTTCCTAGGTATGGTAGAATATTATGGGAAGTTCATAACAAACTTAGCTAGCAAGTCTATTAACTTGAGATTTTTACTGGGCAAAAACATGGAGTTCAATGGACTCAAGAATGTCAGCAAGAATTTGAGGGTTTCCTGGTATTGTAACAATAGTGGTGACTGATGCTAGCTCAAAAGGTTTGGGAGCGATCTTAAAACAAAAGAGAAATGGTGAAGAGCAAGTAATAGCATGTGCTTCGAGGAGTTTAAGAGGAGCTGAGTTTCATTATTCAGTGGTGGAAAGAGAGGTGTTAGCTATTTACTGGTCATTAAACAAGTTTCAAAATTTTATATGGGGAACCAATTTTAATGTTTGCACTGATTACAAACCCCTTAAGGAAATTTTTCAAAAGAAAGGTCTGGATTTGATATCTTCAAGAATAAGACGCTGGGTGGTTGCTCTACAGGATTTCCATTTTAATGTCGAACACTTACCAGGTGTTTCGAATGTGTCAGCTGATTGTTTGTCGCGTTTAGTTTCTAGGGAACAAGATGAAAGCTTGGTTGAGGAAATTCTATAAGAAGAAGTTGATGTATGTGAAATTACTTTAGGAACCATAAAAGAGGAAGAATGGAAGGAGGAGATTTTGAAGGACAAAGAGTTGACTGAAATTATGAATAATATGCAGTCTGGATTAGTTCAGGCGAAGGCGATGCCTAACATATGGCAGATGGTTTCTGATGAATTAGCAGTTGATAGAGGTATTTTGTTGAGAGGAACAAGATTAATTCCACCCATCACTTTGAGGAGTAAATTGATAGAAGAAGCTCATCAGGGACATTTTGGAATTGTTAAAACTAAAGAGAGATGGAGAGCCAATTTTTGGTGGCCAGGAATGGATTTAGGGATTGAACGAGTGGTCAGAGAATGCTTACAATGCAATGTCAGTGACAAAATTTTAACACCACATACTATGCCCATGATTTGTCGTCGGTTTCCTGGAAAGCCCATAGCAAGAAGTCGCTAGTGATATTGTAGGGCCATTAACAGGCGAGCATAGTACCCCATATTTGATCATTCTGTTGGATTTATACTCCAGGTGGGTAGAAGTTAAGTGTGTAAGAGAGGTGACTTCAGATAGTGTGATAAGGTTTTTACAAGAGGTGTTTAAGAGAAGAAAGTTTTCCAAAGTCACTGTTATCTGACAATGTCCACAGTTTTGTTCAAAACAAATGGAAGATTTTTTAACATCATGTGGAATAGAACACAAAAAGAGTGCAATCTATCACCCTGAGACAAATGGAGCTGTGGAATGGCTTAGTAACGTTATAAAAGAGAATATTCAGTTGTCTAGGGTGAATGTCCTAAATTGGAAAGAGGAGTTGAAAAAATGCATCACAGCTCATCGCATGACACCTCATACCATGACTCACAAGTCACCATTTGAACTGTTTAAAGGTAGAGCACCCAATACTATGTTATGTCCAGGTTGGGTGAACTGGGATAAAGGCATCAAACACAATGGTATTGGGAGCTGGAGAAATCGTGAGGGGAGGTTACAGCAAAAGAATAAAAAACATTATGATGAAAGGAAAAGGTCCAAGCAGGTTAATGTAGGAGATTGGGTATGAATTAAAGCTCCAGTAGGTGCCATGACTTGGTCAAAATCTTCAAAACCTACACAGATAATAAAATGTTTTAAGAATGCTATAAAGGTGAAAGATGGCCGGATTTGAAATTCGAGTTGTGTTGTGATACTTAGATCAAATGTAGAAGAGAATAAATGTGTTGCTGAAAAGATCCAATCTCAAGGTAATGAAAAGGATGATCAGAGTTCCCTGGAAAAGTTCTCGGAGCAGAAAACAAGAAGAAATGTGTGTAAAAGTATTGCTCCATTCTACCTGAGAGACTATGTTAAATAATTGTAACTATTTTGAAGTACCAGTATTGACTTAATTATACTTATCTTGTGAAACATTTCAGAGCAAAGTCGTAGTCAGTTTTATAAAAAGTTTATTTGTTTTCCAATGTATAAAAAAATACTTGTGTATATTTGTTCTATATAAGAGGGGAGAAGCGTGATATTGGGCTTAGGAACACCTCAAGATTAATAGTCCCATGGAATTAAGAACATGGAACTCTGGGGTTGGAAGAATTGAAAGAGACGTTAGTTACTGATGAAGATGTGATGGATGAGGTATCTAAATAAACGTAACGTATTTACCTGAAGCAGAGGTGCTGTATTACTTCCTGAACATTACACGTAGTTCTTGGATTTCCATGCTCTAAACATACTCAACAACTCCTCTCACTCTACTTTCATATTTTCTTCGCACTTCTGCATCTGCCTCTCTTTTAACATTAATTCCCACCATCCTCTTCCATACCACACCCCTTCACTTGCTTGCCCATTTTCACAATCTCTTACCATTCATACCAGTTTGTCGTCCTTTTTTCCCCTTCCTTGTTCTCTCTGCCTATCATTCCCCTCTTCTTTGTCTCTTCCCTCCACCCTACCTCTCCACAACATGCCACATTTCTCTTTTTACTTGTTTTGTCCCATCTTGTTCTTTCTTGACCATTTCCTCCTGACATCCACCTCCTATTTACACCTATCTGGCCTTAATGTGTCGGCCAATGTAATTGAGAGTCTTTCTCGCAAAAATCTAACTGGTGAGTCCGATGGGTAAAAGGTGGTAAACCGTTCCCTACTTCGATAACTTCTCCCTCAATTCATTCCTTCATCCAGAAATACTCCTCACAATCATTTAAAACCAATGTATTCAAACAACTAGCCAAACTAAATTCCAACTGCACCATAAGTGCGTATGATGGTTTGGCTGGCCGTCTTGGGCCGGTAAAGCTGTAATGGGCACTTTAGCATTTCTCCACCCGGCTGAGTTGTACAGCCGAGTGGAGGACTATTCCAGGCTCCCAGTCTCTGTCTGAGCAGCAAACCAGGCCGCTCAGACGAATCACGACACTGCCTGCATGCTGGTGACAGCAGCGTTGTGTGTGGCTAGTGGAGTCTGGGAGCCTGTGTGCTTCCTGCTTCCGTGGGACGGAGGAGAGGTGGTGCCCAGCAGGTAAGTGACATTTTTTTTTCTACCCCTCCACCCCACCCGTACTATTCAGTATCAGCCACCACTGCTTTGAGATGGAGATAAAGAGTCAATTGTGCTAATTGAATGTTAGTTTTAATGGCAATCAGTGAAATGACAATACCCATGTTCGTAGTCCACTGGGCAGTCAGATAGTGGAAATTGTGGGCCTCATTCCGATTTTAGGCAGACCGCCACTGGCAGGCCGTCGGTGGCAGGCCGCCCGACATCTAGTATATTGGTCAGACCGTCGGATTACAATTCTGGCCGTCGGAGTGATTTGGGTAGGGGGAATGACCGCAGCCTCCGACAGGCTCAAGGAGCCCATCGGGGTGGCGGTCGGAGCCTAATTGCTACAATGGGGCAAAGCCTGCAGAGGCACCTTCGTAGGGTTAGTGATATCCTTCTCCCTCAGCCTTTACATGGAGGTCTCACCACCATGTAAAGGCAGGTGGAAAGCGACTTTGGGGGCCACAAGCATGGCCCCTGTGGGCCACTGGAATGTGCCCCCCAAACATCCATGCACTGTGTGCCAGGCACCACATGGTGTCTGGCACATGGTGCAAGGATGTTTGAGAACTGCCCTTCTCCACTGTAGCTTGTGCTGCAGCCCTTTTCTAGGACCCCCAGACGGATGGGACGAACAGATTCAATCGGTTTATCTACGAGAATATCCCGATACATCGGATTCCATTATTTAGGAGGTTACTGACCAACCTCAGTCGGATGTGTGGAGGTCCAAACACACCTCTCCCCGCGATATGAGGCCTCGGAGCCCATCGCCATTCCATTGTGTCTGAGTTTGAACTTCATATCTTCAAGAGCCTGTTGGCCCATCGTTTCTTAACCTGCAGCCTGATTTTTCTTGCTGCTTCCAATCGGTGCTCTTCTTTCACCCCCCTTTTGGTCCTGATGAAGACCCCATGATAAGGATTAAATTACCTTGATTGTATATAGGGGTGAAAATGTCGACAGTCTTATATTATTTTGCAAGCATAGACGACAGAGATTAATTATCTGTGGCTACAATTTGCTATGTCTGTTGTATTAATTTGCCGTCATTAGGCTGGATAGGTTTCAACTTTGTCTGATGTATATATTGCACTTTGCCTTTCCTTTCCTACAACCCTCACTAGCACAGACTCTTTCCTGAGCACTCTATTCCCCTCTCCGAGCACCATTTTAACTAAATGTACAGACAATCATGTAATGTAATGTAAATGTAATGTAAAAGGGTACTTGTAAAGCGCACGGCTACTCCACAGAGTGTCCTGGCGCTACGGACCACAAGACCGGGAAAAACAGAGAAAAAGTAGAGAAAGAACCAATCGTGTTACGGAAAAGTACTATCAACTGTTATTGCTGGAACAACCAGGTCTTCAACTGTTTCCGAAAAGAAAGCAAGTCCTGGACTTGCCTAGGCGGCAAAGGCAGACAATTCCATAACCGTGCGGCCAGCACTTGAAACGAGTGGCCGCCTAGTCGGGAGCGGGAAAACTTAGGAATCTTCATAAGAAGCTGTTGTGAAGATCTAAGGGATCTTTGTGGCACTTAATGTTGGATCCTATTTCTGATATAGATAGCGCCAGTATTATGAAAGGCCTTGAAAGCCATAACCAAAGCTTTAAATTGAATCCTTTTACGAACTGGCAGCCAGTGCAGGGACTTCAAATGAGTGGACATTCGTGCTCTTGGCCCTACCATAAGGATAGCTCTAGCCACCGCATTCTGAACCACCTGCAGATTGTTCAATAAGTACTCAGGGAGGCCCAGGTACATGACGTTAACATAATCAAGCCGTGACACAATCAGGGCCTGAACTACCATTTTCTTGTGGGCATCCGATAGCAGGGGAAGAAAGTTTCTTAACATTTTTAACAGGGCAAAGCAGGTGCCGGCCACTGTTTGTACCTGGGCCTTCATTGATAGTTGGGCATCTAACTTTACCCCCAAGTTTTTAACAATGCTCACTGAAGCTGCCGGGGGAGACCTGTTCCGCGGCCACCACTGATGCCATACTTCGCACGGAGGGGGGCCAAAGAAAATGATCTTCGATTTTTCAGGATTACATTTTAATTGGTTTTGATTCAACCAAGAGAAAACCTCCGTCAGGCAAGTGTTGATTTCTCCACCTCTGAAATCGGTGCCCTTATCGCAGGTGAACAGCAGTTGAGTATCATCTGCATATGATACTATTTTCGCGCCGTGTGTCTCTGCTAGCAGCGCGAGGGGAGCCAAATACACATCAAAGAGTGACGGGCTTAAGATAGATCCTTGTGGGACCCCCACCTTCATAGCAGAAATGGGGGCTGCAAAGGGAGGGGACCAGATCGTTTGTTGACGGTCACTAAGGAAGGATGAAAACCACTTGAACACCGTGCCCCCAACACCGCACCACACTAAGGGGCCGATTCCGATTTCGGCCGGAAGGGCACCGAACGATGGTCGGAGCCCTTCCGACCGGATCGGAGCGTGCCGCTCGGATTCCTTTCCGACCGAGCCATTCCGATGGGCTCGGTCGGAAAGAATCCGACTCGGTTTCCGGATGGCTCACGGCGGGTTCGGAGAGCCCGTCAGCCATCCGGAAATCCCTCTGTGCTCCCCGGCTGCCTCTTTGCGACCGAGGGAGTACGATGGCAGTTTTTCACTGCCTTTTCGTGCCGGTCTTTCCGGCACGAAAAGGCAGTCGATCACTGTCTTTGGGGGCCCCCAGTGGGACCCCCATGGGTGCAAGGTCGCCGAATGGCGGCCTGGAGGCACCTATGGTGCCCCTCTGTTGAACCCTGCACCCGGTGGCAGGCACCTTGGGGTGCCGGCCACAGGAGTGCAGGGTTGAACTACACCCCTGCTTTCTCCAATGCCAGCATGCATTCCGTCCGGAATGCATGCTCCCATTGTGGGAGATACGAGTGCGACCGAACAGGGTTCGGTCGCATCGTACTGCCTGGGCCGTAACCGACGACAGCAGGTCGGTCGGTTACGGCTCCGGACCGATGTCGGACGGACCTGAGTCCGTCCGACATCGGAATCGGCCCCTAAATGTACAGACAATCATTCTGTCTTCAATAATCATGTGTTACAATTAAAATCACATTTGCTTGAATTTATCATGGTGTTATTTGAATGACTCAATTTCGTATTTTGTAAAATTGTTTTTCACTGTGACCGCTCTTTTTTGTACTCTTTTCTAGGACCACAGCACAAGCTGCAAAGGAAAAGAGCAGTCTTCAGACCGCCTGCACAGCAGTCGCATTGTCATCGGGCAGGTGGGACCACCGAAATGTAGGTCAGGGTGGGCTCAACTGAGGAATGCCCAGGACCTATGTTAGGCCAGTAGTATAGGACAGAAACATGTTGGCATTTTAACACTAGGGTCAAAGGACCACAACATCCTGCTTGCCCCATGTAAATGTAGTTTTAAACTTCCCATCCCCCCACCGATAAAGGGTTACCTTGGGGTGGATGAGGGATTTTATCTAGTAGTATATAACCCCCCAAAAACAAAAATTCTTCAAAGAGCTCTCTGGAACACTTTTGAGCACACCCTGAACTTTAGGAGTCAGGGTGAACCCGATGATGAAGCATGCCACTACTAGAGGCAGTGAGGGTTGTATAGTAAAAAAGGTTTTCCTTTTTTCCTGCCAGCAAGTGTGGTGGAGCTGAGGTGTAACTTATTTCCTTTCTTACCATTACTGCCACCCTTAAGAGTAGGATACTACACAGGTTGTTGGATAGTGATGACCAGTCACATGTTTCATCAACAACATCACATTTGCTGCAGAGAAGAGACACAACAGGAATGGTAGTTAGGGAGCGAATATCCACCCTGCGGCGATAAGATGTTAGATGGAGTGACTATATGGATAGGGCTGATAATATGACACGATGGCCAGTATGCCAAGATAGAGATAGGACTGAAGGTAATCTACCACCTTGGCAGAAGGAGAAAGGGAACGTAATAGTTTCGCCAGAAACTGTTCAAGAATGGCTGTCACAAAATTAGGGTAAGAGAGAGGCAAGTGAAGTAAGGAAGGCAGGGTATTGTGATAACCTATCAGGACAGATTCAGGGAAATTTTGGGAGAATGGCAAATAGAATAGAATCTATACATAGGTGTGCAGATAATATGGGTGAAATACTTAAAATCCTGAAGGCTAGGCACTCCACTAATGATATGAGCACTCAAGAAAGACCCCTTATTGATTTTGACCACACAGAGGATTCAATGGGTTTGCCTAGGCATACTAATACTAGAGAAAGCAGGATTTCTTCTCTAGAGTTTGGAAACCCCGAGTGGCAGAGCTTGTGCAGTGCGGTTTCAGGGAACTCATGGCCAGCCAGACCCCAGGATGGGATCTTGTGAGGGTATGGGAGGATTGACATTACATGATAGACCAGTGCAGTGGATAAATGTACAGTCAGTTTTGCGCAGCACAGATCTCACCCCTAGTGAGATAGTAGCTGAAGGAGAAAATAGTTGGTGCAGTGTTGTACCTTATGTGGATAATTTGGCAGAATGGACTGAAAGGTTAGCTCCATATATGAGTTCATGGCCACAAGAAGGGTCCTTTGATCCACATGATATGGCAAATGCTGAGGATTGCATTCTTTATGGTGAGGGAGATCCAGACTGGGATTATCCGTACATGCGGAAATGTTTGCACTTGTGGCAAAAATATGCCAGTCAGCATACTCCCCAGCATTCTGCTATTCCTGTGTTTCAGATGCCCCTAATACGCAAGAGATCTGGAGCACCCCATTATGTTCCTTGGCCACATATAGACAATGAGAATCTTAAGAAATTTTTACAGCGCTCACAGAGGGAGCAAGGAAATTGATCAGAGCTTCTGTAAGCAAACTGAAGGCATCACTTTGGCAGGAGGAGATGTAAAGAGTTTGCTTAGATCTCGTATAGGAGATAAAACAGACACTGTTTTCCAGAAAGCTGGAGTGAGAAATGTTACCCTCACTGAGACTAGATAAGGTAGATCTCCATTTAACTTGGTCAGGACAGTAGTTTGGGATCAGCTGAGGAAAATGTGCTCTGACAGGCCAGACATTGGGTCCCTCATGGCTCAATCAATGCAGCCAAATGAGGACCCCGCTCAGCTTCTGAGTAGGATGAAGGAAAAATGAACCAAAGAAGTAGGTCAGGAATGGGAAGTAACAGGAGAAAATGCTGTATTATTTTATAATGTAGTGAAGAAAGGGTTACCCTCTGATGTCCAGGATAATCTTGATGATATAGTAGCATTGGCAGCCAAGCCCTGGACAGAGATACAGGCACATAAAATCCATTTTTGTAAGAAAAAACAGGAGCAAGAAAGAAGCAAGCAGGAGGTGACAGAAAAAGTGACAGCTAAGCTAGTGCTGCAAAACTTAGCAAAGAAAGGAGCAGTTGAAGGAGCTGTAGTAGCAGCCACCACTCAGATGACTGCAGTGCCTTTGGGATTGATCTCAGGGACCACCCTACAACAGTACCCACAACAACAAGATAATCTAAGGGCACAGGCAAGTACTAGAGGAGGACGAGGACTAATAGGAAGAGGTAGGATAGGCCCCCTAAGCATGGACCAGGTATGTCATTATTGTCAGAGATATGAACATTGTATTAGAGACTGCAGAGCTAAGATGGGGTGAGCAAAATAAAAGAATAGGAGTTTATAATCAGCCAGGCAACATAGCAGTACACCCACAGCCAAACTCACAATAATAAATGTGCCTCAGACGTCACCACAAAACGTGCAGCAATCAGTAATGCCTCAAGCACAAGTGCTACCACAGCAAAAGCACCTCCAATAGCGATTCCACCCCAAAGTGGACAGGGAGGTGTAGTTGTCAGAGGAAGAAATCTTTTCCAGATTAATTCTGTGGGAGGATATACACAATGAGGATGCCCACAGAGTATTTCTATGTGTCCAGTATTGCCAGTGATGCACATGCCAGATGAGGAACCCACTGTGACGGTAGCTATCAATAATAAGAAATATGCATTCCTCATAGATACAGGAGCAACTCGATCTTGTATTAGAAAGGGAGACCTTCCAATCTCTAATAGATCACTGGACACACAAGGATTCTCTGGGGAAGTAATGAGGGTTCAATTTACAAAACCAGTGGAGATGGAAGTAGGAGAGAGGTACATTGATGGCTGTTCACTGTTGTCTGCAGCTGCCCCAGCCAATGTATTAGGGAGAGATCTTATGGCCAAGTTAAACATAACCATTCATTTTGAGTCTGATGGTACCATGATTTGTTCAATCCCTGGAGTTTCACCTTCCAGGATCATTGCAGTAACAGTAGATTCCTCTACTGGAGATCAAGTCAGAGCCTGACATGTTGATATGGAGGCATTTACCACTGTAGTATACATAATCATAGCAGAGACACCAGAGTTACTGGGAAGGGAGGTTCAGTTACCTAAAGAATTCCTTTTCTGGCGCAGGATTCTTGGATGTCTGATACAGAGTTAATATTGCAGACAGAGGCCTTAAAGGTGATACTAACTTATAGCACTCTGATATCTAGTGATTATAACCATGTTTTATGGGCATGCATTATATTCATTGAGCCAGGAAAATGGTTAGGGAGATATTGGATGATTAACTGTTTGATGATTCCAAGAAAACAGTTGTAGTCTTTCAGGATGATATACCATTGAGGACAGTAATGGAAGTAAGGACACCTACACCAGGTCGAGCTTTTGATTCTGTTAGAGAAGCAGAATTGTTCCAATTACCAGACACTTTGTGGACTAAGGGTCCCTATGATGTAGGCCTTATACATACTGCTACACCATTCAGAATTACATTAAAAGAAGGTGCTATCTTAATCAGAGTGAGGCAGTATCCTCTTTTTAAATAAGCAAATGAGGGTATTGCCCCCACTATACAGGCATTGCTAGAGCAAGGAGTCATCTACCCTGGAGTATCTCCTTGTAACACCCCAATTTACCCGATTAAGAAGTCTGAGGGTAATACTTGGTGTATGGTTCAAGACCTGCGCCCCCCTGAATGATGTCGTGGTACAAGAATTTCCAATTGCTTCTGACCCTTCCATCATTTTGACAAATATTCCTCAGGATGATAAAAAATTCTCTGTTATGGATCTGAAGGAAGCCTTTTTTAGCATCCCTCTTCATCCAGATAGTCATTATTTGACAGCGTTCTCCTATCGCAGGACTCAGTATTTGTATTCTCGTTTACTTCAAGGGTATCATGAGTCCCCTAACATTTGCAACAGAGTGGCAAAAAATGATTTGTCAAATTTCCAGTTTGACAGTACATTGTTGCAGTATGTTGACGACATACTCATTTGCAGTCCTACATAGCAGCAGTGTTGGAAAGATACTAGGGCCTTGCGCCACCATAGCATCACGTTTTCTGACGCTCCAGTGGTGCAATGTCCTGCTCCATATTTACAAGGCAGCACTAAGCCACTTTGCGTGGCTTAATGCCGCCTTCTAAATATGGCTTCCTCGCCGCAGTTTTCTGCAGCAAAGGGGCGTGCATGGGTGTTGCTGTGGGCGTTTCCATGCAACACCCATTGCTTTTTGACGCTGCCCTAGATTTACAAGGATCTGTAAATCTGAGGCAGTGCCAAAAACTAAGACCTTTGAAAAATAGGCATTAGAGTGGCGCAACCAGGAGAAATACTTTGACGCTCTAATGCAGAGCAATCAGTGTTTGCTATCATTCAGAAGGCTAAGACTACTCTTCTACACAGAGAGGGTCTGGATATGAGGTGATACGGTCACTCCCATCCTTGAGTGTTATAAATCCTAAGTAATTCTTTGCTCATCCAATATTAGACTCTGAGGATGATGCACATGACTGTGCAGCTTACATTCCTAATGAATCTAGTCAAGCAACAGAGGGTCTTATACCAGGTAGCATTGTCCATTTTGTTGATGGTTCTTCTACTATTGACCAGAGCACAACAGCATGATTCTTCTGACCTACTGCACATAGTAGAGCAGTTGACATTGCCAGCACATTATTCTGCACAAGCAGCAGAATTGATAGCCTTGATAGCGGCTCTGAAGCAAGAAGCATGAAAAGTCATCACTATTTATTCAGATTCAGCTTATGTGACTACCACTGTACATTCCAGCATTATGAGATGGAGTAGGAGAGGTTTCCTTAAGTCAGACTGAAGTCCTGTTCTGCATAGGAACCTCCTAGAGGCTATAATAGAGGCACTTGAGTTACTACAGGCAGTGGCAATTGTGAAATGTGCAGCACATATACATGGACAGGATTTTGTATCTCAGGGTAATGCACTAGCTGATTGGGCAACTAAAGATGCAGCTAGGGGCACCCCCCGCTTGTGGCATCCGGTTCACAACATATCCCTGTTTTGGTGGCTCAGACTGCCTCGCCGTCTGAATCTGACTCTAACCCTGCCACAATGTCATGCCTCATTATTCTAAGACAGCGTTACATCTGAGAGAATTGCAAGAAGCTGTTCCTTCACATGAGAAAGAGTTATGGAAGGATAGGGGATGTTCCCAGTCAGAGGATGACCTAATGTATAGGCATCTATCTAAAGGTAAACCAGTAATGCCTCAGGCTTTACTTATGATAGCTCTTGATCAGTTGCATTTACCAGCTCACACTTCAGGAGATCACTTGTCTATGCAAATACAACAAGATTGGTTCGTCCCTAACTTGCATGACATGCTCACTATGTACCTTCACAACTGTATTGTCTGCCCACAATTCTCTCCTAATCCCACACTAAAAGTAATAAATTCTACCATTCCACGTCCTTTTAAAGCCCTCCATATTTACTTTGTGGACTTGATTGATAGGTGCAATAACTATTGGTACCTCATAGTTGTAGTTTGTCCTTTTTTCTCAGTGGATTGAAGCAGGACCATGCATCCATTGCGATGCTAAGTCAGCTGCTACATTTCTGATTTGTGAGGAGATTCCACATTGGGGAATTCCAGAAGGGATAAGATCTGACAACTGCACACATTTCGCCAATTCAATCGTCAATGTTAGGGATAAAACATAAATTATCCTCTGTTTATCATCCCTAAAGTAATGGCATTGTTGAGCACCTAAAGGGCCTGCTGAAGAGTAAGATCAGCAAGCTATGCACCACATTGCACAAGAAGTGGTTTATTGTCTACAATTGGCACTCTTTTCCCTTAGAAATACACCAAGTTCTGACCATCGCCTGACACCCCATCAAATAGTGACAGTGAAAACTATTAATATGCAAATCCCTGCCACTAGAAGTAATGCACAGGGAGAACACTCTGCAGAGATCCAAAATGATGAAATGCATATTTACCTTTATTGAATTAATCAAGGCTTTAAAGTATATTTGTACACAGGTAACCAAAGAGAAGGAGAAGCGCGGCACCGGTGAGGTCGACCTCCCAGTCGAGTACATAGGTGACGAGGTCTTCATACGGAATTTTGCCAGAAAATGGAGGCAACCTCGATTCAAGAGATAATTTATGGTGACCATGGTGACGCCCACTGCCCTCAAGGTGGCTGGCAGGATGTCCTGGTTTCAACTTACAGACATTCGTCTGAATCCAGCGTCATGCAAAGCATCATCAACAACGTAAATGGAACAAGAGGGGGGAGGAAAATTGCCACCGTAAAAATACCCAGCTCCATCTCTGCCTATGGACAATTTTGGGGATTAATCAAATGAAGGTTATGTATTTTTGTTTTTCTTTTCTTTTCTTGTCTCTTGATGCTATCTTTTCTATTGTTGCTCTTCTATAGCAACATATCTTCTAGTTCTAATAGTATACATCTGCGAAGAGAACTCTTTATTCATGCTAATGTGTCCAGTATTGTTCATACCAGAATTTTTTTTTGATTGTATAATTACTTGAAACTATTTCAATAAAATGACAATTTTAAAACATAAAGGGGTCTATTAGGATGGCGGTCGGAAAACCACCCTGACCGCCATGAAAGCGGAAATCAACCGCCCTCTGGTACCGCGGCAAAACCGGCGGTCAGATTAGGATCAACCGCCATAAAAAGCCGACCGCGGCGGAAAGAGGCAACGAAAACCCGCCCGCAGCGGGCGGAGCCGGTGATAAACCGTCCGCGACGGTCGGATTCGCAGTGGAAACACCCAAAACCGCCGCCAGGCACGTGGAGTAACCGCCCTGAAATTAGGATTCCCCCGAAGCGACAGCGGTACGTTCCGCAGTTCCCGACCGCTGCAGTCGCAAACAGTGAGGAATGGGAGAGCCGGCGGAAGGGCCATAGCATAGCCACCGCTGCGGACGCTCCGTGACAAAAATGGCGGTCGACAGAAAAAACCCACAACAAGGCCAGCAAGTGCACACAGGAAACTAGCCCTGCCCCCAAAAACACATAACACACCCAAATGACCCACCCCCATGGCAACTCCTAAACTACAAATCCCAGGACAACGCACACAACACACCTAACAGCAATACCCCATTCTGACACACCCACATAGCTGAGTATAAAACCAGCCCCTTCCCTGACAACAATCCTTTGCAATTCTCCAGAAGTGAAGGGCCAAACACCACAGCTGAAAGGAGAGGCAAATCAACACACCATCACTACACACACACATCACCACCACCACTCCCACACCTGCACCTCCAACCCCTTTGCACATCACGCAGCATACACATCACCACCACCACCACCACTTACACACCTGCACCTCTAACCCCTTTGCACATCACACACCATGTCACCACATAAAATGCCCAAATTCACAGACAGTGAGTTGACAGTCATGGTAGATGAGATAATCCGAGTAGAGCCACAATTGTTTGGTAACCTCGTCCAACAGACACCATTAGCCACCAGAACGCAAATGTGGGTAAGGATCGTTGACAAGATCAATGCAGTAGGGACCACCCCACGCAACAAACAGGAAATCATGAAGCGGTGGCATGACCTGAAGAGTGTCGTCAAAAAGAAGAGGAACAAGAACCATCAGCTGGCTCAGAGGACTGGCGGTGGCCCTCCCATTCCACCAAGAACATTCACTGCATGGGAGGAGAAGGTGCTTGCCATACTGCATCCAGAGAGTCTCACAGGAATAGCAGGGGAGTGGAGGCTGGTAAGTACCAACAAATGTCTCTCATTACACTGCTATGTACTGTCTTGCACAACTACTAAGTGACACCTCCCAGGCCCAAATGCATTCATGTGCACCACAATACCCAACACAGCTCTCACAGATGTTACATGCACTCCATCTCAATCACCCCAAAGGCAGCCAACATTAACAGGGTTGTATGTGACCAGGCAACCAGCACAACAACTCACACAAGTTCTCCCTTACCCACCCCTGAGCAGGATGTAGCACTCCCCCCCCCTAGAAGCATGTGGCAGCCATTGCACTGTTCACCTTCATCTAACAGGTAGGTAGCCATCTTCCCAGGGAGGGCTGTTTTGGGGTGGGAGGCCTGTACTACAACTCCCACCAGGCCCCCTGTCCCACCCCTGAGCAGGATGTAGCACCCCCCCTAGAAGCATGTGTCAGCCATTGCATTGTTCACCTTGACCTAACAGGTACGTAGCCATCTTCCCAGGCAGGGCTGTTTGGGGGTGTGAGACCTGCACCACAACTCCCACAAGGCCCCCCTGTCCCACACCTCAGCAGGATGTAGCACTCCCCCCACAACCAGAAGCATGTGGCAGCCATTGCATTGTTCACCTTGACCCAACAGGTAGGTAGCCATCTTCCCAGGAAGGGCTGTTTGGGGGTGGGAGGCCTTCACAACAACTCCCAGCAGGCCCCCTGTCCCACCCATGAGCAGGATGTAGCACTCCACACCCACCCAGAAGCATGTGGCAGTCATTGTAAGGTTCCCCCTCACATAATCGGTAGGCAGCCATCTTCCCAGGGAGGGCTGTTTGGGGGTGGGAGGCCTGTACAACAACTCCCACCAGGCCCCCTGTCCCACCCCTGAGCAGGATGTAGCACTCCCCCCACACCCAGAAGCATGTGGCAGCCATTGCATTGTTCACCTTGACCCAACAGATAGGTAGCCATCTTCCCAGGGAGGACTGTTTGGGGGTGGGAGGCCTGCACAACAACTCCCAGCAGGCCCACTGTCCCACCCCTGAGCAGGATGTAGCACTCCACACCCACCCAGAAGCATGTGGCAGTCATTGTAAGGTTCCCCCTCACATAACAGGTAGGTAGCCATCTTCCCAGGGAGGGCTGTTTGGGGGTGGGAGGCCTGCACAACAACTCCCAGCAGGCCCCCTGTCCCACCCCTGAGCAGGATGTAGCACTCCCCCCACACCCAGAAGCATGTGGCAGCCATCGTATAACAACAACCAAACTTACAGGTAGGTAGCCATCTTCACAGGAAGGGGTGTTTGGGATTGGGAGGCCTGCACAACAACTCCCACCAAGCCCCCTGTCCCACCCCTGAGCAGGATGTAGCACTCCCCCCACAACCAGAAGCATGTGGCAGCCATCTTATAACAACAACCAAACTTACAGGTAGGTTGCCATCTTCACAGGAAGGGGTGTTTGGGGTTGGGAGGCCTGCACTACAACTCCCACCAGGCACCCCTGTCCCACCCCTGAGCAGGAAGTAGCACTTAAACACACAGCCAGAGAGATGTGTTAGAAAGTCCACCCCAATGTGACAACAGAACAGGTAAGTAGACAGTGCATGCACACCACCATTCCTTCCCAAAAGCATGGAGCCATATGACAACACCGGCCCTCACATCCCAACAAAATTGACATAGATACAATATCAAATTACAGTGTGCAGACAGCTAAGCGTATGTAACTGTCATAGAAACAAAAGTTTGACTCACCAAATACCATGTTGAAGTGAATCCGTGCCCAGACATGTGCAGCACTGAATGCTACCTGTAAGATCCTTGTGGGCTGGGCTTGAAGGACCATATGAAAACAAAGCAAGCATGGTCTGTAGAACAAATAAATCAAAGCACAAGACATGACAAAGGTATGCATGAGATGACAATGGCTAGTTCATGCGCAGATGTAACGCATGCCAGGCAGAGTAATCAGCAAAGATGCCGCACATCAAGTCGTATAGCCGCCAGTTGACAGATGACAACATGTTCACGTAATCACAAAAGTTGCACGTGGGGCATGGTATCCGTTGACATGTCACACTGTTGAACATTAATGTATGTACCTCCACATCATGTCAAGATGCACCTTACTGTGCAGACATGCAATGTGCAAACTAGTAAACTGTGTGTTGCATGACCTGCAAATAAGATACATTGAACAACAAGCCTGAGGGGTGCCCGTCAGTGACCATTTCCCCTCTGCCCCACAGGTGACCAAGGACTGACTGCAGAGGATGACAACACCAACCTGCAGAGCCAGCCTCCACGCCCGGAACATGGACTCACTGATGATGACTCCCTGGATTTCGAGGATGCGGAGCTTGAAGCCGGCCCATCTGGCATGCCAGGGCACAACAGGTCCCAGGACCCCACTGTCCCCCCCACCACATCAGCAACAACAACAACCACGCTGACCCTGCTGGAACGACCTGTGCTGCCTCCACCACCACAACCACCAGTTCTGCCTGCAACACTCGCCCTGCCCCAGAGGATGACCACCCCACCCCAACAACAGAGGAGTGCAGGGAGAGTATGCGGGTGCGTGCAGTGGTGAAGCAACAGGTCCGTCAAAGCAGGGCAGATGGGAGGGCAAGGAGGAGTCTGAGCCAAACGGACACTGGGACCGAAGCCCTGGACAACATCACCAGAGTCATTGGGGCCTATGAACGGGCCCAGGGACAAACGGCCAGGCTCAGGAAGATTCCCGCAAGCTCTGCCTGCTGCTGAGGTCCATAGACACCCGCATGGGCCAAATCGTGGACCTCTTGGGCCAGCTAGTGGCGGTACTGAGGGCCAGGCCTGCGGCACAAACAACACCTCCACCTCCCTCCGGTGGCCCGCAGGATGACAGTTCCACATCCTCCCCTGCCGTCACGGAGAGGGGGGACTCCTCAGATCCCACTGGCCCTGCAGCAGAGGCCCCCCTGCCAAACGATCAAGGGGCCGTCCTAAGAAATCCCTGGGAGTATCCCGTGGCAAAGCACCTGCCAAACGCCAGTCAAGGAGCCAGCCATGATGGCACCCCTCTTCACCCTGCCATGGACTTCGTAGACTGTCCTTCCCCACACTGCCATGTGAATGGCATCCGTCTGTTGGACTGGGTCACCACATCTATGTGGTGACTACTTGATTGTCTCATCTTCCATCACTGACAACTCATTGCTTCCCCATTCACCTTTTGGTAAATATGCACTCCACTGTCACATGTACCCATTATAAATAAACACTCCTTACACACCAATGTTGTTGTGTCTGCTCCGTGTTTTAATCACAGGATGTGCAATGTTCACCATGAGTACAATGTACCAGGAGCACGGATTGTTTATAGGCAAGGAGAGGCTGATGGGACCTGGAAAAACACAACATAACAATATTCACTAGTCACGTGGTGGCATCACAGCCATCACACAACACCTGTCATCAAGGTACTCCAACATGCACACATCACAATGAGCAACAGTACCGACATAGACATCCTGGAACTGTGCCAAACTACCCTGTCCAAGAAACGTTGGCAGCCAGCACTGAGTCAACAACAGGCTGCAGTTACGAAGCTCACATAGACCTTTTCCCCAACAACAACATCAGCAGACAATGGGTCTGTTGTACATTGTCACTCACCTTCAAGTGAAGTAGCGGTTGATGAGCTGTTGACTCAGGTCGACACCTTCCTCCTCTCCACTACCCTCGTCACTGGACATGGGTTGGTTTGCAGGCGGGGGCCTCGGCTGATCATCAGCATCCAGGAGCAGGGGGATCTCCTTGCGCAAGTCCAGGTTGTGGAGCATGCAGCATGCAACTACAATCTGACACACCTTTTTGGGCGAGTACATCAATGCACCTCTGGTCCTGTCCAGGCAGCGAAACCGTGACTTCAGGAGACCAAAAGTACGTTCCACCACACGACGTGTCCTCCCATGGGCATCATTGTAGCGGACTTCACTTGGGGTCCTGGGATTTCGCAGTGGGCTCAGCAACCAAGGACGGTTGGGATATGCAGAATCACCTAGGTGGGAGATACACAGACCAACTTTGTAATACAACTGTGGCAGAGGACAGCATGTCGCACACACAGCATGCTACTTGACACTGCGTACTCACCCACAATCCATGCACGCTCCGGAAGCAGATTATCCATCAGCTGTGGCACGATGCTGTTACGTATGATGTAGGAGTCATGGGCGGAACCAGGAAATTTGGCACAGACGTGTGAGATGATCATATCGGCCTGGCACACCACCTGCACATTGATGAAATGGAAATGTTTCCTATTCCTGTAGATGTGCTCCCGTGCCTGTGGTGGAACCAGGCCAACATGTGTGCAGTCAATGGCACCAACAACATTGGGGATGTGCCCAAGTGCATAAAAATCGCCCTTCACAGCCGCCAATTCATGCCTCCTGGGGAAATGGATATATCTGTCCTTGTAGATCATCATAGCGGACAGGACATCCCGTAGCACCATACTGAACATAGGTTGTGACATCCCACCTACGCTGGACACCGTGTGCTGGAAAGATCCAGAAGCAAAAAAATGCAGGGCCGCCATCACCTTAGATGTTGCTGTGAAAGCACCCGGATATGTCCTGCGAGGCTGCAGGTGGGGCTCCAACATGGCACATAGGTCTTGGAGGGTGTCTCGATCCAGACGGAATTTCCGTATGACCTCCTCATCCTCCATGTCTACCAGCACTGTGAAGGGACGATGCAGATTTGGTCTCCTCCTAGGTGAGATGAAAGAGGACACATGTCAACGCAATACACCAGGAGATGTGTCTGACATCTTACGTTTTGACTGACACAACGGAAACAATGACTAGCATCACAGTACACCTTACAAAACAACTTACTTGTAGGGACACCTTCAGATACACCATCCGTACACCTGTCCACTTTTCACACAGCTAGCATCTCACAAACAATATCCGACTATGTGAATGCACAAAGGGACATGGCCACATCTTGCATGGGCAGCCCAGAGAGTAGTACCAAAAGCATATGTGTGAAACTGCAACACTACTGTCTCCTACATAGCTGCTGTAACTGCCACACCTTCTTGTGTAAGTCACACAGGGCACACATCAACCACACAATGACCCAACACTGCGCGTTTATTGACAAGTATGTGCATGAGCCAGGAAAAGTAGACAGTCAAATCTGCACATTCTGTAGTGAGACATTCATCACTGTAAGTTGCTCAGCCCTTTCACACATTGACATGTGTACCCATTGTAGAGTCCATCACAACACTGTTCTGTGTACATGCCCAGAAAATCACAAGTGACATGTGAGTGAGTACATGCCAATGTTCCTAACCATGTACAACAACATGGCATGTGCAGTCAGCAGTGGGGTAAAGGTCAAATTGGCATTGAGTGCACAATCTTGTGCCATGAATCATGTGTCTACTGTGCACTGTGGAGGACTTGCCTTTGGCCATTCACACTGCATGACGTGTCCATAAGTGCTGTCAAGGTGATCTGACACCCAAATCACGGTCACTGCCTCTAATGCATGGCACACATATCGCGGTGGCTACCGCCTATCCCCTGCGGTGTGTCACCGCCAATGCCCCAGCCACAATCGCGGTAGTATCTGGCATATACACATGGCCAAATGGCAGTTGGTATGCTCCGCCACCCAAATCCCGGTCATTCTCAGCAAGGCATGGCACACATATCGCGGTGGCTACCGCCTGTCCCCTGCGGTGTGTCACCGCCAATGCCACAGCCACAATCGCGGTAGTGTCTGGCATATACACATGGCCAAATGGCGGTTGGTATGCTCCGCCACCCAAATCCCGGTCATTCTCAGCAAGGCATGGCACACATATCGTGGTGGCTACCGCCTGTCCCCTGCGGTGTGTCACCGTCATGGACCATGCCCTTACAGCCAATGGGAACTGCAATCACGGTACCTAATGCTATTTTGAAAATCGCGGTGGGCGTGCTCCGCCACCGCGGAGTCGGTCATTGGATGCAATTGAAAGATGCACAACCGCGGTAGTGCCAGCCTGGCCCCTGCGGTGTGTCACCGCCATGGACCATGCTCTTACAGCCAATGGGAACCGCAATCGCGGTAGCCTAATGCTATTTTGAAAATCGCGGTAGGCGTGCTCCGCCACCGCAGAGGTGGTCATTGGATGCATTTGAAAAAGGCTGATCTGAAACACCAATTGCAGCAGCTTAGAACCACTGAAACTACCCCAGGGGGCTATATATGTGTGGGCGAGAGCCTCACATTTCCACAGCTTTCAGAGCCTGCTGCCTGCCACCCCTCACCACCAACTGCTGCTGCTCCTGTCTCCAGAGCCTGCTGCCTGCCACCCCTCACCACCAACGGCTGCTGCTCCTGTCTCCAGAGCCTGCTGCCTGCCACCCCTCACCACCAACTGCTGCTGCCCCTGTCTCCTGGACACAGTGATGGCGAGGACTGAGAAGATCCGTGCCAGTCCCTTCACCACCGAGGAGCTGGAGGTCCTGGTGGACGAGGTGCTCACACAGTATGGGAGGCTATATGGTGCTCCAAATGTCGTGGTAAGTGTTTCAGAGTGGAAGTGAGAGTGCAGGCGGTGCACACATGATGTTGATGTGGTGCAGTATGTGCCTGAGAGTGTGTGTTTGTGTCATGCACTGCCTAGCATGCTGTCACTAGGTGAAAGGGGTGTGTAGCCTATTTCACACGTTTCCCTGCCTGAACATCACAACTGGAGGGACATGTATTGTCTTGTCAGCCATACAGTGACGCAGCAAGTTGGTAATGCAGGAGTCAGGACAGTAATTGCTTGTGTGAATGGCTGTGTGGGTCCCTGATGTCCTACACAGGCTCATCTGTGTCCTTAGCAAGGCTTTTCCTCCAGAGGGTAGTGATGGAATTGTGTCTGACTCAAAATTGGCATCATCTATAGTTCAGCACTATGCTCAGGACGTCAATACCCGAGGGTGACACTCTTGGTGGTCATTCACCTATGACACAGCTGATTGTCGTACTATTGTGCACAGCCACTTCCATTTCCACCAGCATGTGTACAGACTGGCATGTGTAGGCACTGTTCACGCTCTCAAATTGTCCCTTCATGTGACATTTCTGATGCCCCACGTTGGACCTCAGTGTGATCACACCTGGCCTGCACAGTCACTGCCCAAGCAGACAAGGACACATCACTGAATGTACAGAGTGTCACATGCGTGTTTTTTCCAGGACTCTCCATCAAAGAGCCATCTCAGCCCTATAGATTGCACACGACAGGCCCTGTGAGAGGGTGTGTGTTTGTAGGATCATGTCCCTCAATGTGACCTCCATGACACAGTGAGCCATTCACAGGGCAAGGACAATGAGGGCTGCGCACTGTTGAACACAGTGAGTCTTCCCCTGAACATATATTGAAATGTCATGTATGTCTTGCTCACCCTCAAAATGGACAGTAGATGTGGGCAGCCTACACATAGCATTCTGTGTTGGCATCCTGCATGTGTATGAGATGGGCAGGTACTGTGTCCACCCTCATACCTGCATGCATTTGCGTATGAGTCTCCCATGCTAATGTACCATGTGAGATGCATTAACGTCTCTGCTAGACATATCTGTGAAGTTGTGATGAGTTAGTATCATGTTCCTGTACTGTGAGATAGTGGTACATGACACTGTGGCCCTGTTTTTTTCCCCCTCTTGTCTCCCATGCCTGCAGCTCAAAGTCCACCAGCATAAGGCCGTGTGGCGGGCCATTGCACGCAAGGTGCGGTCTCTGGGTGTCTCCAACCGACGGCGCACGCACTGTCACAAGAGGTGGGATGACATCTGCCGGCTGAGCAAGAACGTGGCGGAGATGACGCTGGGGCTGATCCCTCGGACTGGCAGGTTGGCGCGCAGGAGCATGACACCACTGATGGCCTGCATCTTAGCTGTGACACAGCCTGAGCTGGATGCACGTTTGAAGGAGCATCAGCAGCAAGCTGGGGGTGAGAATTCTGGGAAGGGTGACTTTGGTTGTGAGTGGCTGCATGTGTTCACAGCCTGGGCCACCGCTGTGTCCAGTGATGTTGGTAGTGTGATGCAGTGGCTTGTAAGTGGCCTCTGTGTTGGGTGCAGCTGTCATGCATTTTCCCTACCTGTACTTTCTCATGTCATTGGGGTAATGGCCCTTGACATTGCATTCTGAGTCGTGGCCTTCAGGCATCGTCTGCATTGGGATAGTCATGGACATCCCATGGAAGGGAACGGCAGTGTGCATCATCTGAGTGTGCTTTCATCAATGTGTGCATTGCCTGACCTCAGAATTGTGGGGACTAAAAATCTGACACCAATGTGCAACTGTATTTGGGCCCCAAAGTACGACATGGTGGATGGCATGTGCTCATGGGCATTGTGGACTGTTATGTTGTAGTCTGTATCTGTGTTGTCCCCTTCTGCTCCCTCCAGATGTGAGAGTGGCAACATGTTGGGAGGTACATCTTTGCCCCCCTCAGGGCCCTAGGTGTGCTCAGAGGTATTTGTGTGTCTGGTTAAACGGATCCACCGGCAGGCAATTTGTCTGTGTGGTCATCACATGGCTCACTTATGCCACAATTGCTTGATAACACGCTAAATTCAAATTAAAAATTGAGGTCGCACAATGTTACTGCACCGGGTGGTGTGCAACATGGAGACATCATTATCTTGTTTAGTGCTTTGCTTGCATGTGATGGTTGTGTTGATGCCAATGAACTGACCCTACATCTCTCTCTCTCATGCAGCATCTCCCGTGGGCACGGAAGGACAGGGGACAGACACCAGTGGTGAGGCATCCAGCACGACTGCTACACACGAGCACAGTGACACTGATGTTACCACCGCCTCGGAGGGGGACAGGAGTCTGCTTGAGGATTCACAGCCAGAGACACCAACCTCCACGTCATCTGACGCCAGCGGTGACACATCTCTGTTGGCGGGCACAGGGAGCGGGAACTCTGCCTCCTCTTCCACCACACAGCGTCCAACGCCCACCGTCCCACCTTCTTCCACTTGTGCTGGCCGTGTTCACACCAGTAAGAAGGGAAGAGTGTCCTTCACCCCAGGCACCGCTGCCCCTGCCCCTGTCTCCCCTGCTGCCCTCGGTGTTGAGTCTGTGGACCTTTTGCGCCAGCTGTGAGTGGGCCAGACAACTCTCATCAATGCCTTCCTAGACCACAACAAAAAATTGGCACAGGTCGTTGCTTTCATGGAGGGCATTCATTCAGACGTGGGTGGGCTACACCGGACAGTCCAAGCTTTGTCCTCCGTAGTGATGACAGCCATTCAGCATGCACAGTCACAGAGTCCGGCTCCAGTCCCTTTGTCCACCCCCCTGTCAGTGGCTACATCTGATGATAGTGACCACACACCACAGAGCTCAAGGGCAAGATACAGCACACGCAGCACACAGCAGCAGCAGCCCAAGCGGTCCAGGGCGCAGACACCATCCCCACAGAAAAGTAAAGCCACCCCAGAGCGCAAAGGCAAAAGCCAGTCAGGCGACACCCAGGGCCATAAAGCCAAGAAGCAGGCCTCAGGCTCACAGGCATCCCCAGCCAAGGACTGTCCTGGCCCAAACGTGTCTCGCAAAGACAAGCAGACAGTTTCCGTGCCCGCTGAGAAGCCGGTGTCTGCTAAGAGTACACATAAGAAGAGCTCCACGGCTGATTCACCCACAACCTCAACTCCCATCCCGAGCCCTGTGAAGCAGGGAAAGGAGGGCACTGTAGGTGGGACACCTGGTAAACAGGGGATGGAGGGGCAAAGGCAAGGCCAGGCCAAGCGTACCGCTGGATCCAGCATGTCCCCAGAGGGTGGGCCACCGTCTGCACCTGATGCAGCTTTGGTGGTGAGTGTGCCTGTTGTGTCCGCCCCACTTACCACTAATATCAAGACAGGGAGGCCATTTAGAATCCCCAAGAAGTGGAAAGGCACCCCTCCACAATCTCCCACCCACACTGTGTCTCACGGCAGCATGACTCCACCTCCACGTGCCACCACACCACCTGGTCCAAGCAGCCCTCCGGCTTCAAAAGCCACTGATGGCTCTACCTCAGCTGTGACTCTCTCTCCCCGGTCCAGTCCTCCGAATGTCCCTGACACTCAGCCACCTCCCAGTGCGACTGACAGCCAAGTCTGAGTGGAAGTCCCCCTCACACACCTGTCTCTCCCACAGCCGTGCCTGGACTGCCCATTGTTAGCCCCCTGACTGTGTTGCTGACCATGGCAGGGTACAGTCTCACACATTCTCTGTACATCTTCTCATGTACCTCATCTGCACCTTGGACTGGCCACTGGCCTTCATGTTCACTGCTGTTTGCCCCTTCCCTGTGCAGCTTTTCATGTACCTCATCTGCACCTTGGACTGGCCACTGGCCTTCATGTTCACTGCTGTTTGCCCCTTCCCTGTGCAGCTTCTCATGTACCTCATCTGCACCTTGGACTGGCCACTGGCCTTGATGTTCACTGCTGTTTGCCCCTTCCCTGTGCAGCTTCTCATGTACCTCATCTGCACCTTGGACTGGCCACTGGCCTTGATGTTTACTGCTGTTTGCCCCTTCCCTGTGCAGCTTCTCATGTACCTCATCTGCACCTTGGACTGGCCACTGGCCTTGATGTTCACTGCTGTTTGCCCCTTCCCTGTGCAGCTTCTCATGTACCTCATCTGCACCTTGGACTGGCCACTGGCCTTGATGTTCACTGCTGTTTGCCCCTTCCCTTTGCAGCTTCTCATGTACCTCATCTGCACCTTGGACTGGCCACTGGCCTTGATGTTCACTGCTGTTTGCCCCTTCCCTGTGCAGCTTCTCATGTACCTCATCTGCACCTTGGACTGGCCACTGGCCTTGCTCCTGTCTACTATTGGTGCCTATCTCTGTAATATGTGAATAAAGACAGTTACTCCTGTGGGCTGTTTTGTCAGTGTACTTGCTGAATAAAGGGTTTTCTGTGTAGGTATGGTTTACTGTGACACCTGCTCTGTATGCCACTTCAACATTGCCAATGGCTTTTCTCACTTTTTTAGGGTTTTACAGGGGTGACTGGCACTTCAGTTCTTGTTAACTGTGAGGCTTGGGGGTGCAATGATGGTGGTTTGTGATGGACTACTGTTATGATCATTCTTTTGTGAGGTTGGCTATGTTGTACACGTCATGTTTGTATGCACTGCCAGCACAAGGTGTGATTCTATCCACAGGATTGCAGGCAGGCTGGCCAGGGTCATCATGTATGTGTGATCTTACTTGATGTGTGCACAGCAGTGTTGGTGTATGGTCATCTTGTGATGGTCAGTCATCCTAGTCACATGGGTTGATTTCTATGTGTGCACTTGGGTGGTCAAGAAGTGTGCAGTGTGAAGGGGGTGACTTTGTCAGTAGTGTTGATGTGTGTGTGCCCCTGCAATGTCAACTGCACACATGTGTCAGCCAGGATTTGAGTGCATGTTTGTTTGATTGGTCAGCCCTATGCTTGTGATTGTGTGCACATGTGGAAGTTGTAGGTTGTGCACTGTGAAGTTTGTTGGTGTGTCCTTGCACTTCTGGGGGATTCCAAATTGTTGTTGGTGGCAATTGTGGGTATGCAGGGTATGTGACTGGCAATTCAGTGTTGTGTTTTGTTGATCAGCCATGTGTCTTGATACTCTTTGTGGTCACTGTGCAGACCTGTTCGGCCACACTGACATTGTGGGAGTGTTTTCTCATGCATTGCTGTCACTTGGTGCTTTTTTGCCTCCAGTATGGCATGTGGGTTGTGGAGTCATACCATCCCCTATCTGTGCTTCTGATGCCTACCCATTGTGAGTCTGCACTCCATCTATTTGTGTATCGTGGACTCCTGCCATGTCCACTACTGACGTACACAACACTTCACTCTCAGGTCAGCTGTCCCCTTGTGTTGACAGTGTGTGTGCCTCCCCATCACTTCATTTGTTACACTATGGTTTGTGGTGCTGATCTGTGCACAGGACCAATGTGCCACTCATTACACAGTTTCCCTATTGGTTATAAGTGATTTTCTGATAGTGTTTTGCAGCCATGGTTGCTCATATGCAGTTCAACTGTTTGTGCTGCACAGTCCTCTGGTCATGTTGTTTTCACCTGGGTGTCCCAGACTTGTGCATCTGTGGGTGTTGGGTTAGCTGTATGTGTGTTTGCTGAGGTACTGCTTCACTTCCTGAGTGTGATGTTGTCTGTGTGCTGTGCTGATTGGTGTTGTGGGTGTTCATGGTGTGTCACTCTTGTCTGTGTGGAACTGGTATGTTTAGTGTGCACACACTGCTTGTCGTGCATGCAGTGCTGTGAGTGTATGTTGCCTTGTCCTTGCCTGGTGTACATCCCCTGATGTCCTGCTGTGTTTGCAATGTGATGTATTGGCATGTGCATCTGTTGTGTGTTTGATGTGGATGTGGGCAGTGTTTGGGCTGTGTTGTGTCTTGCAGCTGACAGATGCTCTGTGTGTGTTGTTGTATTTGCATGTCAGTGTGTGTGTTTTGTTGGTGTGTTGTGTTTCAGTCACTTGTGTTTTGCCAGTGTAGTGTGCATTACCTGTGTGTCTGTCACATGCCCTTAGGGCTATTCTTGTTCCTGTGCTTGTTTTGGGTGCGATCTGGGTGTTTTCTCCTCTCATATTTGAGCTGTCAGTTGTCATTATTGTGCATGTGCAAGCATGTGGTACATTATGACACCATGTTGACTTTATGGATGGTGTGGTATGTCTGTATGTGTATCATTGTAGGCCCATTTCTCCCAGTTTGTGTCCATGATTGTTTTGTGGTGATGCACTTCTTGTCTGTGTTGTGGTATGTTGTCTGTGCATTGTTCCTGACTGATGAGGTTGTGTACTCCTGTTCTGTCTGGGCTCCCATTGCCTTCCCACAGTTTTGCTGCACAGGTCAGGTCTGGTCTGGTTGTACTTCTGTGTGTGTTGTAATGGAGTTTTGTGTTTGGCTGTTGGTTTTGTGCAAGCATTGGTTCAGGCATCCCTGGGTGTGTGTGTGTGTGTGATGTTTGTGGATACCCCCCAGGGAGTGTGGTTGTTTGTCAGTGTGTTGACTGGACATTATTGGCACCCTTCTGTGTGTTGGACACTGGTGTTGTGTGCTGCAGGTGTGAGGGGGCTGGGGGGTGGGTATGTGTGAAGGTTCCTACTTGTGTTTGACAGTCATGGAGTATTACAATGGGCCCTGTGTGTTGTGCTGCTGACATACACCTGTCAGGTAGTTGGATGCAGATATGTGGCTGTTCACTGTTGGACTTCAGACCCTTCCTTTCATCCCTGTGCCTGTCCATGGGTTGCCTTGCTGTCTCCATGAGCTGTTGCTCTGAGGTGACTGTGGTTTGACTTCACTCACTGTGCCAGCCATGTGTGATTTGATGGGCTGAGGGTGTTGTTATATGTTCCTTCTCTTGCATGTGGTGTACACATGCTTAGTGGTTAGCTCCTTGGCCTACCATTTGTGTGTACCTCACTTTAGATTTCCTATTTGTTGTCCTCCATTGCTGCTGACATCTGGTCTGTGTATGTGGCTGTGTGTCAGTGTGGGGTATGTCTGTGTAACTTGGCAGGCTGTGTGTCCAGTTCAGTGATTGTTCCTCATCTGTATGAGTGTTCATTTTGTGCTTGGACTCAGTTTTCTTGCTTTGAGTGTGGTCTAGGTGTGGTGTGTGGGTTGCCCTGGCACTGTGCTTCTGTGCTGTGTGTTCCTCTGCAGCCCCACCTGCTGTGCTGTCTCCCTAGTTGTTTTGTGTGTGGCGCAGGGTGTGGGTTCACCTGGCTGGTTATTGTGCATGGGGCAGCACAGGAGAAGCACATGGCATGCCCCTTCATGTTTGGGGTGGGGGACTGTTGTGTGGAGGGTGGAGGTGTGGCCCTATGATCTTTGTGCACTGCTCATGACTGTTGCTGGCCCTGCCTTCTGCATTGTGCGCATGTTTTCACGCGTCTCCACCGCTGCGGTGACGTGACCGGGACATTACATCAAGATCGCGGTTGGTGGGTGACCTGGATGTGGAGGGGTGATTTGGTGAGAGGTAGGACATGTGTGGGTACTATTGTGGATGTGTTCCTGTCCCCACCAGGGTATCTGGTGTGGACAGGAACCCTGTATCTGCCCATGCATTGTGTGTTGTTGTTGTGTGCGGAGTTGTGTTGTTGCGTACCTGCGGCGACGTCCGCGACGGTGCATGAGTTGCTGGTGGTGTATCAGGTACAGTGCCGGGAAGACGTCTAAAGCTGGATCCATTGTGCTCGGGACCGGGCGGTTGGGACCGGGAATCAGGTTTCGCGCTCCGCTGTCGTGCTTCCGCCGTGTCTGGTTGGCCGGTTTCTCCGCTGCGGTGCAACTGGCTGTTTGGGGCATCCTAATTTGTACGGCGGTCGGGACGTCATTCCGCACGGCGGTGGGTCTCCATTGGCTACCACCGCCGCAGTGGCGGGCGCATTTTTCTGGCGGTTCGCGTCGCACCGCGGCGGACGGGAAATGGGCTGTGTTTGACCATACTAATATGGCGGGTGTGGAGACCGCTGCTGGTGTGCGGAAAATGGCATTTTCCGCCAGCACTGCGGTGGTGCCTCCGCCCGCCATCGTAATAGGCCCCAAAGTACCATTAGTCTCCGTAGATGAATAGACTTGGTTAATATGTTCCAAAAATGAGCCCCCAGATTATATACATAAAACAGTTCCTTTCGACAGCAACGATGGAGAACATGGCGGCCAGTGGCTAGCAGGTCGCGGGAGGCTCCGAGGGGTCAGGGCGGTTCATCGTATGTATAGCTTGCAGTAGCTCGTAAATGTTCGCAGTAGCTCGTCGAGACCTGTTGGACCGGTGAGAGAGGTGTGCTTTTGCGGGTTGGGGTCCGTTTTCGTGTGCCCCGGAGGACGGAGAAGGCAAGGGAGGTCAGTGTGCTCTGCTGGCGAAGCCGCTACCGTGTTATCCAGTTAGGTGCATCGGATGCAGTGGAAGATCTGCTGGTGAGCTGCTGACGCTCTCCGGGTCGGGTCTAGGCTTTGCGGTGTTTTTTTTTTTTTCTCGGCGTGATTTTTCTGGACATTCGGAGGAGGTGGCGGGGATAGCTGGGACCGTTCCCGACGCGGCAGCGCTGGAAGCCGCAGGTGAGAAGCTGGACGAGAATCAGGGAGTCCAGGTTGCCTTGTGGTCACGGGCGGCTCTGGGGGTACGTCGCGGACGGAAGGCGGCGGCGAGACTCCCCATCCACAGCGGCAAAGGTAGAGGAGGTGGATGTAAGAGACTCGATCTCCCACAATCCACCAGCACTGTATTGGGACGCGGAGGACAAGTGGAGCTGCTGGAAGAGGTGGTTACAAAACAGCAACAGCAACAGACAGTAAGAGTTAACTGTGTGGAATTTGGGAGTTCGGGAGGTCGGTTGGAAGAGGGCTCTTTGAAAAAAAAAAAAAGGGAATTAGCAGGCTCTAAAGTTGTATCGTGGTATGCCTTAAGAAGCATAGGTAGGAACCTTCCAGATAATTCAAAAACAACTGATCTGGATGTTCCAGGTGATAAGGCTACCTTTAGTGGTGCGGCTTTGAACACTAAGAACCAAATTAAACCAGCAAAATCTAAACTTAAGAGTAAGAAAAAGGTGAAGACATTAACACAAAATCAAATAAAGGCAAATTTTACACCCTCATTAAGAGATTACTTTAAAGTACTGCCTAGCACACTGATATTAAAACCGGTAGACCATATGTCTATACTTAAAGAGAGCAATGCCAGTAGCCCTTGTAAGATACTTCAATTTCCTGAGGGAATATTAAGCCCCAATAAGTTTCAGCCATTAGTAGGAATGTCAGCAGAAGAGGGCTCGGAAGAACTTATGATGCCAGATAAAGGCGCTGATATATTAAATCTGACTGAGGCCGGGACTTCTTTAACGGATAACCAAGTTCTGGATAAGGAATCAGAATATATTGAAACATCAAAAGAGGTCATAACGAATTCATCCACATCTCGGTCAGTTCAATATCTCTTACAGGTCCTAACGGAGGAAATGAGACATAGGTTCCAGGTGTCAGAAAAAAACCAAGCTGAAATCAAGATATTCTGTGAGAAAATGGAAGACAAGCTAGATTCATTGACTGCGAGAGCCGCAGCTCTGGAGAACACGGTGGCGGAGCTAACAGTAAAAGCAGATGAGAATGCAAAAGATCTCATTAGATTAAAAGAACGTGAAACCGGTTTCCAGGATAAGTTGGAATCAATTGAGAATTCTCAGCGGAGAAATAATCTTCGGTTATTGAAAGTCCCTGAGGGAGTTGAAGGAGACAATATTAAAGAATTTGTAGTAAAACTAATAAAGCAAACAACTCAAATTGACTGTTCTGAGCAAGCTCTTGCTGCTGACATTCAGAGGGTACATAGGGACCCGTTTAGACTAAGTCCAAATAAAATCAGACCCAGAAAAATCTTGGTTCATTTTCTGACTTATAATTTAAAAGATGAAATACTGAACAAAGCATTGAAGTCGAATGTACTAAGTGCGGAAGGGTTCTCCTTCCAAATTCGGTCAGATGTCTCCTCCATAACTGCGTCTAAACAATGGGAGCTGGGAAAGCTACTAGATTCTTTCAGGCAACTAGGTGCAACAGCACAGCTTAAATTCCCGGCGACATTAAAAGTGATGTTTAACAATAAAATGCACATATTTAGGCGGGTGGAGGAGGCAGAAACCTTTTGCAGTTTATCTCCAGGGCAAGGTAGTGGACCTCCGGCTCGCCAGCATAATTGAGAAGACCTTTAAAATAATTTTTGAAAGCACCAGTCAGCAACCATATTAAGAGCTATGGATTTTTTTTTTTTAATAAACCGTCCTGACCAATAAGAGGGAAGCCCCAAAGGCCAGGGTAGGGCCATAAGAGAAAGAGTGGGGGTTCTCCAGGGGAGCACAGGGGTGGGTGCAGGGGGGGGAAGGGGATGGTCACTGGGTGGGCAGCAAGGGGGAAAAAATTAAAAAAAAGTCCAATTCGTCAGAATAGTTCTCAGAATTACATGAGGAGAGATGACACAGGCCTTAGCTGATCAGGCACTATATTTGAGGATGATGTCATGGAATCTAAATGGGTTGAGGGTAAAACATAGGATGGAGAGGTTATTCCAATACTTGAAAGATACTCCAGAACAAATTCTCATTCTTCAGGAAACACACTTAACCGAGAAAGAGATGAGGAGTTTATGCAAAACTAAAAGCTGGATTCATGAAGTTATATGTACTACACAACAGATAACAACAAAGGGGGTGGCCATAATCATTAAAAAGAACCCCGCATTATCAGTGGAAAGGTTTCAAAGTTGATAAAATGGGAAGATGGGCTATAGTTAAAATAAGGTTCCATACATATAAATTTACAGTAGCAGGGTATTATGGTCCCAACCTAGACGATCCAGCCCCTTTAAAAGATCTACTTGCTGAGTTACTGCTTTTTCGAGATCCCTTAATATTGGCAGGTGATTTTAATTTGGTCTTAGACCCTGCAATGGATAGGTCTTTAAATAGCAGAATACCCCAGAATTGTAAAATGAGATCTTTATTGAAAAACACGATGAAACAGCTTGGATGGATGGATATATGGAGAGAAAGAATGGGAAGTAGGAGAGGGTATACTTTCCATAATAAAAAACATGGCCATAAGTCTAGATTAGATTTTTTTTTAGTCAGTATGGAGTTGAGGGATTGGGTGAAAGACACGAAACATCTAGGGGGACATTTATCTGATCATGCGGCAGTAATATTCGTGCTGAAACTCCCAAATAAATTATTCAACAGAAGATGGACCCTAGATCGAGCCATACTGTTAGAGGAAGAAGTAATTGAAAGATTAATAACAGATACAAAGAATTATTTTCTGATCAACATAGATAGTACTTCTATAGAATTAGTATGGGATGCTTATAAAGCCTTCTTGAGAGGCTGCATAACCTCAATCCAAATCTCTAGACAGAAGAAATACAAAGCAGAGATAGAAGAAATAGAGCGTAAAATCCAGAAGTTAGAGAATGAGCTTACCCCCAGAGGGATAGAATGGCAGAGAGAATCTGCGAGATTTTGCAATCCCTTAAAATAGATTTGGCAGGGGTGTTAGACGCCAGGTTGAAGAAGAGGTGGGAGGCCAGCAAGCTGGCTCATTTTGAATATGGGGAAGGCTGCGGGAGGCTCCTAGCCTGGAAAACCAAACAGGAACTAGCAAAGGGCAATATAAAAGAAGTAGTTTGTGACACTTCTGGAAATCTATGTGAGAGCCCCGCAGACATTGAAGAAGCCTTTCGAAAACATTTTAATAAAGTGTATCAAGAAGATCTAACCCCACAGGCCAAGATGATAGAAGCATGGCTCGAATACTTTCCTTCAAAAAAGATCAGTGATGAGCTGTCTAGGAATTTTAACAAACCAATAAGCCAGAATGAAATCAAGAAGGCAATAGAGATGGGCAAAAAAGGCAAGGCATCAGGACCGGATGGTCTACCGGCCGAGCTGTACAAATCACTGGGTGAGGTTCTTATTCCAGTAATGGATAAACTATTCGCCCATATTTTTGAAGGGGGTGGGAATATGCCCCCTTCGTGGGATGAGGCTACTGTTGCCCTGATTTTAAAACCATTTAAGCCACCCAGTCAGTGTGATTCGTACAGACCAATCTCTCTGCTGAATCTTGATTATAAGATTTTTGCTAAGATTTTAGCAGAGAGATTGAATGGAATTATAACCGGTTTATTACATGAAGACCAAAAGGGCTTTGTTAGAGGGAGAGGCATTCAAGATTTAACGTACAATCTGATCGGAGCCATAGACATGGCGACACTATATAAAATTCCAATGGCTATTATCACGCTTGACGCTACTAAGGCGTTTGACCGGGTTAACTGGGCCTACCTAACTCATGTATTGAATAAATGTAATTTGGGGGAAAATTTCTGTAGGGCAGTTTCCTCGATTTACCAAACTCCAACAGCCAGAATTTTGATAAATGGCAATCTTTCTTCTTCTATAGTAATTCAGAGAGGGACAAGGCAAGGATGCCCTCTCTCACCTTTGCTTTTTAATCTATATATAGAGTCCCTCGCAGAAAGGATTAGAAGGCATGAGGATATACTCCCTTTTAAATGTAAAAATTGGGAAAAAAAAGTATCATTATATGCCGATGATATGATGGTATACACGTCTGACCTCGTGACGGCCATTCCCATTATATACAGTTTAGCACAACAATTTGGTGATATTTCGGGGTATGAGATTAACCAGTCAAAAACGGAGTGTATGGCCTGGAATTTGAATGTTTGCTCCCCTATATTGAAAAGAGAAATAAGGTATCTAGGCATCAGAATTACCCAGGATATTAATGATATAACTGATATAAACTTACGTAGAGCTGATAAAGAAATCTCTGATTCTCTAAAAAAACTGGGCATACTTACCTTTGACATTAATAGGGAGAGTCAACTTGGTAAAAATGATTCTTTTACCAAAATTTATTTTTTTGTTTCAAAATATACCACTAGCTTTCAAAGAAGAAGGTCTAAGGAAAATACAGGCAAAAATAAATTATTTTATCTGGGCCTCCAAAGGAATAAGAATTTCGCATAAAAAGCTTCGGAGAAAGAAGAACAAGGGAGGGCTATGTACGCCTGATATAATTTTTTATGCATGGGTTTTTCTAATGAGGACAGGGAAAATGCTCATGAGTGAACCTAACGCCTCAGATATAGGGAAAATGTTTAGGGAAATGTTACAGGATGGAAAAGGAGGAGACCATGCTTTCTTATACAAGTTTGGAGATCCACGCTTTTTCAAGAAGGTACGTCTGAAGTCCTTAAAGGATTTAGCTAACACTTGGTTTAAAATCAGGAAGCTTTTGAAGATTAGCTATTACAGTGCTATGGCTCCTATTTGGGACACACCGGGCTCGCCTGAGTGGACTAAAGACTTAGGGGCCGATTCCGATCCCGGCCGGTAGGGCTCCGAATCGGATTCGGCTTTACCGGATCCGATTCGGAGCCCTGTTTCCCGACCGAACCGTACGCGGGTCCGGCCGAGCGAGTACGATGCGACTCGCCGACCGACTCGTCCGGGCGTCCCGACCGCTCCGACCGACTTCGCTCGGACTCGAACCGCTCCGACCGACTCGGCTCGGACTCGACTCGCACCGCGCAATGGAGACGTTCCCCGGCCGGGTAAGTACGATGCGCGCCGCGAGCAGTCCGACCGAGCCGCGCCGTCCGGCTCAAAAGAGCTGTCGGAGCCGTACTTTGGGGGTCCGTGTCAGACCCCCCTGTATGCGTAGCCGCGCGAGTCGCACACAGGGGGGACCCATGGGTCCCCCCTACCTGTGCGTGTACGGCGCGAATCGCTTCGCCGCGTACCCGCTGTAGGGGGCGCCCTTGTCCGACTCGCACCCATTGAGTCAATGGGAGCCCGCGTACGCGTTGTACGACCGGCTCCCATTGACTTCAATGGGAGTCCGACCGACTCGAGTCCGATAACATACGGACGCATCGTACTCGTTCGGTCGGACTGCACGGGTCCGATTCGGTCGGAAATCTCTCCGGGTCCGGCTCGGTCGGAGAAATTTCCGACCCGAATCGGAATCGACCCCTTACTAGTTACACCGTTAAAATCAGCCGGGATAAACTGTTGGGTCCAACTTTTTCCTGATGGCTGTTTGTTATCATGGGAAGACTTGAGGATAATTACGGACAATCAACTATCTAAATTCAAATATTTACAAATAAAAAGTTGGTCCCAGGCGATTGGCATAACGGTTGGTAACACGAATGATTTAGAGACAGCTTTAAGACTGAGACAACGAAACAAGAAAGAGGTGGCAAATCTCTACTGGCTTCTGATTGATCTGACAGATGGTGATTTCATCCTTCCATCGCAGCTGTGGGGCGAGTGCTTGCCGGGTTCCAGCACAGAAGCAATATGGCAAGTATCTTATGATTTACTATATTCTACAGTACAAGCTGCCAATTTAAGGAGAAATCATCTTTTCTCTCTTCATAGAGTGTACTGGTCTCCCTCTAAGCTTTCTAAGTTTGCGAAGGGAGCCATCCCATGCTGTCCAAAGTGTCAACAGGAAAAAGCAGACGATGATCATATGTTCATAAGTTGCCCCATGTTACATCAATTTTGGGGTTCTGTTATCAGAGGTATGGAAGATATATTTGGTTTCGATATCCAGGTGAGCACCTCTTTGGTATTCTTTGGTATTTTTCTAAACTATGAACTATTATCCTTAGATAAAAATAAGTTGTGTTTTTACCTCATTCTACTAGCCCGGAGAGAATTCTGTAAATGTTGGATTAAGTGTACACCTCCGACTTTTCTAGATTGGTTAAATTCCATTAAGTATGTAATGAAATTGGATAAAGTTGTTTGGGAAAAGAAGAGTAAGAGGAAGAAAGAGTTCTGGCTGCCATGTAAGGGTTGGTTGGATAACTTATAAGTTAGGGCATATATGTCCAATGATTATGCTTTCACATAGAAATACTTCACCACTCGGGTCAGTTCTGAGGGTCAACCAGAGAGAAGAGTTGAACAGACCAAATATGAGAGGTACTGTGTAAAGCGTATCCATTTAGATCAGAGCTCTCTTGTTGGTGCCAATCAATTGGGGGCCCGCAGAGTAAATTAAAGCGGCTCTGGACATATCTAATGGCGTATGAGGACAAAAAAAAAAAAAACAGTTCCTTTCAGGTTGGATAAAAACCACCGGTAATGAATGCATTAAAATTCACTGTTCAAATATGTTCTGTGAGTGGCATTTAAAGGAGGGTGCTGCCAGCCTCGCTTAGTTTGTCTTGCATGGCCCAGCCATTCAAACTATGTCCACAGGGCACAGCATTGACCATTACAATAAAATGACAATTTAAAACACAAGATACCATTAGATTCCATAATACAAATAGGCTTAGTTGATAAGTCCTGCACATGAATAAGTAGATTGTGTACATAAACAAGTCCTTTTAAGGTAGAGTATGAGTACCAAAAAATTAACACTTTAAAATTCATTGTAAGAGAATGTTCTGTGAGTGGTGGTTAGAACAATTGGACTGCCGGCCTCGCTTAGCTTGCCTTTTATGTTCCCGCCGGTCAATCTATGTCAACAGGTGCGGCCAGTATTGACCGTCGCTTGGTCAGAATTATGAGAGAGTGATTTATCCTTGTGAAAGTGCAAGTGCACCAGACAAGGTGGATTGTCCAGAGGAGACAACAGGGCATGACAGCTATGCGTGCCTCTTGGAGTCGCCCTCGCATAGTGAGGTGGCCCAAGGAGGCCTCCCTTCTTGGTCACAGTTGATCAGTTCTCGTAGTTGGCTAACTGATAGCCCAACCAACCCAGATTATCAGATAATATCTGGTATGAACATATGTCCGACATAGGTTCGGGAAGTACTAATGAATCATGTTTTGTTTGCTCTCTAATTCCACATGCTACAGGATCAAATAGGCTACATTCAACCAAAGAAGTACCCTCAAGCACAGCTCTATGTCTATTGCATCTCTACTTGTGTAGGATTAAGGCCCAAATGCAATTGCCACATGTTAAGGTAGCTAGTTTTTTTAGTCTATACCACAAAGTATGACTCGGAAACAATACTTTTATATATCCTTACAGAAAGACAGGACATTAAAGACAAGAAACCACGAATGAAGAAGACAGGTCATCCTACTACTGTAGACTGGATCCAGATGGTTTTAGATTTAGGGTTTTTAAGAGTAAAACACCCGTCTACTGAGTATAGTAGCTATTTAGTGAAACCTTAACCCCCAGATTGCGTTCATAGGCCAAGATTTAGAGTCACTGGACCAGTTTTTGCCCATGATCAATGGCATTCTGATATTGAATTTTCCTGTAGGGTTATGTCTTTATGGAATGGCACTGATGTTAGTCAGGATGCAATAAAAAAGTGTACGCATATTTGGGATGAAAATATTGCACGTTACACTCGGATAGATAGTACAATAAGTCCTCTAACAGTCATGAGACTAACTTCTGTTTCTTTATGTTTCAGAGGAAATGGCACCGTTAATGTAGGACGGAACATTATTGGTAGGACCACACTATGTATAGAACTACTGTATGCCCTGTTACCACTGAACTGCGGTGGCATCTGCTCAGTCGTCACCTTGCACGCCCCTGTTTTGGTAATTCCTGGAATTAATATATCCAGTTTACATGAACACTCCGTGAGCCATCCAACAACTTTGTTACATCATCATCGAAGGAAGAGAACAACAGAGTATTATGGCATCGCCACATGGAACAATATTCCTCAAGAGTATCGATTGTTCAACGATGCACAGCTGTTCTTTGGGAGCATTCTACCATTTGTTTAGGCTAAGGCAACAGCTCGATGACTGTGGATAACTCGGTGCGAGCTTCTCAAGTGCATCAAAACTACAAAAGATGGGTACAATGCCATAAAAGAAGAGTTGCGTGCTATAAGAATGATGATAATGCAGCACCGCTATGTACTTGACCTTATGATGGCCATGCTAGGAAGGGTATGTGTGAGGACTGGAACTGCCTGTTGTACTTTTATTCCAGCAAATGATGCAGACAATGGGACTTTGTCGAAGGCTATACAGACTCTACATAATCTACAGAAGAAAATGGTAGATGAAGGAGGTGCCCCAGATAATTGGTTTAGAGGGTGGTTGTCATTACTGCCATCCTGGATGTCATGACTGTTAGGAGTCTTGTTGCCAACTATTGTGGTCCTATTATTAATTTATTGTGCTGTTCAGTTTATCTTAGTATGTTGTCGAAGAATAGGTACAAATGTGGAGGGATGTTTCCAGTTAGGACACCAAAACAAGTAGTAGATTCTCAGGGCAATGTATATCATCTAGTTCCAAATATAGTCCAATATTTAGATTCAGTTGTTGAAATATCAACAAGAGAGGGGAATGTTATGGAAAATGAGAAATATGAAAATATTGCGCAACCGCAGACAACAGTAGAAAGCGTCACACAGCTATATGTGGTGAAAGAACAGTATGGGCCAAAGCCTCGTGCTGATGAGACAGCGTGAAGAGTTCACTTGTAGACAGAACAGAATGAATAACTTGAAAGGTTACAGTTAAAGGCCAACTCGTGTTTAGCAAGTTTGAAGGAATTTAAAGCTTTAGCACACAGGCTCACCGGCACGTATTTTGTGTTTCCAAATAGATTGAAAATTGTTTAGGCAATAGGAGCAGGAGATTCAATTAGCCAAGAGCACACAAAATCCAATAAGAGGTCTTAGAAGCACAATGATAAAGCACACATGTGAGTAAAAATGCATTTACCACAAATACACATGCATTCAAGAATGAAGAATGGTTAGTTTGTTAAGCATTGTTAGAACTGCAATAAAGAACGTGTAGGGGATTAGGTCAGAGTTTTGGGTAACGGGTCATAGGCATTTTAATGTTTGTCTACTTTCCTTCTGTAACTATCAATTCAATTATTATTTGCTGTTTTGTAATAAAGTATTGTCTGGTTTTGTATATAGCGGGTCTGGTGGCTTATTGGACTAATGCATCCACTGTAGAGGCCTGTGTTCGCCCTCATGGTCACAGATTCAGATCCGGGTGGGTCCACTAAGCCTTTCATCCTTCTGAGGTTGATAAAATGAGTACCATTGAGTTGGGTAACAATAAACATCTGTTATTCAGCGTCAAGATACACTTGGGTGAACGTGCGATTTGCAAATACGCATGTTATGTTATGTTATGCAAGAAGCTGCCTGTGAAGCAGCAGAGACAGGCTGTTTACTCGTGTGGACTTGCCCTCTCCCTGTCGCGACAGTAAAGAGTAGTTTTTACATTGTCAAGAGGAGTCTGTCTTTTCCTTCATTCTTTTTTAAGTCACCCTGCAACAGAATCATAATACTATTTTTTAGATGATTGTGATTGCTGCTGGGTCTTTTACCTCTTCTCAACCCCAGTTATCATCAATACCTATCTTCTTAAGTGCTTAATTTGTCCTCTGTCATGCACACTGTTTATATTATACGTGTAGCCTCTCAATGACCTTCTTGCACCCAAGACAAATGCCTCACTCTATTATAACTATAACACCACAACTTGTGCCTGGAAAGTTTCCAGATACCAATTCCTTCAATTCCACAACTGTAACAATGCAAGAAACTCATCTTCCCACGCATATTAAACTTATGGCCCACCTTCTTTCTCTTTGAATCTCATTTAGAACACTCAAAACATATAATTTCTCTTCTCCTGTTGTACATACGAATTTAACTACCACAAATACTTCAATATTTTCTCTCTACATTGTGCAACAATTGTTTCCTTATCCAATAAGAGTTCCTTCATACAGAACTATTTCTCCTGATTCTTAAGATCACTGCTCTGTTAATTAGTTGACCCCTTATTATTTTCTCCTTCACATCTTCAAATATATATGCTGCTGCCAGCGTGCACAACAGTCACATATTCTGTTCCATAGTTCTGCTTGGCATCTGCACTTCTGAGAAAAATCTGCCCTTCAAACACTGCATTCATTTTAGTGCTATAGTGTCCCTCTAGAGCACTCATTTCCCTTTCATACTCCTTAGCGTGCTCTTCTTCCTTCTCCATGTCATGTTCCCAATATCCATCTTCTTAACTGGGCACCAGCAAATGCTTTTCAATTCTTCTTAAATTCACCCTTGAACAATAGTTCAGCAAGGACAGCTTCTGTATCCATTTGTAAAAAGAATGTACCTGTTCACACAGCATAGGTCCCACAATGCTGGTCACCTGTCCATGCCATCCCACCACCTACAGGGAGAAAGAAAAACAAAAGTGTATACATAAAGGAGGGGCAAACAAAGAGTGCATGGACTGAAAGGATCAAAAGGTCTACAGGGGAGGAACAGAAAGATAGGATGAACTACAAAAACATGACGTGGGAATTCTTTTGGCATATACCTGAGAAGCAGGAAGACGCTAGAGAGAACACTGCCACAGAACCATGAGACGTTGAACAGGAGTAGCCTGGGGAAGAAAGCAGACAATACCAACACCCACCCAAAGTAGGAACCTGGCGCTATCACAGCGCTCCAGCAAGGCAAAGGGGAAGAAGGTGCTGTGGGCCCCCCTCTCAGAGTCCTTGTCCTGCCATGTCCCACAGGAGGTTCGTGACTACCCAGGTGTGTACCAGGGTGGCCTTAGGGGTGCAGATGCCAGAGAGGGCACTGTTGGGAGAGTAGAGAGCTTAGAAACCCACAAGACAAGTAAAAGTAAGAATAAAACAAGGAAGCAAACTCTAGCCCTAAACACTAAAAGGAAAGAGGAAGAGAGCAGTGGCCTAACTAGCGTGAAGTTACTGGATCCAAAAGTGGTTTGGAGAAATTAAAAGGGGAATAAATAAGACCCTGGTATTGGGGAAAGTCTACACACATGGGAATGAAGTGAAGGATAAAGGGAGCGAACCGACAGATTAATGCTGCCTAACAAGCAACTAAAGGGAGGAAAGACAAAGCCAACGTATTCCTACCTAAAATTTGTTTTTCTTATTATTATTATTATTAGTTTTTTTTAAATTATCTTTCATTAAGGAAATTATATTAACGTTTTCTTATTATCTAGATTTCAGCATTTTTTTTCAAGAACTCAATTCAAACAATAGCCTACATATCATCCCCAACTTTAGTGATATTTATGGAGTAAATTCTGTTTTTTACTTTCCCAAGAATGACTTAGAAAATTACGGTGTGAGCCCACACCGAAAGCACCCATTAGATGGCAACACGACTAACAGCAGAACCCCCTCCAACAGTATACTACAATTCAAATAACACTGACACTACTATGCCCAGCCTGAATACCAAAATCCAGCTGTAAGGCAGAGAAGAGAGAATAAGGGAAAGAAACCTGCAAGCAGGGACCAGCAGAAACCAGTGATATACCCCTAGGCAGTACATTATAAGGCTGATCATGACCAAAGAAAGGACAGATATAAAGAGGTATCAGACTCTCTTTCTTGGTGGCAGGAGTTTCTCTGTGGGTTGGAAATGACGCATACTCAAAATCACCCCTGGCGTAGCAAGCTAAGAAAATCTGGGAGCCGGTCAGACAGCGCTTCTTGGGTCTTACAAATGGTTATGCATTGGTATTATGGGTATTCAGTCAAAATATCCAGTTGGAAATGTCGACTTGACTAATATCGAGTTTTAAATATCGTGACACAGAAATATCGGCAGCAAGAATATCGTGGTCAAGAATATCGACTTTAAGGTAAGAAATATAGATTTCAAAAATATAGAAGCCATTAATACCGTTTGCAAACATTTAGGGCCTCATTACGATGTTGGTCGGAAAGCCTACCGACTGACTCCTTGTCGGAATTGTTTCCGACCAACTCAGGTTCGGGGAGTCCGACCGACCGATTACGATGATTCCGAACACTGTTCGGTCGGACTCCCATTGAGTTCAATAGGAGCCTGTCTTCTGACCGACAACATAGGCTCCTATTGAAGAAAGGGGTGGTTGCGGAAAACCTTGCACCCTATGGCGGGCACCCCATGGTGCCTTCCACACTGTGCATGGTTGGAAAGAGGGGACCCATGGGTACCCCCACGGGCCCCAACAGATGCCTCCGGGTGAAGGGGGGCCTGCTAAGGGCCACCAAAGTCAGTTTCCGACAGCCGATTCGTGTTGGACAGACCGATTCAGAAAGACTGTTGGAATCCGACATTGTAATCGGTCGGTCGGAAACGCAGCCCATTGAGCTGTACGATTCGCTACGACCGACTCGGACTCTCCGAATGCCGGTCAGAACCGATTCGGACGACCGACCGGTCACATTCTATCGTAAACGGTCAGTCGGAAATGTTTCTGAGTCGATCGGAAACATGGGTTCCGACACGGGTTAGGAAAATCCAAATGCCATTCGGAGCCTTTCCGATCGACATCGTAATGAGGCCCATAGTTGTTTAAAATATCGATTTTTTTAATTAGTATTATGTATTTTAGTATATATTTTAAATGTATGTGATGTATTTTGTTATATAAGTATTATTTGTTTTTTAATATATGTGTTACATTTCTAGTACTTATTAATTTTATTTTAATTAAATATTGCGTTTTTAGTTCCGTAGTGGGTTGTGGGTTTATAGGAGAATAGGGTGGGAAGTAATTTAATTATAATAAATGATTGAATATTGTTTTATTTATTAATATTTATTTAATTGAGATTTTATAGTGTTAATTGTGTTTTAAAGTTTTTTTGGGTACATTTTATGTGTGGGTTGTGGGGTTTATAGGGGTATAAGGTAGGAAGTAATTTATTTTTAATTAATTAATAATTCGTTGTTAATTAATATTAGTTAATTGACAATTAAATATGGAAATTGTGTAGTTAATTTTAGTTGTGGGTTGTGGCGTTATTAGGGGTAAAGGGTGGGAAGTAATTTATTTTTAATTAATTAATAATTAGTTGATAATATTAATTACTTGATAATTAATTAGGGTAATAGTTTAATCATTTTTTGTGTGTTGGTCTGGGATTTAGAGGTATAAAGGGTGGGGAGTAAATTAATTTTACTTACTTTATAATTAGTTGTTAAATGCTACTAGTTATCTGATTGAAAAACGTTTTTATTCTGTAATTAATTTTTTTACAGTTTAATTCTAGGTGTGGGTTGTGGGGATTATTGGGGTAAAAAGTGGGAATTTAATTCATTTTTATGTGTTTTAATTTGTTTTTTAATTAATAATATTGTTTAATTGATTAATTATGCAAACACATTTTTTTATTTTAAATGTGGGTTGTGTGGTGTTAGGGTAGGAAGTAAATAGACTAAATTTATGTGATAATTAATGTCTTTGTTAATAAATAATTTCTAAATAAAAATATTTATTTGTTTGAAAATTATTTTTTTATTTTGTTTAATGTAATATTTGTAGGCGTTTGTGATATGTATTTAAATTATAATATGTTTTAATTTTTTTATTTTTTATATTAAATATATTTGTATTTTATTTTTAACATATTCATATAATTTTTTTACTTCTTTTTAAAAATATTTTTATTTTATTTTTTTGTTTTTAATTTTGAACTGAATGGAGTGGGAATAGTAATTTTTACACCTCCGCTATCCAACACTTTCCCTACTGTGCACTCATTGAAGTGAGAATAGTAATTTTTACCCCTCCGCTATCCAACACTTTCCCTACTGTTGCACTCACTGGAGTGGGAATAGTCATTTTTACCCCTCCACTATCCACTACTTTTCCTATTGCACTAACTGGAGTGTGATATTTAAGTTTAAAGATTTTTAAATAGTTTCATGATTTAATTTCTAATAGAATGCTTTTTAATAGATTTTATGTTATTGGTATATGTATATGTATATATATATATATATATATATATTTGTTAAATTTTTATATAATTTTAAAATTATCAAATGTATTAAAATTATTAGTTTAATTGTTTTAAAGTAAATATATATATATTAATTATTATATGTGTGTTTAACTTTTTTTAATTAAGTTTATTTATTATATTTGTGAAAATGTATATTAAATCTAATTTTTTTAATATTAATTTTATTATTTATTATATTTAATATTTATTATTTTATATATATATGAAAAACAATATTTTGTACAACTATATTTATAACATCGATATATCTTTTCTCGATATTTTTGTACTTACCATTATAAATATAGGATGTTGATATTTTTGACATCGCAGTTTCTAACCCGATATTGTGGTATGGGGATATTTTAGGTGTTGATATTCTGTCAGTGAACCGGTATTATGAAGGGATATGAGTGATTTGTACTGTCGTTGATTCTTTCATTTTTTATGTTCAGTCATTTCAGTTTTTTAGATTTACCTATGCCAGCCTGCCACTGCAATATTTGTGATCTATTGGCTATGATTCTTTTTTGCTATTTATATTGTTGGTATTCAACTGCTTTATTGATATGTTATATCTTTTCAATTAAGAAAACAAAAAAAGACAAATGTTTGGAAACATCAGTCCCCCTTTTCCCATGGGCAGGATTTGGTTCTTAGTGTGATTTTACGTTGTTTCTTGTTCCATAAAAAGCACTAATGAGGCTCTCCAATATGTGAAAAAACTTTCCTGTCAGATGTATGGCAGAGCGGAGAAAAGAAATAAGCATAATGGTAATATAGTCACTTTAAATAATGATATTCTCCCACTTATTGCAATGGGCAATACGATCCATCTACTCAATAGATCTTTCAATCAATCAATTAGGATTTATAATCAATCAGGATTTATAAAGTGCAGCAAATCACCCATGAGGATCTCAAGGCGCTGGAGTTAGTAGCTGCTTTGAGGTGCTCTGTTCATTCGAACAGCCAGGTCTTGAGTCCTTTCTTGAATTCATGGAGCGATGAGGCAGTCTTAAGGTGCAGGGTAAGGTCACTCCAGGCTTTGGCTGCCAGGTGAGAGAAGGAGCGTCCTCCACTATTGTCTCAGCAGATCCGGGGTGTGTCTGACAGGAAGAGGGAGGCAGATCGGAGGTGTCTGGTCGGTTGGTGGAAGGTCATTCGTTTATGTTGTACCATCTGGCTGGAAACAGGCTGTAGTTACGCCACTCTTGAAGAAGGCCACTCTTGATCCAACCTGCCCGGGTAACTATCGGCCCATCTCTCTCCTCCCCTACCCAGTGAAGATCCTTGAACGTTTGGTTAGCAAATCTCTGTCAGCTTTTCTAGAACGTAACAACTGTCTGGCAGATGTACAATTCGGCTTCCGTCCAGAACACGGAACCGAGTCTGCCTTGGTAACCGTGTTGGACGATCTGCGTCTGTTGGCAGACAGGGGACAATCAGCAATACTTATATTGCTTGACCTGTCTGCCGCTTTTGACACGGTCAACCATGACATTTTGCTAACACGTATAGAGGAGGTGGGGGTAGTGGGCACTGCCCTGGACTGGTTTCGATCCTATCTATCTGGCAGGTGTCAGGCAGTGGCTCTTCCCCCTTTCCAGTCAGCCTTCACTAATATCTGTCATGGGTCCCACAAGGATCTGCCATCAGCCCAATTTTATTTAACATCTATTTGAGCCCACTGATTAATATCATTCGGGCTCATAATGTGAAATTGGTAAATTATGCTGATGACACTCAGATCATTCTATCTCTTGATGGAGCCCTACCCAATGCCCTGGAGGATTTTCATGCATGTATGCATGATACTGCGCAGTGGTTACGTAATAACTCTTTACAATTTAATTTGGATAAGACCCAAATTGTACACTGCGCAGTTCGGAAGGTCCATCTGCCTCTTCCTCACAACTTCTGGCCCCTTGATTCATCTACTGCCTTGGTGCCATCTAAGACGGTGCGAAACTTGGGAGTTATGTTTAATGCCAACCTGTCACCAGAGACGCAAGTGAACAAGATGGTGGGGTGCTGTTTTGGCCTCATTAGGGCTCTGAGAAAGATTCTCCCGTTGCTCCCAATTTCGGTTAGAGCCTTGGTTGTTCAAGGCGCTATTCTAAGTAGACTTGACTACTGCAATGCTCTGCTGTTGGAGTCCCCCAAGTATCTAATACAGAGACTGCAGCGTGTTCAGAATACGGCTGCGAAATTGGCCTTGTCTAAGCCACGAGGCTTTTCCGCCTCAATGAGCCTAGCGGAGCTGCATTGGCTCCCTGTGCAGCAAAGAATTTATTTTAAATCCCTTTGTATAGGGTTTAGGGCTTTGCATGGACTCGGTCCTGGGCCCCTACAGAAGAAATTGGTTTGGTATACTCCTACCCGGACCCTTCGCTCCTCTTTTGCCTACTTGGCAAAGGTACCCAGGTTCAACAGGGTCAGACTGGGAGGAAGATCTTTTAGTTTTGCTGCTGCAAAACTCTGGAACGCACTCCCACTAGAAATTAGACAATGCAGTACCCTGTCCCTGTTCAGGAAAAGGATCAAAACGTGGTTGTTCCCCAGAAACTGATCCTGTCGCTTTTGAGTAATGTTTTTGGTTCTGTCCCTCTCGCTTCACGTTGGTCTGTATTCATGTATCTTTAGCGCCAGGGTACCCGTAGGGTGTTTGTTGCGCTCTATAAATGCTATATACAATACAATACAATACAATGTATGTATGCTGGTCCTTCATTGTGCAGGGCTTTCTATGTGTGGGTCAACATCCTGAACTGGCGTCTCTTCTGGATGTGGAGCCAGTGTAGCTTCTTGAGGTGTGGAGTGATGTGAGTCTGTGTGGGGAGGTCGAGGATTAGTCCTGATTTTGAGTTTTGTATTGTCTGTAGTCTCTTCAGGAGGCCTACAGTGATTCCTACATTGAAAGTGTTCCTGTAGTTCAACCTGCTGATGACGAGAGCCTGAGTGGCGGTCCTTCTGGTGTTGATTGGGAGCCACCTGAAAAACATAAGGAGCATGCGTAGGTTGTGGAAGCAGGCGGATGAGACTGCGTTTACCTGTTTTTGCATAGATATGTTGCTGTCCAAGATGATGCTGAGGTTGCGGGCGTGGTCTTTCGGGGCGGGGGAAGCCCGACTTCAACAGGCCACCATGCGTCATTCCATGGCGAGGTGTTGTTCCCAAAAATAAGGACTTCCATCTTGTCTGTGTTGAGTTTGAGACAGTTGTCCTTCATCCAGTTGGCGGCATTCATCATACATCTGTGGAAGTTGGCTCTGGTGGTAGAGGGGTCTTCTGATAGCGAGAGGATGAGCTGGGTGTCGTCCACATTAATAATTTTTTAGTGGGACATAGCCTAAATCGGATGTGTCTTGATAATTTCTGTCATCCATATTCCCAGACACCTCTGAGGGTTTTTGTTGTAGTTATTATGTAGTGTGTTAGGTAGGGCTTCCCTCCTGGTGTTAAAAAGTAGTACTTGAGTTTTAGACTTGTTTATTTTATATTCTCCTAGCTAAGTAACATCTTTTATTATATCAAGTGTGAGTTTTATGTTGTTTTTGCCTGTATCATCAGTAGCAGGTCTTCTGCATATAGTTTAACTTTAGCTGCAGATGGGTATATTTGAGCTAATTTAGTACCTTGTCTAAGTACAATCGCAAGTAGCTCAATAAACATTCAAACAATATGGGCATCATAGGACAACCCTGTCTCGTTCCACTGGTTCTGATTATGTCCTTTATGAATTTCTTATCGATCATAAGATTCACCTTAGAATTTTTTTTGTATAAAGTGATACAATCAGTATTATGATCGCAAGAGGGAGTCCCATTTTTGTTAAAACTACAAATAAAAAATCCCAGCAGGCATACTCAAAGCCTTTTCAGCATCTATCATAATTATAGGGTATGGGGTTTGTGTAAGAGAGAGATAGTCTATTGCGTGTGTAAAGAATTATGTCTTTGAATATAATTGTCTCTTGGCAATTAATCTGTTTCGGTCTCTATGTATTAAATTTGGGGTATGTCTCATAATGCGAAAAGTTTAGATTTTTGTAAAGATCTTATTATCACTTTTGAGTAATGTTTTGGGCCTGTAAACATTTAGATCTGAAGCGTTCGTTCCCTTCTTTAAGAAGTATAACGTCCACACAATAACACAGGAATCCTTCTTATTTAAGGTGGAGGTTTATTCTTAATCACCTCATCCATCAGCCACGCAGGAGCAACTGACATCACTGACATCACATCATTCCAAGTTCTATGTTCTATAGAACTTGGACATTGGAATACTGTAGAAGGAGAACACCACACATCTCCCTTCCAATAATGAATTAAACATAAGATGCCAAAGAAATACAGGTGATGTTTTAACAGGAAAATCATGAATCTACCAACTCTACTTAACATAGTCTTTCATATAAGAAGGCAGCGATGTCTTCCGACCACTACGTCTCAAGCATGACTTGGATGACTCGTCCGAGACATTAGGCAAATTAATGCAAGACTTATACATTTCTGAATTGGATTTGACAATTACAATTCGACTCAAATTCCATATTTTCCCATTTTCCAATTTGACAGCATTTCTAAAACATTTCATAACTCGCATGGGAGCTGTAAACTTCGACCAAGCCAATGCTCCTACAGGAGCCTTCACACGTACTAAATCTCCCACATTTACAAGAACTTGTTTTACTTTTTTCCTTTCATCAAAATTAATTTTGTTTTTGCGCTGTAGATTTTCTTCTCTTTTTCTCCAATCACCAATACTATTGTCTTTCACACCTTTACCCCAAGTCATCCAACCTGGACACAGACTCGTGTTAGGAGCTCTGCCTTTAAATAACTCAAAAGGCGACTTCCGAGTAGAGGTGTGAGGAGTGAAACGATGAGCCAGAATACACTTTTGTAACTCATCTTTCCAATTTAAAGAATTAATCCTGGATAGTTGAATATTTTCTTTTATGACCCTATTAAATCTTTTTACTGCTCCATTGCTTTCCGGATGATAGACCGAACATTTTTATGAATAATACCACATGATTGGAGAAAATCATTCATTTGTCCAGAGCAGAACTGAGGGCCATTGTCAGATAGGAGAGTTTTTGGGAATCCTTCTCTCATGAAAACATCTTGTAAGAAAGAGATAACGCAATAAGAGGTCACATCTGATACACACGAAATCTCAACCCATCTTGAATAAAGATCAATCAAGACAATTAAATAAGGTGTACGATGCTCACCATTGAGGGGACCAACAATGTCAATGGCAATATCTTCCCATGGACTACTTGGAAGTCTACGACAAACCATGGGTACAGTGCGAGGGGTAAGAACCTTATCACTGATTTTACATTGCAAGCACTCTCTAACTTCTCGCTCAATTTCTATATCCATGGCCGGCCACCAGAAACAAGCTCTCAATCTTTCCTTTGTTTTCACAATCCCTAAGTGACCCTGATGTGCCTCCTCCATTAATTTTTTCCTTAGAGAGGAAGGGGGAACCAATTTTGTCCCTCTCAACAAAATTTCCTTGTCAACAGATAACTCATCTACCACTGTTCGCCAAATTTTAGGTAAGGAATCATCATGTGCAACTTCCATTTTAATCATGTTCATAACTTTCACCAACTCACTATCTTTTTGAACTTCAACTTTCCACTCATCCTCTTTTATAACACCTGAGGTTATTTCGCAAACACTGACTTCCTCTTCCCAGAACTCATCTACCAACTGTTCTTCTCCTACATCACAAACCAGACGAGATAGACAATCAGCTGAAACATTCTCAACACCAGGGAGATGTTCTACACTAAAGTTAAAATCCTGCAGACCAACAACCCATCGTCTTATGCGTGAAGAAATGAAATCTAGTCCCTTTTTCGTAAAAATTTCTTTTAACGGTTTGTGATCTGAACAGACCTTAAAATACGTTCCCCAAACAAAGTTTCGAAACTTATTGAGCGCCCAGAAGATAGCCAACGCCTCCTTTTCAATTACTGAGTAATTTAATTCTGGCCCACGTAAACTTCTTGATGCACATGCTATTAAATGTTCCTTTCTATCTCTAGTTTGTTTTAATAAGGCACCTAACCCTTTCGAGCTTGCATCAGTCACCACAGTGGTTTCTCCACCAGGAATAAATGCTTGTAAACTTGGTGCATTTTTTAAATCTTCTTTTAGTTCCACAAATTCTTTCTGACAATCCATAGACCAACTAAACTCTTTGTTCTTTCCAAGCAACTGCCTCATGTTACTTGATTTACTCGCTAAATTATTTACAAACTTCCCATAATACTCAATCATTCCCAGGAAAGAGACAACTTCTTCTTTTGATTTAGGAATTGCTAAGTTGAGAATGGTATCAACCAATTCCTTCTTTGGAACAATACCTGAGGCTGTGATGCAATGACCCAAATAGTTAACCTGTTGTACACCAAACTTACATTTCTCAAATTTTAATGTGAGACCAGCTTTTTCAAGCTTCCCAAGAACCTGTCTCACAATCATGTCATGTTCCTGTTGAGTCAATCCAAATATTAATAAGTCATCTTGATAACACTTTACATTTTTCACACCTTTTAAAATAGAGTACATGACCCTTTGAAAAACTGACGCAGCAGACACAAGACCAAACGGCATTCTTTTATATTTGAAAGCACCCATGGGCGTGATGAATGCCGTTAAGTCCTGTGAACCCTGAGTCAGTTCTATTTGGTGATAGGCCTGTGTGAGATCTAAAGTTGAAAAAAACTTCGCACCACTCAACGTGGACATTATCTCATCAATGTTAGGCAGGGAAATTTGTCAACAACCACCTCCTTGTTTAGCGACCTCAAGTCCACACAAAGTCTTATGTCACCATTAGGTTTGTTCACGACGACAATTGGTGCAATCCACTCAGAAGCTTCCACAGGAGAAATCATTTCTTGTTTTAGTAACTTGTCTAACTCCTGTTCCACCTTTTCTTGTAAGGCAATGGGAATCCTTCTCACCTTTGCCACAGATGGTATAGCTCCATTTTTAAGTTTAATGCAATGTTTATATCCCTTTAAGCAACCTAACTCATTTTTGAACAAACACGGAAATTCAGATACAAACTTATTTGTATTATCTTCAATCTTCTGAATCTGAACTTGAGGTTCTGCATTGGGATTTAATGTAACTCCCAACAAACGTTGATGGGGCCATCCAAGTAAACTATCCCCCATTTTTGAGACATAAATTTTCCCAACTATTATTTTCTTTTCCATTTCTATACATGCATTAAAATACCCCAACATACTAATGGGTTGCCCACCATAACCTCCTGGATTGACATCCATCTTATTTAAATTATTTTTTTGTTCAAACCATTTACAGAATGTATCTTTAGAAATTATGGTCAGATGTGAGCATGAGTCAAATTTCATCTCAAGATTAATTCCATCAACCTTAACTCTTCCTATAGGATGTTCATTACATTCACTCTCACCAACTTGACATATTATTTCTTTTATATCCCTGTTTATGAATTTTCTTTGTTTATTTCTACAAAATTTTATAAAATGGCCTTTCTTGCCACACCCATGACAAACAAAACTCAAAGCAGGACAGGATTTCGAATTGGCTTTGTGACCAGACCTTCCACAACGAAAACATTCAAAAGTATCCTTCCCAGAATCTTCTTTAACTGACTCTTTGTAACCACTTTTCACATTCTTTACAAGACATACACTTTCTTGCACCTCCTCCACAGTTGCTAGATTTTTATTTTTTTCACCCTTTAATTCATTAACACACTTTAACATGTGTTCCACCCTTTTAGCGATTGAAACCACTTCCTCCAAAGGTGGTTCATCCTTAAGCCATAACTCCTCTCTAATTTTATCCTCCCTACACTTTAACACAAATTGATCTCTAATTCTTTCTTCATTAGCATTCCCAAACTTACAAGTTGACGCTAACTTCCTCAAAACTGTTAAATAATCTTCTACTGTTTCTTCCTTTCCTTGCTCTCTTGTGCCAAAGTAATATCTTTCCATAATGGTGCTGACTCTCGGCAAAAAATGCTTATCCAGCTGTAAAATACTTATCTCATATTCATTGAGCCCTCTTTGTTCTTCTGTCGTTAAAACCGGCAAGTTTTCTAAAACTTCTTGACCTTCCCCCTAAACAGTGTAACAGTAATGAATGTCTCCTTTCTGCACTAAGATTCGTTCCGCAAACTCGTGCATAGTTTGCAAAAATCTTTTTCCATTTGCTCCATTTTACAACTGGCTCTCCTGGAGAGCTTAAAAAAAATGGTGGCGCTGTTACGTTTTGCATGACTCACTTAATAAATAATAAAACGTGAGTGAAACACATAAACAAATCAAAACCCTTCCAACTTTTTGCTTGTAGGCTACTGAAACCTTGTTCTATTAGCACACCCTGAATAGAGATGTAATTTCTTTTCTTTTTTTTTTTAATGTTAAAATCACTCTCATTTTTTTTTTTTTTTTAAATATATCAGTTGTGAAACATTAAATGAAAAACAGTACTTTTTAAATTTTTCACAATGCCCAACTTATTTGTTAAACCTCTTACCACACGAGGAGTCTAAAACACGGTCACTAAACAGCCTTAACACTTAAACATTGAATTATAATCGAATTAGCTTTGGATGTGTAATGTTTATTCGATAAAATGCCCCTCAGCTATGTACAAATAAAGCTTTGAATCCAATAAAGCTTCACAGACACCTACGCACACGCAGTGCTTAAGCGCCTCCAATATTTTTTTTTTAACGTAACTGACTCGTCAACCAACCATGCTGGAGGAGTTCAGAAGACTGATGACGCGAACTTTTCACCGAATCCCTTCATAGGATTCTGATGCGTCATCAGTCACTGCAGACAGCTCAAGGGAGAGGAGCTCCGGACTCCAACGAACCTTCTCCCCGTTCGTTAACAGGGAAATGCTTTCCACGTTCGCCGAAGACAGGCAGACACAAGCCCTTCCCGCTGACCTCCTCACCCGATTACACAATAAGCCTTCCCACACTTAGGGGTCGATTCCGATTCGGGCCGGAAAAAGCACCGACCGACTCGGATCCGGAAAAATTACCGACCGACACGTACCCGTGGCGCCCGACACGCCAAGTACGATGCAAGCCGCGAAAAATCCGACCGACACGTAAGGAAACCAAGTCGACCGACCGAGCCGCACGGAAAATAGCAATCCGGCCGGAAAAACACGCGAATCCAACCGACCGACACGCACCCGGAACAAATCCGACCGAAACGTACCCGCCAACTCCAAACCGCAAAGTACGATGCAAGGCGCGAAAACCACGACCGAGTCGGACGGAGGACAAGCCGTACGACCGACACGCATACAAAACCGAGCCGAAGCAACACAATACACCGCGACCGACGCGTACGCAGCATAGAAAACTGCACAAACACAGCGTGAACAAAGCGGAAAACACCGTACGAGACCAATGCAGGGTCCGACTCGGTCACAAGAACGTTTCCAACATACACAAACAACACAAAGGAAAAATCACCCAAAAAAAGGCCAAACAAGCAATTACCAAGCCAATAAATACTGGGGGGGTGGGGACAGAGAACAAAGACACACCCACAACTCCACCTATATAAAGGACACAAATCACTACCATGAGCCTTTGCAAATGCCATTCCACTGCCAGCACCCAAGAGAAAGCAACCACACACCCACAGCTCATCCCTCACACAAGCCACACACCAGCAGCACACCAACAAATACCTACCTCACATACACCCAGCAAAACACACACTCACACACCCTTACCTGCACACCAACACACACATCACTCACCATCACCACCCATCACCATGCCCCCAAGAAGAATCACAAGTTCCTAGATTGTGAATTGGAAGTCCTGGTAGACGAGATCCTCAGGGTAGAGCCACAGCTGTTTGGCACATTGGTCCAACAGACCCCCATGTCGCAGAAAACCAAGATGTGGGAGAGGATCATCAACAGGGTGAACGCCCAATCACCATGTCTGCGCACAAAGACCGACATCCAGAACAGGTGGTATGACGTGCGCAGGAGGGTCCGTGAGCTGCTCAAGAAAGACTACCTCATCAGCCAATACACCGGCAGTGGCCCTCCTGCCAAGCCAGTATACCTCAGGCCCTGGGAGGAGAAGGTGCGGGCCATCCTTCCGCCAGTGATCGTATATGGACTAGAGAACATCCCAGAGCCTGGTGAGTACACAACAAATGTACACAATATACTGCCACAAAACACACACACATCACTGTCAAGGGGAGAGTCAAACCATGCACTCATAGCAATCACACAGCAACCAGAACAGAATCATCCCAAAATGTGTATGTCAGTCAGAGAAACACAACACATGCCATCAAAAAAGTCACATCCAACTGTGCCAACACATGTACAAACACAACCACAACTACAGCTAGGCAGTGGCACAAATAGAACTAACAAACACATCCACACATGTAGCCACCACAACAACACCAACACACAGTGAAGACCACTCAAAGGAAGGAATTCTGTGTATGCTGGCCAAGTCAGTGTAGCCAATAGCATCATGGGAGTCGCAGTCACACATATTGCCCGCCCCAAAACTGTCCCATCAACACCACCATGAACCATGCGCACATCACAGGGAGTGGAGAAGGACTCACAAGATGGCTGACACTGGCTACTGCTGTGGGGAGCACAAGGCCCTGCTGCCAACTGTGCACCAACAAACAGCAGGACACCACTGACTGACATCCTGAGAGACAACTTCCACTCCCTGCAATGCAAGCACGTTCCATGGTGGGATATCTGGCTGGCTGGGTGGGAAGGGGGACTTGCAGCACTGACTATAGTCACCAGCACCTCCCCTCACACCCCCCCAACACAAACTCCACAGTACCCACCTGGTAGAATGCAATGCCCTCCATCCTAACACAAGATCCCACAAAGCACCACCACCCTGGGTTATGTTGTGTGAAGCACAGGGACACTCTTGGGACTCTTAGCCAAACAACTGCCAGGACAACACTCCCAGCCATCCTGTCAGCACAGCCAGCCCACCCCACAGGGAAGCAGAGTCAAAAGGAAGGAAGCATGGGCATGCTGGGAAGGGGGTGGAGGCAATAGCATGATGGGAGTCGTAGTCACAGACATTGCTCAGCCTCACAACTGTCCCATCAACACCACCCTGAACCATGCTCACATCACAGGGAGTGGAGAAGGACTCACAAGATGGCTGACACTGGCTACTGCTGTGGGGAGCACAAGGCCCTGCTGCCAACTGTGCACCAACAAACAGCAGGACACCACTGACTGACATCCTGAGAGACAACTTCCACTCCCTGCAATGCAAGCACGTTCCATGGTGGGATATCTGGCTGGCTGGGTGGGAAGGGGGACTTGCAGCACTGACTATAGTCACCAGCACCTCCCCTCACACCCTCCCCAACACAAACTCCACAGTACCCACCTGGTAGAATGCAATGCCCTCCATCCTAACACAAGATCCCACAAAGCACCACCACCCTGGGTTATGTTGTGTGAAGCACAGGGACACTCTTGGGACTCTTAGCCAAACAACTGCCAGGACAACACTCCCAGCCATCCTGTCAGCACAGCCAGCCCACCCCACAGGGAAGCAGAGTCAAAAGGAAGGAAGCATGGGCATGCTGGGAAGGGGGTGGAGGCAATAGCATGATGGGAGTCGTAGTCACAGACATTGCTCAGCCTCACAACTGTCCCATCAACACCACCCTGAACCATGCTCACATCACAGGGAGTGGAGAAGGACTCACAAGATGGCTGACACTGGCTACTGCTGTGGGGAGCACAAGGCCCTGCTGCCAACTGTGCACCAACAAACAGCAGGACACCACTGACTGACATCCTGAGAGACAACTTCCACTCCCTGCAATGCAAGCACGTTCCATGGTGGGATATCTGGCTGGCTGGGTGGGAAGGGGGACTTGCAGCACTGACTATAGTCACCAGCACCTCCCCTCACACCCTCCCCAACACAAACTCCACAGTACCCACCTGGTAGAATGCAATGCCCTCCATCCTAACACAAGATCCCACAAAGCACCACCACCCTGGGTTATGTTGTGTGAAGCACAGGGACACTCTTGGGACTCTTAGCCAAACAACTGCCAGGACAACACTCCCAGCCATCCTGTCAGCACAGCCAGCCCACCCCACAGGGAAGCAGAGTCAAAAGGAAGGAAGCATGGGCATGCTGGGAAGGGGGAGGAGGCAATAGCATGATGGGAGTCGTACTCACAGCCCTACATCCCCCACCACATGGCCCAGCAAGCTCACACTCACGCATGCACATCCCACAGAGAGTGGAAAGGCCCATCAAAGATGTCTGACACTGTTGCTGTGTCGTGGGGAGCACAAGGGCATGCTGGGTACTGCACACCAACCAACAGCAGGACACCACTGTCAGCCATCTTGCCATTGCCCTCACACCCACACCCACTGAACTCCACACAAAAGCAAGTAAGTATGGGAATGCTGGCAAGTGGGGTGGAGGCAATGGCATGATGGGAGTCGTAGTCACAGACATAGCTCACCCCCACAACTGTCCCATCAACACCACCCTGAACCATGCTCACATCACAGGGAGTGGAGAAGGACTCACAAGATGGCTGACACTGGCTACTGCTGTGGGGAGCACAAGGCCCTGCTGCCAACTGTGCACCAACAAACAGCAGGACACCACTGACTGACATCCTGAGAGACAACTTACACTCCCTGCAATGCAAGCACGTTCCATGGTGGGATATCTGGCTGGCTGGGTGGGAAGGGGGACTTGCAGCACTGACTATAGTCACCAGCACCTCCCCTCACACCCCCCCAACACAAACTCCACAGTACCCACCTGGTAGAATGCAATGCCCTCCATCCTAACACAAGATCCCACAAAGCACCACCACCCTGGGTTATGTTGTGTGAAGCACAGGGACACTCTTGGGACTCTTAGCCAAACAACTGCCAGGACAACACTCCCAGCCATCCTGTCAGCACAGCCAGCCCACCCCACAGGGAAGCAGAGTCAAAAGGAAGGAAGCATGGGCATGCTGGGAAGGGGGAGGAGGCAATAGCATGATGGGAGTCGTAGTCACAGACATAGCTCAACCCCACAACTGTCCCATCAACACCACCCTGAACCATGCTCACATCACAGGGAGTGGAGAAGGACTCACAAGATGGCTGACACTGGCTACTGCTGTGGGGAGCACAAGGCCCTGCTGCCAACTGTGCACCAACAAACAGCAGGACACCACTGACTGACATCCTGAGAGACAACTTCCACTCCCTGCAACGCAAGCACGTTCCATGGTGGGATAACTGACTGGCTGGCTGGGTGGGAAGGAGGTCTGGCTGTCAACCAAACACAAGCAATGCAGACCATGTTCACACCCCAGAAAATACATAGAAATGCCCAAATAATGCAGGACAATGTGCCACACCAATATCAACCCCTGACTGTGACGACTTAGGACAATGCAATGTACAGGCCCGCACCCAGAGGCACAGTCACAACTGTCAGGTGTGTCAACCACTGATGCCTGCAGAAACATGACATACATTGTTTGTGTCTCCCAAAAACAGGTGATGATGGGGACACAGCAGCAGACGCTGAGGAGTCCCAGTCCCAGGCTCAAGAGGATGCCGAGCTCACTGGCGTCGTACAGCCTCTGTCCTCCTCGGACGATGAACAACCTGGCACATCCGGTGCAAGTCAACATGCAGCACCAGCAGGACCACCAGCTGCAGCACCAGCAGGCCACCAGCTGCACTCCTGCACCCACCCCTACAACGACTGTCACCACGAATACCATCCCTGCCGACATGGACAGAATAAGGAGCAACACCAGCGCAGTGACCCTGGACCAACCTGGGGCCATGGACACCACCACCACCACCAACCCCCAAGGTGGACCAGGGTTATCTGTGCGTGCAACTGCACACACTGCACATGTCAGCAGGGGTGGTGGGAGGGGTGGGAGACAGAGGTCGCTGCTTGCAGACGTTGCTGGTGTGCATGAAGACCCACAACTGGTACGCATAGCTGATGCGTACCAGTCCAGCACCGGAGAGCTCAGCCAGGTAGTGGGGCTCCTCAGAGACATCAAACAGCAGCAGGCTGCCCATCATGCCCGCTTGGACTCCCACATGTCCCACGTGGAGTCACACATGTCACGTGTGGACTCACACATGTCCCGCGTGGAGTCCAAGTGGGATGTACTGCATGAGATGACGGCGGTGCACAGGGACATTTTACAATGCCTCCGCCAGATGAACAGCAACCAGTCCACACCTCCCTGTGTGCCAACAACATCTGGTACCGAACAAACTGCAACTGCCACAGGGAGGGAGGAGGACTCTGGCGGAGAGTCCCCTGCACCGCAGCAGCCTGCACTTGAGGGCCCCCCCAAGAAGAGGGGTCGTCCGAGGAGGGGAAAGTGAGAGGCCGATGGCCAAGCGCAACTCCCAGGAAGCCTGAACCTGTTCTGGATTTTCGCCTTTGTGCACAGACTGTTCACCCTGTTGACGGCAACACTACTCCCACACATTGCATGGGGAGTACAAGTTGGACCAATGTGTCAGACAACTGTGGCCCCGATACTGGGGATCCTGTCTACCCGGACTTTCAATTCACCTAGGAACTTGGGATTGCAAGATTCATGTACAGCACAACCCATCCTATGCACTATTAACACAAATGTATCACAATAAACACACTAATACACCATACTTGCCTCTGTCGTGATTCCAACGTGGGTGCTGTTATGGGGATGATGAACTGCAAAATTACACTGTGTATGCGAACTGCAACAGCAAGGACAACACAGGCATGTGAGTACAGGCAACGTGACACATATGAGGGAGACACACCACCAGGGCTACACAACACATACACACCTAGGCCATCTGACTCATTGCCTACACTGATGTTGCCAGGGAAGACGGTGCAATGCACAGACACCACACCCATTCCCAGTTGTAGTCAAGTAGCCCACAGGTGCAGTAAGCAAATGGCAGTCAAATGTGTGACCACAGACAACGCACATCACTAAGTGAAGCACAGGTTTATTACACAGTAGCAACATGCCGTAACCACTACAGATGCAAGGTAACCCCACCTGGTAGCGGGCACACAGTCAACAACTGTAGACGGAAGGAAGTCCATGGGTGTGGCGCACATCACCTGTAGGGACACAACAGCTACCAGCCTGGATGTGCAATCACGTCGTCGGTGGACACAGTTGACCAAACGAATCTGAAAGTACCCTGTGAAGGACAGAAATGACACACAGTCAAAAGCAATGCAGTACAGGACAGAACAGCAAAACTCATGCACAATACATGTTACAAGATACCCACCCAGAACCAAGTTAGCATGTCAACACTGTTGGGGAGTACAGCCCACCTGTAACCACACATCGCAACACACATCCAGTCAAGTAGCCCATGGACACACTCCAACAGCGCCAGAGCCCCACCCACACATCATGCCAACTCACATCATTCACATGACACCTCAGGATACTCACATTCAGCTAAAGAAGTTGGTGATGAGCTGTGTGCGGACATCACCATCACCATCATCATCATCATCGTCACTGGCATCGTGGTCCAGGCCAGGATCCTCCACAGGTGGCGGATGTTGGTCATCGTCATCCTGGATGAGAGGCAACTCCTTCCGCACTGCCAGGTTGTGTAGCATGCAGCAGACGATGATAATCTTGCACACTTTCGCAGGGGCATATGGGAGGGACCCTCCGGTCTTGTCCAGGCAGCGGAAGCGGCTCTTCAGGAGACCAAAGGTCCGCTCAATCACTCTCCTGGTCCGACCATGTGCCTCATTGTAGCGCATCTGGGCAGGTGTCACAGGGTTCCTGAGGGGTGTCAGCAACCACGGCATGTTGGGGTATCCCGAGTCACCTACGGACAGACAAGTGCACATCAGCTGACTTGGAAAAGTGGGCGGAATACTACAGATCAGATCACACACAATGGCACAAAGTCAGTACACACCGACAAGCCAGGCACGCTGGTTCTGCATCTGTGCCATCATCCTGGGGATGCGACTACTCCTCATCACAAAGGCATCGTGTGCTGAACCAGGGAAACGGGCACACACGTGTGTGATGGTCATGTCTGCAAGACACACCACCAGTGCATTGACCGAGTGGTAGTGCTTGCGGTTCCTGTAGGCCTGCTCCTGGGCCTGTGGTGGTACCAAAGCCACATGTGTCCCATCAATGGAGCCAATGACATGCGGCATCCTCCCCAGGGCATAAAAGTCACTCTTCACGTCAGTGAGTCGTCGCAGTCTAGGGAAATAGATGTACCGGTTCAGGAAGAGCAACATTGCCGCCAAAACATCGCGGAGCACACGGCTGAACATGGTCTGTGACATCCCACCAGCAGACGCCACAGTATGTTGGAAGGTACCGGTGGCAAAGAAGTGTAGGGCTGCCATCACCTTCACCTTGGGGGTCAGCGCTGTAGGATACGGCCGGCCAGGCTGCAAATGTGGGGACAACTGCACTGCCAAATCCTCAATCAGCTGCCTGGTGAAGCGGTACCGTCGGATGCTGTCCCGTTCCACCATCGTTGCCAGGTCTGGGAATGGCCGATGGACAGCAGGAGCCCTGCAGTGCAGAGGAGAAGTAAGCAAGATCGCCAGTCACCCCACATATGCGGCATTGAACACACTCAAGATCCCAACATACATCATCATGAGGCACAACTACATGAAGTGTGCAGTACCGGAAGGACATGTATGGTACATACATGGCCAACATCTGTCAACACGGTCCTACAGGTGGCATCAATTTGTCCCAGGTTGGCCCATTGGATATCATGATGCCGTGTCACAGTCACCCCCACAGTGACATGTGAGGACAGATGTGCCCCAGGCACCACAGCTCAACGACAGGCACATTCCCAGGGACCCTGTAATGCCACATGGACACTGGCATCACCTGGAGTATCATGTGTACACCACAGCAAAACAAACATGACCCCCACAGGTAGTGGCCACACTTGCCATGGCAGGACAGACATGGACGTCTGTGACACACACGCACAACATCAGAGTCCATGCACACACAACGTGGATGTGGAGACTGTCTCCCATTGTGCACATGAAATCAGAGACATTGTAAACACTACATGCACAAAGACTGTGGAGGGCCATCACTATTGTGCCACTGGGACACCCTGGCTCAAACATACCGTCCCACATGGGACTCACGGGGTATGTGACATGACATACACAAACACCACTGTGAAATGTGACCATGACACATGCACAGATATGAACAGTTGCACATCACAGTGGTCACGTACACGTAACACCCAGGATCCTGTCCCCATGAACACGTGCACAGCCTGGGGGTGGCTGCCCACAGGTGACACCCACAGGACAACATGTACACCAACATACACACAATAGGAAATGCAGCCTTACATGCCTTATGATAAGGTTTGGACAGGCTGTCGTGATGTAGGTGTGCCCCTCACTCCCTGGGAGCTATCTGTGGCTGGCATATGTCCATCTGAGACAGGCATGCTGACCTATGCCAGTCACATGTACAGTGATGCGTTGAACCGCAATGGACCGATCGGTGCCTCCGGCCGGCCCATTGCCTTCAATGTGTGCGGGTACGCGTTGTACCCCTGTGCGCGTTGAACCGCAATGGACCGATCGGTGCCTCCGGCCGGCCCATTGCCTTCAATGTGTGCGGGTACGCGTTGTACCCCTGTGCGCGTTGAACCGCAATGGACCGATCGGTGCCTCCGGCCGGCCCATTGCCTTCAATGTGTGCGGGTACGCATTGTACCCCTGTGCGCGTTGAACCGCAATGGACCGATCGGTGCCTCCGGCCGGCCCATTGCCTTCAATGTGGCGGGTACGCGTTGTACCCCTGTGCGCGTTGAACCGCAATGGACCGATCGGTGCCTCCGGCCGGCCCATTGCCTTCAATGTGTGCGGGTACGCGTTGTACCCCTGTGCGCGTTGTACCGCAATGGACCGATCGGTGCGCACCCATTGACAATGGGCTTGCCTGGCAACGGACGCGTTTCGAATTTCGAACGAGTCGGTTGCTGGAAATTCAGTTGGTCACCCACAACAATGTTGCAAAATCATGTATGTCATGAAGTTGAAGTTTTGAAGGATGCTGTGGGCGTGTTTTGGTGCTGCTATTCCATGGATTGGCCAGATTCAGAAGATGCAAACGACTTGGACCTATCACTTTGGACACAAGGGACAGTATCTGCCTCTCCAGCACATATATTGCTGGCTGTTCCCCTGAGAGCCCACTTGCCTGCACTACATGCTCCAGGACGACATCTGCCACTGCACTGCTGCTGTCTCTGCCCCTCTGGACCCTGCAATGGCACGTACTGTGGAGAGAGCCCCAGCCTTCAGCCTTGAGGAGAACCAGGCCCTGCTGGACAGCCTACTTCCACAGTACAGCAAGCTGTATGGGACACCAGGGGAGCAGGTGAGTGTCCTGTGCACTGCCTTTCTGAATGTGCATTTTGTCTGACTAGCAAGGCTGAGAGTCTGCACGCCACTGGCTAGCAGGCTCACTGAGTAGTTGTCACCCCCCATAGTGTGTAGTGACTTGCACTGGACAGGTATGGTGCAGTGACAGTGCTTCTGAACAGGGTTTTACTCCCCATGCAATGATACCATGTAGTGACTTATGGAAAACTGTCCATGGGCAGCCGTGCACTGCCTGTGTACACCATGTGCCCCTGTGATTGCGACATGTATATGCAACTGTGTCATGCACGGATATGTTGCATGTGTAGTAATGGCCTTATCACTTTGTCATCCTGACAGGCTTCTGCCCATCGGAAGCAGGAGATATGGAAGGACATCGTCCGGGCTGTCCGGTCCGTGGGGGTCTACAAGCGCCGGATCCGCAACTGCCAAAAGAGGTGGCAGGACCTTCGGGGCTGGACCCGGAGGATTGCACGGGTCCAGCTGAAGCTGTCGCCTCCTCGCAGGAGGGGCGGAACACGGACCCTGACCCCCACATGCTCAGGATCCTGGCGGTGGTCTTTCCAGACCTGGATGGGCAGCTGAAGGCCAGAGAGCAGCAAGGAGGGGGTGAGTCAAAGACTGCACTGTGTACTCTGTCTAACATGCTATGTGCCCTCCTCGGGCCTGGTTAAACTGCCACAGTACAGCAGTCATGTTGTCCAGGAGCCATGTCCCTCTATTGTGCACTGCCCACTCCTCATCTGATACCCAGGTGTGGCCCTTACATGCAGGGAATTCTGTCACTTAGGACTGTGTCCTTGCAGTTTGCTTGACTCAAGGTGGGAGACATCATCTGTTTCCCTGACTCTGTGGTGGGCATCATGGGTGGGTCCATTGCTTACACAATGCCTGTATTCTGACATGTATTCAGCGTGTTACTTTGATCTGTGGTCCAATTGCTGAGCTGATCCACCACATGTGGCTGGGGTATCTGGCACACACCCATGCTGCGGGTGGGAACAATGTTTGGGCCCCAGGAGTATGTATATGACGTGTGTCACACATACTTAGCCAGCTGCCTACAGTCCAGGGCTCATCCCTCATTCATGTGGGGCTGGACAGTCATGCCTACTCCAGGCCATACAATACACTCTGTACTCCCACTCCCGTGTATCAGCTGACACATTGTGCGCAGTGATTTGACCCCTCAGGTGTCTGCCTCTGTGTCAGTGTGCTGTGGATTAGTCGCCAGGACTGCTGTGGAGTTTCTTGGTAGGGGCTCAGCATGCCACTGGAGATGTGACCATAGGAGACGATACTTGTGTGACACATAGGTGTCTGATCAGCTGCCCATGCAGACTGGGGCATGTGAATGTGAAGTTCAGGCAGCTGTTCCCCATGCACAGCAGAGTGTGAGGGGCTCAGGTTCAGAGGGTAGTGTCACAGGTCTACCATATGTCCAATAGGTATGACCTGGACAGATGAGGGTTAAGAGGATGTGTTGTGGGGGGATGTACATGTGCACTTGTGCAGCTCCAGGACTTGCATTCCCCATGACCTACTATTGTGACACAGTGCAGAGTGTTGTTGTCTGGCTGCAAAGTCATACATCACTGAGACAGTGATGTATGACTTTGCAGTCATGCCTCCGCCATGGCATGTGTCTACTGATTGGTGAGCCTGCAGGGGAGTGACATGTGCTACATGCACACCATAGTGGCGCTGGCTATCAGGACATGGGTGCATCATGGTGTCTGTCGCTGGTATGCATCACATGCATTTCCTATTTGACTCTGGGCATCCCTTTCATCCGGAAACCTGTACTGACTCAGTGGCAAGAGCTGTGATGTGTGCATGTCCACATGCCACACCGTGTCCTCTGCACTGTCCAACTACTGTGTACTTGGTGCATGTGTCAACACTGGGGTGTTGCAATCCAACAGACACCAGACAGATGGGTGCAAGGCCATGTGGGATGTGAGTGCCATGCTTGGCATCAGACTGACAATTGACTTCTCCTGTTCAATTAGGGCACTTTTAGCAATGTACAACTGATGATGCCAGGGCTTGCTCTGTGATGTGCTGTGCTCACAGTGGTGTGTGCGTTATGTGCAGGTGACTGATGTCTGTCTGTATCCCCATTGTTTGCAGATACATCCACGGCCACGGAAGGGGACAGCTCCACGGACCAGGAGGAGCCAGAGAGCCAGACTGGGTCAGCAGCCGAGGAGTGGTCGGAGGGACCCAGTGGCACGGAGGGCGAGGGAGCCACACCGAGGAGTCCTCAGCAGCATCCACCTCAGCTGAGGACCAGAGCAACTCGGAGGATGACTCCCTTGTGGAGGCGGGTGTCAGCAGCCACCACACCCCAGCTAGTGTTGCTGTCCCCGCCACCACCAGCACCACCACCGCCCTCCCATCGGCTCCCATTCCCCAGGTCCGTGGAGGCTCCCATGTCCGGGAGCGTGTTTCCTTTGGGCCAGGCACCGCACCCCCTGCCCCTGTGTCCCCTGCTGCCCTGAGTGAGGAGTCTGTGTACCTCCTTCGCCAGCTCCATGTAGGGCAGACAGCCATGCTGAGTGTCCTCCATGCGCACACCGCGCTGTTGACTCAGCTGGTGTCGTTCATGGAGGGCATCTCATCGGGCATGTCTGACCTACAGAGGGGCAATAGGTCCATGGACTCCTCCCTGACGGCAGCAGTGTCCCTCCTCAAACGGTCCCTCACCCCTCCTGCCTCTGCTCCATCCACACTCCCCAGCACCTTACCCGTCCCAAGCACACACACACCGGCACAGGCACACACCAGCACACACACATCCAGCACACTGACACACACGCCAATGACAAAACGCACACGCACGCACATTCAGGGGACTGAAGCCAGACTCACAGGGGATGGGGCCCTGGAACACACACACGCATCCACATGCACTGCGCAGTCCTCAGTTCCCTCTCCCTCCAAAGCACCCTCCCTTGCCTCACCTGCAACCCCAAAGTCACAGCAGCTCTTCCTCTGTGACCTCGGCCTCTTCCCCACCGATGAAGCTGCTCCAGCATCCCGGGGGAAGAGGAAGCCCACCCACACGGAGCAGAGTGCCCCTCGCCCCCGGACACCCTCCCCCAGGCGCAGACGGACTGAGGCCCCCACCCGCAAGTCCCCCGGAGTGCTAAGAGCAAAGACCCCGCCACCGCCCTGCAGCTCAGGCACAAGGTCTCCGTCCTCCATCCCTCAGGCCCCCACTGCACAGGTGCCCCCACCACACCCTGCCCCAGGTTCCCCCACCCACAGATATACCATCCCCAAGAGGATCAGGCCTTCTCCCCTGCCACTTGCTCTCCCAGCACCACACCCCCGCTGCGCTTGTCTGTGCCACTGATGTGGTGAGGGTGTCCTCCCCTCTGTCCAACCCACCTTGCCTGTTCCCCATTCTCCTCCCCTGGAGGTAGGCACTGCAGTGGAGTCCACTACCGCCCTGTCTGACTTGGGCACTGCAGTGGCGGACCTGTCCACTCCATCTGCAGGGTCCACTGCAGTTGTGCCGGCACCCACGACATCTGAGTCATGCCCCCAGTTGTGCCGGCACACACCATGTCAGACACCTCCACTGCAGTTGTCAGTGGCTCTCCAGCACCCACCACCCCTTCCCTGACTCCCCCTGGTGAGCCCTGATCCTGTCCCTGCGGTGCCTGGCCTGCCCCCCGGTTGCCCCTCCTAGTGGATTGTCCCTGGTTTTGTGCAGGCATGCGTAGGGTGACATCTGCCAGTGTCACCCTGTTTGAACTTTGACAATGGACTGGCCATTGGCCTTTGCTCTATTTTTTCTGGACGTCGTTATCAATCAACACATATGCTGAATAAAGCAACTTTCTTTTCTCTAGTGCTCATGCTTCAGATGTACATGTTGTTGGTGCTGCTAACCATGCCCTTGCTGCAGTGATGGTGATATCTGGTCTCATGATTATGAAGTGTTACTGTGCAGGAACCCATGTGGTCCAGGGGGAATGTGTCCTATCATGTGGTGTATCCATGTCATCAATAGCAGCATCTGAGGGTGTCATGTGTTCAGTATTTGGCAATGGGTTTCCTACTTACATTGGCAATTTCATATCTGTGGCTTCCACCCCTGCACATCTGTTGTGCCTGCCATCGTTGCATTTGTCTACTTCCCTGACCGTGTTGCCATCTCCAGTGGACATGCAGGTTTGGGCATCAATGGGGAAGGACTCATCCGTGTAGTCAGTGCAACATTGCTATACAAGTGTGTTGGATCTGTGCTGATGATTCCGTTGGCACATCCATGACCAGGCTGATGTGATGGGAGCCCTCATTTGGTGCTAATTGTTGATTGTGTGACCAAGTGCTCAGCTGACATGATGGGGCCCTACTGAGGCAACATATGGCACAGCTTTCCTCACACAGGAGTGGAGTCCCCTCATGGCAGTGTGTACACGTGTGACATTGCCTGCGCCCAAGGTGTGTGTTGTATGTGCATGTCTGTGTGTTCACTTCCATTCATCTGCGCATGCTGTGATCCCTAGTGTTGTACCTGTTTGTGATGCTTGCTGACTTGAGCTATGTTCCCCCAAAGTCTTCTCCCTGTGTTCTCTGTGATGTGGGTGCATGGCACATTACTGGTCATCAGGGTGTCACCCATAGGTGTGTTTGCGGTCAGGGCTGAGTTTGTGTGCAGACGCAGATGGGTCACAGTCAGGTTTCCCCTTGGCACTTGTTGTTTGCCCCTGTCATGTGATTTTCAGTTTGTGTTATCTTTCAGTGATTGTGACACGTTGTGTGTGTGACTGCTGGCACTCCTCAGGGTCCGGGCTGCAATGTTGGTTGTTGTCTATGTGTGTTCTTTGTGGGTGACCTTGGCTTCTTCATTGGTGTGTGACTGTGGCTGGGATCCCATTGGTCGGTGTGGTATCGCCGTCATGTCCATGTACAGCGTAGTGTGCCGTGTGTCAGACATTCAGGAGTCTTGTTGAGTGTCCATGTGTGATGTGTTTCTACACCTTGGTTCCCACCCACCACCCTGGAATAGTCATGGGTGCATGTGCAATGTCACCAGTGCATGTGTACTTCACTGCTGCACATTGTCAGAGGTCGAGGGGTGTGGTGTTGAGTGTGTGCAGATGAGAGTTGTTGCCCAGCTAGGCCCCTGCCTCCATGTTGGCCTTGGCTTACTGGCCATGCTGATTGATTTGTGCTTGTGTAGGTGTGATGGTAGTTAGTTGCTCAGGACACCTGACTGTGGTTCACAGTGTGAACGACATTTAGCTTTGTCATCACAGTGGTATTTTTATTCAGCCCAGGGTCACCACATTGTGGGGGCCCTGGGGGTGGTGCTGTGGTGTGTCTGTGTCTTGCTGTGTCAGTTGTTGTTCCTACGTGCCTGTGTGACATGTGTGTTTTGTGCTCCCTCTCACCTGACAATGCCTGCTTGCCCACATAGGGGATTTGGATCCATGAGTTACCTTAGTGTGGCAGTGTATGCACATCTGTATGATTGGTATTCAGCTCTCCTCATGTGTTGTGTGGTTGCCTGGGGACACTGGCACCCCCACCCCTCACCTGCTGTGTATGATGACAGTGTTGGTCTGCCTGTTTGTGTTTGTGCATCTGCACCACTGCATTGGCATATCTTGGGTGTGCCATTGGCTGTATGTTGTTTGGTGTGTTTCCCCTGCTGTCCCTGGGACTCCTAGGTCATCGGTCAGCACAGTGATCATGGTTTGTGTGTCCCATTGCTGCCATGGTATGGTATCTGTTCACCTCACATCTGCTGTCTCCACAGGATATCTGCATTTGTGTGCCCATTGGTGCAAATATGTGGTTCTGCATTCTGATGGTCACTTCTGTCATTGTGTCATTGATGACTGTTGACGGTCTCAGCCCCCATGGGTGTTGTTTGTCTGCACATGGCCAAAGGAATGTTTCATTTGCACTGCAGTATTTGGCTCCCCCAATTTATGTTGCAATGGGACACATACACTACTTTGCCACAGATGAGTTTTTGGTTCTGTGACCAGGAATGATCCATGCAGTTTGGCAGTTGCAGCTCTTTCTTTGTCAACAATTACCTTTTGGTCACTGTGATGATGAGGGTGTAGACCCCATTGCCACAATGGTCAAAATGTGCTTCAGCTATGGACCCCACACTTGCCTTTTGGTCACTGTGATGATGGGGGTTTAGACCCCATTGCCACAATGGTCAAAATGTGCTTCAGCTATGGACCCCACACTTGCCTTTTGGTCACTGTGATGATGGGGGTTTAGGCCCCATTGCCACAATGGTCATGGGCTGCTTGCATTGTGGGTGCCACACACATATATGTGTGGCACATGTGCTAGGGGTCACATTGTATGTTCAAAGTCATGTTCGGTGTTGTAGGCATTTGACACAGCCTACACACGCTTGTCATGGTGGTGGGGGGATGTCTTAATCTTGCATTCCCTAGGTTGTGATGTGCTTGTTGTGTCATGCATTGTCCATCCTATGAGTGGGGGTGGTAGTAGTGGTAGGCATCCTGCCCCCTGGGTGAGGGTGGTAGTAGTGGTAGGCATCCTGCCCCCCTGGGTGAGGGTGGTAGTAGTGGTGGGCATCCTGCCCCCTGGGTGAGGGTGGTAGTAGTGGTAGGCATCCTGCCCCCCTGGGTGAGGGTGGTAGTAGTGGTGGGCATCCTGCCCCCTGGCTAAGGGTGGTAGTAGTGGTAGGCATCCTGCCCCCCTGGGTGAGGGTGATAGTAGTGGTGGGCATCCTGCCCCCTGGCTAAGGGTGGTAGTAGTGGTGGGCATCCAGCCCCCCTGGCTAAGGGTGGTAGTAGTGGTAGGCATCCTGCCCCCTGGGTGAGGGTGGTAGTAGTGGTAGGCATCCTGCCCCCCTGGGTGAGGGTGGTAGTAGTGGTGGGCATCCTGCCCCCTGTCTAAGGGTGGTAGTAGTGGTGGGCATCCAGCCCCCCTGGCTAAGGGTGGTAGTAGTGGTAGGCATCCTGCCCCCCTGGGTGAGGGTGGTAGTAGTGGTAGGCATCCTGCCCCCCCTGGGTGAGGGTGGTATTAGTGGTAGGCATCCTGCCCCCCGTGGGTGAGGGTGGTAGTGGTGGTATGCATCCTGCCCCCCGTGGGTGAGGGTGGTAGTAGTGGTGGGCATCCTGCCCCCTGGCTAAGGGTGGTAGTAGTGGTGGGCATCCTGCCCCCGTGGGTGAGGGTGGTAGTGGTGGTAGGCATCCTGCCCCCGTGGGTGAGGGTGGTAGTAGTGGTGGGCATCCTGCCCCCTGGCTAAGGGTGGTAGTAGTGGTGGGCATCCAGCCCCCCTGGCTAAGGGTGGTAGTAATGGTGGGCATCCTGCCCCCTGGCTAAGGGTGGTAGTAGTGGTGGGCATCCTGCCCCCTGGCTAAGGGTGGTAGTAGTGGTGGGCATCCAGCCCCCCTGGCTAAGGGTGGTAGTAGTGGTAGGCATCCTGCCCCCTGGGTGAGGGTGGTAGTAGTGGTGGGCATCCTGCCCCCCTGGCTAAGGGTGGTAGTAGTGGTGGGCATCCAGCCCCCTGGCTAAGGGTGGTAGTAGTGGTAGGCATCCTGCCCCCTGGGTGAGGGTGGTAGTAGTGGTAGGCATCCTGCCCCCCTGGGTGAGGGTGGTAGTAGTGGTGGGCATCCTGCCCCCTGTCTAAGGGTGGTAGTAGTGGTGGGCATCCAGCCCCCTGGCTAAGGGTGGTAGTAGTGGTAGGCATCCTGCCCCCGTGGGTGAGGGTGGTAGTGGTGGTAGGCATCCTGCCCCCCTGGGTGAGGGTGGTAGTAGTGGTAGGCATCCTGCCCCCCGTGGGTGAGGGTGGTAGTAGTGGTGGGCATCCTGCCCCCGTGGGTGAGGGTGGTAGTGGTGGTAGGCATCCTGCCCCCCTGGGTGAGGGTGGTAGTAGTGGTAGGCATCCTGCCCCCCGTGGGTGAGGGTGGTAGTAGTGGTGGGCATCCTGCCCCCGTGGGTGAGGGTGGTAGTAGTGGTGGGCATCCTGCCCCCTGGCTAAGGGTGGTAGTAGTGGTGGGCATCCAGCCCCCCCCGGCTAAGGGTGGTAGTAGTGGTAGGCATCCTGCCCCCCTGGGTGAGGGTGGTAGTGGTGGTAGGCATCCTGCCCCCCTGGGTGAGGGTGGTAGTAGTGGTAGGCATCCTGCCCCCGTGGGTGAGGGTGGTAGTAGTGGTGGGCATCCTGCCCCCCGTGGGTGAGGGTGGTAGTGGTGGTAGGCATCCTGCCCCCCTGGGTGAGGGTGGTAGTGGTGGTAGGCATCCTGCCCCCCTGGGTGAGGGTGGTAGTAGTGGTAGGCATCCTGCCCCCGTGGGTGAGGGTGGTAGTAGTGGTGGGCATCCTGCCCCCGTGGGTGAGGGTGGTAGTAGTGGTGGGCATCCTGCCCCCTGGCTAAGGGTGGTAGTAGTGGTGGGCATCCAGCCCCCCTGGCTAAGGGTGGTAGTAGTGGTGGGCATCCTGCCCCCTGGCTAAGGGTGGTAGTAGTGGTGGGCATCCAGCCCCCCTGGCTAAGGGTGGTAGTAGTGGTAGGCATCCAGCCCCCCCTGGCTAAGGGTGGTAGTAGTGGTAGGCATCCTGCCCCCCGTGGGTGAGGGTGGTAGTGGTGGTAGGCATCCTGCCCCCCTGGGTGAGGGTGGTAGTAGTGGTAGGCATCCTGCCCCCGTGGGTGAGGGTGGTAGTAGTGGTGGGCATCCTGCCCCCCGTGGGTGAGGGTGGTAGTAGTGGTGGGCATCCAGCCCCCTGGCTAAGGGTGGTAGTAGTGGTAGGCATCCAGCCCCCTGGGTTGGGGTGGTGGTGCGCATTCAGGCCCCTGTGTGCATATGTGGCATTGGTGATGGGCATCCCGCCCCTATGGTGCTGCTGTTGCTGGTGTAAGTATATTCAGATTCCCCGTGTATGTGTGTGATGTGTCGTGTACGTGTTGTATGTGTTTTGTGGTTGGTGTCTGGCTTACCTTCTGCGCCGTACGCGTCCGTGCCTGTTCCGGTAGTAGATGTAGAATATTGGTATGATCGGGACGAAGGGATTCATGGTTGGTTCGTGTCGTTCGTCCTTCTCGTTGCTTGGCGTCGTCCTCGCCGCTTCGCTTCGTCCTCGTCGCTTCGCGTCGTCCTCGTCGGTGCCGTGTTCGTCTCGTAGCCGTGGATTGTGTTGTGGCGCGAATCGGAGCTTATGTGCGCCTCTCCCGGATGCTTTGACGTGCCGTGCGTAGCGACGGGTTCGGCGCGTACGGGAAGCGCATCGTACTTGTCCGGCCGGACGGGGCTGCATTTTTCCTTCCGTGCGACTCGATTCGGCGTTTCCGGATTCGCCTCGGTCGGAGAACAGGACCTGGTTTGGGTGAGTACGGCTCGGCCGGAATTTTTGCTGTTGTGCGCATCGTACTTGCTCGTTCGGTGTGCTGTACGGATCGGTCGGGAAACAGGCTTTCGCATGGCTTTTTCCCGGCCGAATAGTATTGGGTGCGCCTCCGACCGAGATCGGAATCGGCCCCTAAGTGTTGACATAAACCCATCATCTATAGAAAAGACGAAAACAGTGGATAAACTACCATCTTTAATACGAAATAAAAAATAAAAAAATAATGATGCCTTTTGGATAACATTGAGTGATTTCAATTCAACCTTAACGGCTGATTACAAAGAAGAAGAAGAGCAAGCACATCCGCTGAATGCCTACTGGAATATCCAGATCAGATCTTGCAAACTCCTGCTAAATATGACAAAATAGGAGAAAACATCCTATCATTCTGCCTCTCAGTGGGAGCAAGAGTGCTAAATGGAAGACTTAAAAGAGAATAGCAGGCCACCTTTACACAGAGTGCAGCAAAAAAAAAACAGTCCATCCTTGACTACACCATAGCAAGCCTCGCAATAATATAATTCCTCAACACATTTCGAATACACAATCATACAGAAAGTGATTGTTTTCCCCAGACGTTTGCATTAACAAATCTGAATCACTGTTATAAAGAAGTAAACAGCCTACTAGCATAGCCGCAAATCGTTAATCAAAGGAGGCTAAAATGGAACAGCATCATTTCACCCAAAAAATTCTAGAGAGGTGCAATATCATATTAGAAGTCTGGCAGACTAAGGAAGACAATTCTATTAAAAAGTGCGAGCTATTTATAGAAAAACGTTTTATGATATTTCCGGTGACTGAATCTAAGAGGGGAACATGAATGGGACCATTAGGATCTAGGAATGAGTGGTTCAAAAACACTTTGAGATCTGAAAAAAAGCAATGGATTGTGAACTAAAAAAAAATTAAGGCAATGCGGTCAAGTACAGCACAAGAAAGTAAAAGAGGTTAGGCAGAAATATGAAAAAACTGGTTGGACTGAAAGGAAATTTCATTATAACCAATCTTGTTCTCCCTTATTGGTTGTTTGCAAAGCAAACAAAGGAATTTTGGCCAATAGTAAGCAAACTCGAATAGAGCAGTCCTTTAGCAAATAATGTAAATATTTCGCAGGACACATACACACAGTTTCTAAAAGTACAATATGACAATATAACAAGAACAGCAGAACAAAGGGGCTCATTACGATGGCGGGCGGAGGCACAACCGCGGTGCTGGTGGTGGCGGAAAATGTATTTTTCCGCACTCCAGCAGAGGACCTCGTGCCCGCCATATTACAATGGGCAAACATAGCCCATTTACCGTCCGCCGCGGAGCGACGTGAACCGCCAGAAATTTACGCCTGCCACCGCACCAGAGGGAGCCAATAGAGACCCACCGCCGTGCGGAATGACGTCCCGTCCGCCGTACAAATCACGATGCCACAAACAGCCCATCACACCGCAGCAGAGAATCCACCCACCCAGAGACGGCGGAAGCACGACAGCGGAACGCGAAACCAGACTCCCGGTCCCCTCCACCTGGTTCGGACCGCAATGGATCCAGCTCTTCAAGCCTTTCCGCTGCTGTACCTTATCCACTACCAGCAAGTCATGGACCGTCGCGGACAACGCCGCAGGTACGCAAATACACAACGCCGCACACAACCACAACACACAACTCCTGTGCTGATATACAGTTCCTGTCCACATCAGACACTCTGGTGGTGACAGGAACACATCCCCAAGTGTACCCACAGATGTCCTGCCTGTTAGAAAATAACCCCTCCGTATCCGGGTCACCCATCAACCGCGAAATCACTCCAATGTCCCGGTCACGTCACCACAGCGGTGAAGACGCTGGAAAACCTGTGCACAATGTAGTAGGCAGGGCCGGCGCCAGGCATGGGCAGTCCACAAAGATTCACAGGGCTCCACCTCCACCCTACACACACTACGCTTCCCACACCCATTTGGGGACATGCTGTGTGCTCCTCCTGTGCCCCCTGCACAATTCATCTGCCAGGTGTAGCCAGACCTTGCACCTCACACACCAAAGGAGCATGGAGCCTGGCTTGGAAGGCGGGGGTAAAGAGGAACACCCTGCACAGAAGCTCAGGGGCTGGACAACCCTCCCCCTCACACCTACCTTCCACACGTGTGAAGCAAAATGAGTATAATTCAAAAATGAAGACTGACACTGCATAGGAACATCCAATGAACTGTTCACACTGCCTGTCAAGTCACTCACAAACACCCCACACTGACACCCAGCCACATACCCATACCATAGCCCAGCAGCAATGGAGGACAATAAATGGGTCAGCCAAAAGTGAAGTGGACAGTGCTGGAAAGCCATGGAGCAAGCCACATAACTAGTGTACAACACATGCAAGAGAAGGAACATATCACACCACCCTTTGGGCATCAAATCACACATGGGTGGCACAGTGAGGGAAATTAACCCAAAGTGACCTACATGCAACAACTCAGGGAGACATCAAGGCAAGCCATGAATAGGCATAGGAATGATAGGAATTGTCTGAAGTCAAACAGTGACCAGCCACACATCTGTGTCAACTTACTTGACATGTGTATGTCATCAGCACAACACACAAGGCTCATTGTCACACTCCCTGACTGTCAAACACAAGTAGGACCTTCACACATGCCCTCATTTACCCACCTCACACCTGCAACACTCAACACCAGTGTGAAACACACAGAATGGTGCAAATGATGTCCTGTGAGTTCACTGACAACCAATCACACTCCCTGGGGTGCATCCACAAACATCACACTCACACTCAGGGCTGTCTGAACCAATGCTGACACAAAAACGATAGCCAAACACAAAGCTCACAAACAACATACACAGAAGTCCAACAAGCCCACACAAGGGCAGCCAAACAGTGGAAAGGCAATGTGACCCTAGGCAGAACAGGAATACACAACATTGTCACTCATGGCCAATGCACAGACACCATACATCAATACAAACAAGAGGTGCATCCTCAAATATCAACCATGAACACCAACTGGGATCAATGGGACAATCAGCTAACACAGACAGAGACACAACACCACTCATCAAGTGCACAAGGTGCCATATTGTACCACAAGCATGCACATGCACAATCCTGAAAAGTGACAGGTCAAAAATAGGAGGACAAACCACCAATGTGCACTCAAAACAAGCCCAGCAACAAGAATACACCTTGCTGCATGTGACAGACACACAAGTAATGCACACCACACCTGAAACACACATCTGAATGTATCACACAGCAACAACCACTCACACACAAGGTCATGCAAATAGAACATCACACTCACATAGCATCTGTCAGTAGAAAGAGCCAACACAGGCCAAACACTGTATACATCCACAACAAAAACACAACAGATGCACAGACCAATCCATCACAATGCAAACTCAGCTGCACATCAGGGGGATGCACAACAAGCAAGTACAAGGCAACATACACTGACAACACTGCATGCACACCAAGCAGTGTGTGCACAACAACCAAATCAGTAGCACACACAGCTGAGTGCAACATCATGTACTCCCACAACACAAATCATCACAGCACACAGCACACAGAGAACATCACACTCAGGAAGGGTAGCAGTACCTCAGCAAACACGCATACAGCTTAGCCATCACCCACAGATGCACAACTCAGGGACACCCAGGTGCAAACAACCAGACCAGAGGACTGTGCTGCCCAAACATCTGCACTGCATATGAGCAACCATGACAGCAAACCAGTACAAGAAAATCACACATAACTAATTGGGAAACTGTCCTGAGTAGCACATTTGTCCTATACACAGATCAGCCTCACACAGCATAGTGTCACACTATGAAGTGGTGGGGAGGCTCACATACTGCCAAGCCATGGGGTGGAAGACATGAGATTTAAGTGGTGTGTACTTCAGTAGTGGACAGGTGAGCAGTGTACAGTACACAAACACATAGAGGAGTTACTCACAATGTGTAGGCATCAGAAGCACATATAGGGGATGGCATGGCTCCACATACCACATACCATACTGGATCCAAAAATGGGTCAAGTGACAGCAATGCATGAGAAAACACACAAATAATGTCAGTGTGGCTGAGCATGTCTGCACAGTGTGCACAAACAGTAACAAGACACATGGCTGATCAACAAAACACAACACAGACTTGGCTGTCACACACTCTGCATACTCACAACTGGCAGCAACAACAAGTAGGTGTCCCCCAGGAGTGCAAGGACACACCCACACCAGTAGCGGCTCGTGGAGGGAGTGCTGCGGGGTGGTGGGGCGGGGGAGGAGCAGTGTGGGGGGTAGTAAACTACGGCATATGGCCAAACAGAGGTAAGTAAACAAATAAATAAATAAAACGAATTTCATTGCACGCGCTGCATATGCCGTAGTTTACTACCCTGTGTACAACAAGAGTACAAAGTTCCTCTGTGATTCAGAATAGAGATGGAGAGATACTGTAGAGTAGAGTGAGTCACTTGAGACCACTATTGTGTATGCAAAAAAGGGGGGGGGGAATTTCCCTTGTCGGAACTAGGGCTCTCACACACCCAGCAAGCTAGGTGTCATGCTTCATCATATGAGCCTGCCCCTCGTCAGGTCGGCGCTGCAATACCTGACGGGCACCCAGACCGGGGCTCTTTATCAGGGATCTTTTGTTCCTGCTGGTGGGTGCGGTGGGGGTGAGGGGCCTAGTGTGTGTAGATGTGGGGGGTTGTGAATCTAAAATAGGTCAGTTAGTCCTAGCAAGCAATTTATTAAGAAGGTAAACTGCCTAATTTAAAAGAGCGAGAGGGGCAAAGGACTAGTGACAATGTATCTAGTTGTACGTGCCCTGCTCTCGAGTGATCGACATGTTTCGTGCCATAAGAGTTGATTAGATCAGGGCACTTCCTCAGGATCAAAGGAACGCTATCTACACTAAAAGGGTAAGTGAATTCTACATACCGTTTACTAAC